>CM038679.1:337190144-337512758 GCA_021605205.1 Aegilops longissima
AGAAAAGAGCGAGAGTTAAGAATAGAATGAGGTCTAAAAAAGAAAACACTACCCAAATGCACATGAGACAAAAAGCACACATAATCACTTCATCAATCAAACAAGGGCATACAAGCGGTCTAGAACTATCACAAAAGTGCGTGGACTATACTATGTACATGGTGGAACACTACTACTGTTATGGTAGTCTACTAGAAAACTGCTCGATGAAGACTCCATAGTATCTGCTCCGACTTTGTCTTGAAATCATCATCACTAGGATCCGGAATCGGGTGTAAATGCGATGATGATGTAGTTCTCTGGACAGGTGCAATCTTCATCTTCTCCTCCGGGTGCTGAATTCCCCATGAGTTCTTCAATCTTCTCCTTAAGATCGCCGTTTTGTCTCACTAGAGCTACAATCTCCTCCATGTAGTCCCTGCGAGTGGCCTTCAGTTCTCCTTCTAGTTCGATAATCTTGGCTTTTCTTTCTTCAACTCCATCATGTCTGCGCTTTCCCGGGTTCTCTGGCGTCGAATGTGCTGGTTTAACTCTTGGATGAAAGCTGCAATGGATCGATCCTTCTTAGTGCTAACTATCTCCCATTGTTCATCTCGGCGTACGCAAATCACATTAGATAGTATCCTTGAGGTCATCTTGGTAAACTTCTCCAATCGTCCCATGGTTATGTGAGCTGCCATGCTCTTTCCAGACTCAGTTTGGTGCATTAAAAACACACTCTATGGGCTCCGTGGTATTTGGCGAAAGCGTCCTTAGGGGAACTTGAGCTTGAATCTTCAGCGCTCCTCTTGGGTAAGAGAGTGGAATTGTAGGTCCGGTGAAGCTTGGTATTCCGATGTTCGGTACTTAGTGACTTCCTTGATTGTAAGTCAAGGGTGTATCTTCATCCATTTGGGTTGAACTTGATCCTTGCTTCCGTCATCCTAAAGAGTAGAAAAGATGAGAGTCGAATTGAGAAGAGAGTAGTGATCTAGGGCTTTAGCTTAGTGGTGGTGTCCCTACGGTGGATTATGCGCTCACGATACCATCTTTATGGCGACCGGACCTCAAAGCGATCGATCTACGTGCTCGGTGTCATCGAGGATCGATAATCTTGACCACCACGATACTTGAAGGATTTATAGCAGGTAGCAATCACACACTTATTACGCCGGAAGTCTCAAAGAGAACTTATTACAACAAATGTGGCTTAAGGCCATCTAATAACAACAATGACGGAAGATTTGGAAGATAAGTGAGTCCATCAACTCCAACGGCATCATGAGTATAGAACCATGAACTAAAAGCACCTTACTCATAAATCGAAAAATCTGCAACATGAGGCGTTGCAGCCCAGCAGGTCAGCACGGGAATATCTTTGGCAATGTAACACATAAGAGTGATGAAAGAAATAGCCTATACTACATGCATATATGGCTGGTGGAAAGCTCTATGGTTACAGTTTTTCAGTAAAAGCCGAGTTTTCCCTCTTGCAAAGTTTAATTTTATTTAACTATCATGGTGGTTGTTAAAGATTGAGAATGGTTGGCACATCCTCAATCCCAATTAAAGTAATCATCATTAAAACCCAACAATATTAATTAAAAGTAAGATGAGATTCACATGATAATCCAAGTACTAGATACTCAAGCGTCCATAACGAGGATACGGCTAACCATGATTAGTTTATACACTCTGCGAGAGGTTTAGCACTTTTCCCCACAAGACTTCGATCGCCTCCGTTGGATTTCTCGCACTACATGGGTGTTTGAGAAGCGGATGGCCGAGACCACAGTCTTTCGAAGCGCTAGCACCTTACGATGGATGAACGTTACCTACCTACCCCTACATCTTTAGTCTACCACATGAGAGTTTGCACGACTTAATCAACTATGCTAGAGGCCATAATAGCTTGTGGCTGCACGGAAGTTTCTAGGATGAAAAATCTCATGATCCCTTTAGGCACAGGTGGCGGTCCATAAGAAAAACAACGAGCAATCACGGAATACCAGGTACCTCAATCCACCCGGATGTGTGTTTAAGTTGCCACCTTAAATAAACCATTAATTAACAAACTCTGTAATGGATATATCTCTCACCCAATCCACGTCTACTTGCATAGCAAGGCATAATAACTAAGCGTGGAAGTAACTCCCAAGGATGCGATAGCACAACGGGTAATAGGTACTACCTCAACTACTTCCCATCCCACCATTTAATTAGATCCTAATCATGCAATGTTTGAGGATTGATCTAATGCAATAAAACTTCGGTAGTAAAGAGGTATGATCAAAGTGTTACTTGCCTTGTTGATGATCCATGAAACCTAGAATTGATAAGTGGTGAGGCGCACTCAGGGTATTCTATCATGGACAAGCGAGACAAGCATACAATAAATATTCATCTAATGCATAGGTAAAACTCAAATAAGAGATAGAAAAGTTCAACATAAGAACTCCGGTTTGCGAAAAATCAAATCAAGCGAAGCAGCGAAAGTCAAGTGGCGAAAAGAAACAAACTTCGTTCTACTAATGCGGATCTAAATCAATTTTACAGAAGCAAAAACTTGTTTAAGTTGGTTAAGCGGATAGAGGTTTCGAGGCGAAACTCCGAGGCGCTTGAATCGCTTGATTCCGATAAGCAGCGAAAAGTTATACTAAAACAAAAATCGGATCGATAGCGATCGAAAGAAATAATCGCGGAAAAATCGAGAAAAAGAAAAAGCGACGAATAGATTAGCGAATGAGCGTTCGTTATCTGGATCTAAATGATGAATCGTTCGTTAAAGCGAGCGAGCAGTGAAACTTCTAAATAAATAAATAAGCCGGAAAAAGACCTATAAATAAAGCGAAACTAAAAAAATTAACTTGAGTTAAAAAAAAACAGGGCGTAGCGAGGTTGACCTCGGTGGTGGAGTGAAATTTGTGGCCAGTTAGAGTGGAAGGTAGCTCCGTGATGGCGGCGTGTGTGGCCAGCCTAGGAATTAGAGTTTCGAGTAGCGGGTGGAGCTTCTTGGCTTGATGATGGGGTGGGGAGGCTCGGGTGGCGCTATTTAAAAGGCTGCCCAGGCGAGAATCCCTTCAGTCTGCGACCAGAAATCGGTTCGATTTTTAAAATAATAGTAAGAAAAACAAATAAAAGAAATACTAAGCGGACTCTAAAAATCCCGAAATAAATTTTCCCCGACTTCTAAAATCAAAGTGGGACAAAGTGAACATTTATTTGGGGCCTAAATCTAATTTTGAAAAACGCATATTTTTCCTAAATTCAACAAATATCAAAAAATCCGAAATAAAATCTTATTTGATTTTATTATTAAATCCTCAATGTTTCTTTATTTTGGGAAAATCATTTTATTCCCTCTCTCATATTTTAGTAATAGAAATAATTGATGATAAAATAATTAAAATCAAATGATCCTATTCTCAAAATTTGAGAAAACTCAAATATGAAAATACTTGAAATCCCCAACTCTCCGTGGGTCCTTGAGTTAAATAGAATTTCAATGATTAAAACCAAAGCAAATAAAATATGATATGCATAGATGATCTAATGTACAACATTCCAAATTGAAAATTTGGGATGTTACCAATACATGGAGTGGTTGGGTTTTTGTGATATAGCGGCTTTCTTGCCCGGCGCCCGGGAAGGCGAGGTGAGGCTCACGTCTTGCGCCGCCCTCTACACTAGTACTACATCGATTCGTGGTTTATTAGTCCCCATTGAATTTGATTGAAGATTTAAGCGACAAAATGTTAGTGCATGTCAACAAAAACTATATCGTGGGATTAGTATTTGAACATAGTTTTTCAATGATATAATTTTAGGTGACATGCATCAGCATTTATCGTACTATATAAAGTGTTAGTTCAATTTTGTGCATCGTGCTAATCTATAGTAAGGTGCCCGTCGTTGCTGAAACGATGAAAATGTCATTGATCGAGGGAGTTGTTTATTTTACAAAGGATGTTGGGGTCATCTCATGTGTAGCAGGTATTGATAGGTTTCTTGGATATTATTTCATCTCTAGAGCTCACAAACATCGGGTGAAATAGATAAAAAAGTATCTTTTGCAAACAAAAGCGTTCATTATTTCAACTTTGCATCCAAAACTTTTGAAGAAATAACACTTATTGTGCTTTGCAAGAAATGATCTTTAAAATTAGTTTTTGAGTATCGATTGTTATACATGTTGGCTCTGAGATGACATGGCACTTTCTTATAGTTAACGATTGGCTATACTATTAAGTATTAACCATGCCCTTATATACCTAGATGGAGGGATTAAATCGGGATGACTTGGAAGAGGCGGAGGAGATGTAAGAAATGGTTCATCATAAGTCTTTCACCGATCTTGTAGTAAAATTTCATACATGGAAGGTTCTAGACTAAAGCATAAATGGATACACTTATATTCATGTGATACTCCAATAGAGCAAGATCATGCATGGAAGTCTCCACATGCTTGAGACAACGGATTACATTGGCGAAGACTAATGATGAACATTTAACTTGGTAATGCATATGTCGGTGTGAACCTCCTTGGAGTCCCCATGCACATTGTTGAGGGTCAAATCATGCCATCGTCTTCCATGTCCACATGGCGGGAGGTCCCACCTCTTATCAGTCCAACCAACAGCGTCTTGATTATCGCCACCACGTACCTCAGGGTAGTGAGGAGTTCAGGACTAGGGGTGTCCGGGATAGCGAACTATCATCATCGGCGGACTCCAAGACTATGAAGATACAAGATTGAAGAGTTCGTCCGTGTCCGGGATGGGACTTTCCTTGGCGTGGAAGGCATGCTTGGCGTCTGGATATGTAGATCTCCTACCATTGTAACCGACTCTGTAACCCTAACCCTATCCGATGTCTATATAAACCAGGAGGGTTTTAGTCCGTGGGGCGAACAACAATCATACCATAGGCTAGCTTCTAGGGTTTAGCCTCTTTGATCTCGTGGTAGATCCACTCTTGTAACACACATCATCAATATTAATCTAGTAGGGCGTAGGGTTTTACCTCCATCAAGAGGGCCGAACACAGGTAAAACATCGTGTCCCTTGTCTCCTGTTACCATCCGCCTAAGCCTTGCAGATTCGGGACCCCCTACCGAGATCCGCGGTTTGACGCCGACATTGGTGCTTTCATTGAGAGTTCCTGCGTAGCCGTCACCGATAGGCTCGATGGCTCCTTTGATCATCAACAACAGCGGTCGGGTGAGACTTTTCTCCCGGACAGATCTTACGTGTTCGGCGGCTTTACTGCTGGGCAATTAAGCAGCCATCTAGAAGCGGTCAGCTTCGCCCTGACCGTCGGTCAGATTGGAAGCTTAAACTATCGGCCGATATCGCGGAGACTTGATCTTGACAGTTGAGCCACAATAGCGCGCGCCTTGTCTCGATGGGCATGATCTAGCTCTGCGGCCGAACGGTGCCACGGAGGCCCCACGAGAATCATCCGACCAGTTAATCCGGGCGGATTTCCCGATCGAGGGCAGTGGTTGGACACGCCTCGGGGCTTCAATCTCTGGCGATCGGGCGAACTCCATCCTATCCTTTGCAAAGACCTTGACTCGAGAAGCGGACTCCTTTCCGGACTCGAACCCTCAGCGCCCTTACCGTCGAATCTGATTGGGCGCGTTATGGAGTTCATGGCGCGGACATCTTTAAACACTCGCCCTTTGGCGACATCCTGAATACACTAAAGTCTCTCTTTATCCGGAGAGCCCTGGCGGACTGCGGTGCAGGGCGGTTGGGATCACAGACGGCGAAGAAATTCAAAGCCCACCACCACCACTTCACCCTTGCCCGCGCCAGCTTACGGCGTGGTCGATTTCGACTCGAAGACATCGGCGGTATGGGCGACGATGTAGGAGACAACAATGAGCCAGCACCTATAGGATCTTTGGACAACCTCACCCATGATGTATACATGGTGGATACACCTAAAGAAAATGAAGGCGAGGAAAAGCGGGGCGCTTCTGAAGGATAAATCCCTCGAAAAGCAGTCCAAGCGGCAAGCGTAAGCGCCGAACAAAGTCCCGCCTCAACAAAGGCCCAGCCATAGAGCAGGGCGAACCGGTGGGCAACGACCAAGCTATCGAGCAATCGTCCGGACAAGACAACTTGGGTAAACAATCTGTCCCGGCGAAGACAACGATCAGGACGACCTCACACGGACAAACCATTGGAGCAAAATGACCTCGAGAAAAGGCTCGTGCCCTTTAGTGTAGCCTGAAAAAGCAGAGCGGATGCTCAAAATAGCGGAAGATGCACTCGAGTTAGATGGAGCAAAGTATTCAGCACCATGAACAAATGCAATGACGATCGCCGAACAAAAACTACCGAAAAGCTCTCTGCCCAAATTGACGAGGAGGCCTTAGAGCCCCCACAATTAAAAAGTAAGAAGGCCACCGGTTGGATGGGCGACCCCACGGCGAAAGAGAAAGCGGTGAATGGCGCGCACACAAGCCAATATCGATTCGCATAAGGATTCACACAAGAGGATGGCCAGTTAGGTCCATCTATGGGCCAAAAGCAGGCTCGTCAAAACAATGCAATCGTCAAAATCCGAAGATCATGGCACACCCAAATATAGGGGTGCCTCCACACCTATGTTTCACCGATGAGGTCTTGGATCATGAATTTCCAGCGAGATTCAAAGCCGTAAACATAGAGGCATCTGACGGAACAATAGATCTGGAGTCTAGATCGAGGATTACATCCTCCACATACACATGGCTGGAGGAGGCGATCTCACGCCATAAAATACTTACCCTTAAACTCAAAGGGCCAGCTCGGCATTGGCTTAAAGCCTCCCGAAAATACCATTGGAAGCTGGGAGGCTAGGATTTATTCGGGCAAATTTTCGGGGACTTATGTCCGCCCTCGGGATCTGAGCGATCTAAGTCACATAACTCAACAGCCGGAGAGTCAGTCGGAAATTCAGGAACAGGTTCCTTACTAAAAAAACAAATAGTCATTGTCAGGACGCCGAAGCCTTAGCAGCTTTCAAACACAACGCCGAGGCAGAATGGCTGCTTGAGACACCTCGGCCAGAAAAGCCAAGAACAATGGCGCATTGACAAGCCTCATGACCGCTTTTGCGGGGAGAGGACAGCTGGCTGGCTAGATGCGATACCGGCGACCAGTACATCGAAACCAGGGATGGAAATGGGAAATCACAGCCTTGAAAAGATCAGCGCGGAATAAAGAAAATGGCCCAAATAATGCGGCGGTCAGCGCTGGATTCAAAAGCTCTCGGCGAACAACAAAACACTGCCCTAAAGGATAACGGTGGCGAGCTATCCAACCTAATCAAGATTACGGACAGATTGTGTCAAATACATGGTACCTCTGGGAAGCACGCAAACCATACCCACAGAGATTGTTGGGTCTTCAAGCAGTCCGGCCGACTTAATGCCGAACACAAGGGCTCGACACACAAAGGGAAAATGATGGCGAGCACCACAAGCGAGCCCCGGAAAACAAAGAATTTCCACAAAGGTTAAACAGTAAACTCACTTCCGTGATCAAAGGGAAAAACAATGGCGCCCACTAAAAGCGGCGCCGCATTAGTTATCAAAACCAATCACCTTCGACCATCGGGACTATTAGATAATATCCGTAGCAGGATGGACTACCTTGATATTGGATCCTATAATCGTGGTTCAATTTACACATGTCCTCATGGATGGCGGCGGTGACATAAACACGATATATCGAGGACACAATCCATGAGGATGGGGATAAACCAACCAAAATTCACCGTAGCAACACCTCCTTTAAAGAGTACTGCCCGACCCATCGCCCTCTGCTGCGGACTCCATCTTGCTAGAAGTTGTGTTTGGTTCATCAGACAACTTCCGTCGAAAGGTTACTCTTCCATGTCGCCCGTTTAAAAGTAGCCATCAAGCACTATTGGGACATGAGCTTTACGCCCGCTTTAACAATCTTGCATTATGCATCTCTAACACTTAAAATGCCGGTCCACGTG
Source organism: Aegilops longissima (assembly GCA_021605205.1). Taxonomy (NCBI): domain Eukaryota; kingdom Viridiplantae; phylum Streptophyta; class Magnoliopsida; order Poales; family Poaceae; genus Aegilops; species Aegilops longissima. The sequence continues at coordinate 337,198,122 of CM038679.1, forward strand.
GCATCATCTCATAAAAGGAAGTATTAAGTGTTACTCGGCTGCGGAAGAAGGGGAGACTGCATCGACAGCTCCACAGCTATCCGGCTCCACTAGAAAAAGAACACAATAGGTCATTCAAACCCGGATCACGGCTAGGCAGTCCAGCGCCCACTAGTGGCATACCCCCATACAAGGGCTGCATGCATGTACAACAAGAGACAATAAAGCTCAAATTTTATTCACTTCTTCAAACCGTACTTTGTTTATTTAAATATTAAGTAAATCTTTATACGATCCTTTTCTTTTAAACTAAGTTCCTCTCTTTTACGAGATGAAAAACGTGCTACACCCGTCGAGGATCACGGCTGCTTGAAGACACGGTAGCGAGCGTGCGATAGGGACCGTTCGAGATTCTTTTGATTAAGACCCTGCGTAAACCTTTTTCACTGTCTCTTGTTGATATACATTCCCCGGTTCCGTAAATATAGCGAGGAGGAGGCTGGTGCTTTGGCATTGGCCGCACCAGAATTTTTGCGGCGTGCACGGACACAAGGGCTTAGGGCCTTATTTTGCCCATTTTCATAAAGACCGAATACCTTAGGGAGTATTGGCGTCTCGAGATTAGGCCTTATATGCATCAGCTCGAATCATGTCTTTGGTAAAATGTTGGGTTGCCCGGCTCCTGTGTTTTGCTGCCTTACGTTCCATTTTCACGGCTAGCGGCACCGGAGAACTCTGCGATTGTGCCCGGTTGACGGCGAGCACCTCGATGAAAGCGAAAACTATGTCATGATATAGCGAGAGCTGGTCAACCACTCGATGACTCATAGGAATGTTTAGAATTCCTCCGCATTAACGAAGGACGGTTTTCGATCGGGCACATCGCACCCAATTCGGAGAGTGCGGTGCCCCGAGGGCTATATTGTAGCCCCACCCTTGAACTCCTATGGCTAAGTGAAAGTGATAAAGCATTATAGTCCGGTTGCACGGTTTGCTCGCTACCACCTCCTTATGAGACCAAGATGTTGGATTAAGTGTGAAAAAGTGCTTTTTGCAAACACCCCACTATGTGCGTGGGGGCTGAAACCAGGACTGCCATCTTTAGTTATATACACATATACATAAGCGGCACTTACGGGAGGTAGTTTACTACTTGAGCGCACAAGTATAAAAGCACTTATATTACATTGAAACATTGTTTTCACAGAATCATACATGTCATTCAAACATAATATCCTTGAAACCTTTGCATCTCTATTAAGCAGCGCGGCAAGCAGGACTTCTTCAAAGTAGTGCTCGGCGGTGCTAGCCTCTGTCAAGAATCACGGGATGCAACGTCGTTGGCCTTCATCTCTGCCGGTATGTCTTGACACGGGCAAGAGCCATCAGCGCTCCCTCAATACATGCGATCGCTTCATCGTTAGCCGATAGGCGGCACCGCTCAAAACTAATGCACTACACCAAAATAGCTCTTGGTGGTCCGTCCGGCCACAAGTGAGTCAAAGACATGCTTCATGGCCAATCCGGACAATCGATTCAGCTCGGCCCACTCGACCAACCGATCGGTCGATGGCGGAAGGATGCTCCGGACTATGGAATTGCGACCAGTATAGCTCTTCCCTTTTGTGCCTTATGGCCCCGGAAGTGCTCAACCCGCGTCCTGGCGCTTCGCCGCCAAGTCCATATAAGCATCCTCGAACTCCATAATTTATCCAGCGGAGCATACTTTGGATCTGTATATTTCCTCCATGGCGAAGCGGTTTTCCAGCCGCAATTGCCACACGACTCAGCTCCTCCTTGGCAGCTCTCAAAGCCGATTGGGCATTCTTGGTTTCGGCGGACCTTTTTAAACCCTCTGTTCGCTTGATGCTCTTTTCAAGAACCTCTTAGCGATCGGTAGCATTCCTTAACCTTTTGGCCATCTCGGCCATCTCCTCTTCTTGACAATGAGCAGCCCATTCAGCTTCTAGCTCTTGACCGCCTTTAAAGCAGCCGCGTACTAATTCTGGCTTGCTCTTTCGCTCGGGCGAGTTCTGCCCATGCTCTTCCGGCAGCGACACCATCGCATTAAGCATATGATTAGTAAGACATGGGCGTCAAGCTCCCTTACCAGGTGTCCGCATAGAAATCGCATAACTTGACTCATCAAACCGTTTATTGACCAGTGCGATGTCGCATCCGCCTCATCAAGCTGCCGCTTTAGTTCGGCATATTCATCGGTCGGCTGGCCTCCGGACGACCATACTATTTAGGAAGGCGATATGTTAAAGCGAAATTTGATCCTCGACGCGTTGTCAATTTTGACAACATACCAGAGTCTCGAGCTACTATCTATACATGGCGCATTTATATGCATAAGCGTCGGCGGTACATCATTTTTGCGTACCTCAAACCCGTCGATAAGCTTCGGCGGCTTACTAATCCGCTCTCTGCGGATGCACTTCTTTCAATCACCGTACCCATTTGAGCAAGGTGATCTTACGAGATAACCGCTCACCGAGAAAATCCTCGGCTCCTCGACCGCACACCACTTGGCGCGGACCTTCCGCCCCGCGGGACTTGGGGAACCCTCTGCGGCGACACCTCCGGGTCGTCCGCTTCCTATGGTCTGACAGGTGGGCGTTCGCTCTCCATCATCTCGGAAGAAGATCCCCGAAGGCGAGCTCTGCTTGAGAAGGGCTGAGTCCGAACTACAAGGTACAATTTCGGTTATCTTCATAAATAAAATACAGGGATGTTCCTTATTTACAAGACCCCTTCGTTTTACTTACGGCTCATTTGGAGGCTGATCCCTTGGGGAAATAGTGCGGCTGGGTTACTTCCCGGTATTGGACTCTCAAGCGAAGATTCCTTCCTTTCTTTGAGGCCTTGACCTCCGGATCTTGGCGGTCCTCTTCTCTCCTCGGAAGGTGGGACTCTTAATCCCTCCTTCCTTGATAGCCTCCTCCTTGCGCGAGCGGTTGCTCCCAGCTCCTCCCTTCACCTTCTTCAAAAGCGACCTTCAACATCTTGGTCAACATGGGATCGCGTGGTCTCAGGGAGGGCGGGACACCTTATCAACTTTGCCTTGGCTATCCACTCTGTTCAAAAACAGCTCCTTTAAAGGGCATATATGTATAATAAATGAATGAGCGGCTTGTCCGATTCTGGGACTACTTACTTGAGCATCTGGCGATTGCAGCAGTCCTGCGTCCTCGGTCAATCCGGACCTCTCTCGTGATCCCAAGAACAGTTTATACATCTCCACAGGCGTCGTGCCGATAAAATTTTGGAGGCTCGTGGTCCCTCGGTTAATTCCCATAGGCGGAGGCGACATTTACAGGGCTGAAGGCGCGGATCACAATAACTTGTGCCCTGCCACCCCAGATTGTTCCCTCTTTCTGGGGATCTCGAATCGGCCTGCGGCGAGAGAGCGACCTTGGACAACCCAGTCAAGCCCTTGTTGACCAATGATGCCCGGCCATGGTGGACCTGAGTGGAAGGCGAGGCGCCCGCCATTTGGTGCCCACAGGGCGGTGATATAGAACCACTCCGTTGCCATAAACCAAGCTGTCGAAGCGATCGACCCACGAACACCTATGGGACGGCGGACCAGGCCCCTTCGGTTCGGTGAGGCGAAGATCGCGAAGAAGCGGTCGGCGAAGCACCTGGCAGTTTACCCAGCGGAGCTCTCGGAGAGATAACACTCCTCTGCTGCATATGCGAGTGTATTGAGTTCTTGCTAGGGGCGCTAAGTGCTCTGATACACACCAGCTGCTAACGAGACCTAAGCGTGAGTATTTTACGCCTTGAACCTTCGAACCCCCCCTCTCGTTAGCATGGGCCTCCTTTTATATGCTCAAGGGGTCTCCGAAGCGGTGGCAGCGTAGACAAGGGTAAAAATGGAAAAGGAATGCGGTTGGTACAACTACATGCGATGTATCATACCTAACCACGGCGGCGGGGACAAAGGCATTAAATGCTGTCTCGTCGCCAAACAATGCAAAAGGACCGTCGAGGCGCCACGCTGCCACGATGGCAATCTTGTCGGCGTCGCTTGCCACCAGCGCTCGGCCAGCGCCTGACCTCTTGCCACAGCGCTTGGAAAGGTCGAGCGACACGTTGGTGGATGTCTTTGGAAGCCTTGGTCTGAGTGGTAGTGCGCGGCAAAGCGCCTTGCCGGTTGTTGTCTTGTCGGCGTCCGAAGCTTGTCACTTTCGCCCGGGCCTTGCGGGGGCGTGGCGCGTCATGGTGGCAAGTTCCTTGAGATGCCTTGGTTGGCCTTCCGGCAAGCTCCTCTTGCGGGGCCTTGTCTCCTAGGTGCCTTGGTTGGCCTTCGGCAAGCTCCTCTTGGGGCCTTGTCTCCTTGGCTTGAATACTTTGTTCTTGAATGGCTCCAAAGGAACCACGGAGGACCTTGGCGGTCACCGGCAAGCCTTGCCAAGAGGTGCTGCAGCTGCCTTGCACAAGTTAGGGATACTAGGTACCCTACTCTAGTACACTGCCAGGGAGCCCGAACTGGGCCACCTGCAGTCCAGCGCTGTTGGGCGAGGCCCAAAAGCAGGCTGCAGACCTGGCGGCCTGGGATTCTGTAGTAACTCCTCCGGACCCACCCTCCCCCATGAGCAGCCGCGCGTCAGATGCGGCATCGTGGGAGAGATCGTGGGTGGTTTCTTTATTCGGAAAGCGGGCGTCCGCCCCTCCCTCTTTATAAGCGGAAACATGGGCGGTTGCCCATCTTAGCGATTGCTTTCCCAATCTCGAAAACCTCCTTCTCCCCCTTCTTGGCTGTTCTTCTTCTACAGGCTCTGCCGCCTTTCTCTAATTTTTACGTGATATCATGAACACCTCGGGTTCCGCCTCCTTGACTTCACCCCAATGCCGTTCGACCATGGCAGTTTTACATCTCTGCGAAAACTTTGTCGAATCTATCAAGCGTAGCTCTTTTCCGCCACTTCTTTATGCCCCGAGTTGAGAGGGGAGCCTCTTCTTGGCCGGAATCGCTTGGATCTCGAGGGGACTGGCAAGAAGGAAGCTTATCTGCGAGGAGAGCTCCGCAGCAAGTGGGAGGAATGGAGGCGGTAGTGTTGGATTATCGAGGAGAACCGCTGCCATTTACCGTGACGCCAAACCCGATGAAATGCAGCAGCGATTGGAGCAAGCGTGGCCCCAAGGCTAAATTTGAAGATTGCCGTCACCGGATCTCGCCTTAGACTTGCGGGACTTCTTTGTAGGCACCGTTGGCGCGGACTTTCTTCGTCGCTGCGCCGCCCCCTGCGGGAGAGGAGGAGACCCGCTGGGAGTTCGAGTCTGGCGGATATCATGAGGCTGCGCCCGAGCCTCAACTTCAACTTCCTTGTCTTGGGCGGGCCGCGATGCTCTTGGAACTGTTCAAGCACGATCCTGATCATCCCGAAATGTTCAGGTTGTCGAGGTGTCGTTCGGCTGTGCAACAATTCCTCGCTCGACGCATCCGTGCAATGATGCCGTTGTGCGACTTCGCATAAATTGTCCCAACTTTGGCAAAACTGCGAGATAGCGTCGTCGGGAGTTCTTTGATGGCTTGGTAGAAGTGCGGTCCTCCCGATGAAGCGAAGGCCTCACCAGCGACACCACCGATGATGAGATCGGCGCGCCATACCCGAAGCTGGAAGAAGCGGCGGCAACCGGCTGCATGGCGGTTCAGTTCACCGTGGAGGCGAGAGCAGCAGGCGGCAAGCCTTGTCGGCGAGGAGCTTGCGGCGAGAAAAGCTTGTCGGGCTGAAGCCGAGTCGGCGAGCCGCCGGCGCCTCCTCCCACCTTGAGACACTTGCATAGCGGAGCCCCAGCTCCACCAGAAAGGCGTCTCCATAAGGCGGGGGCGTGGCGAGCGGCGAGCGGGCCCAGCAACCGCAGCCGCGTCGCGCAGCAGCTCTCCGCGGCAAGCACTTTGTTGCCTTGAGGAGCACCTCATGCCGCTCTGCGGCAAGCTGGGCGAGGCCCTCCCGGACCACCGCCACTCCCGCCAAGCGGCAAGGGAACCCTCCTCCGCCTCGTCGCACCCGGGCGGGCAGGTGATCTCTCGCGCTCAGCTCCGATGAGGAAGAAGAAGAGTAAGATTCTTTCTGTATTTGTAGTTCTTCAATTTGTTGCTTTGTCTTGTGTCGATTTGCTTCTCTGAACCCATTCCTTTTCAGGGCGCTGGCGGAAGGCGTCGAAGAGCCAAGGTCAGTGATTGTCATCGACAGCGAACCCACAGCGGCGACAGCAGGCGTGTCAGGACCGCCTTGCGGACCAACAACCCTTCCTCAAAGCAGCCCAGCGCAGCCCCCATCGTAAGTATATGGTTTACCTCCTGGCATTAGGCGTGCATGGGTGCCCTTTCTTTCTTGATATCATTTGTTGGTTTGTGTAGGGCGAGCAGCCTCACCGGGGAGTGCCGGAAGCCCGCTCCCGGCGTGCCATCTGCTTCGACTACACATGCCAAGGAGGATCCCCGGCAAGGAGAACTCTCCGGCAAGGGCAGTTCTCGGCAAGGGGACAACACCGGCGACCCTCCGGTGGTTGAGACCATGACTGCAGATCCTAAATACAGGTAATCCTCTTGCTTGAAAACTTCCCTTGTGTTCTTGATCTTCTTTTTTGGATATTTGCTTGACTTTCCTTTCCTTTCGGTCGTCGAATCCATCGCCTGAGCCGATGGAACCGAGTCGCCCGGCGGGAAGGGCAACGCTACTCACCGAAGAGAGAAGCGGCCGAGGATCCCTTGGCCGAAGAGGCCGCAAAGGCTGCTGCCGTGAAAGCTGGCGAGGTCCAGCGATCGCAGCAGCGGCCTGAGGCGCGGGGCGCCGGCGCCCGCCGACCGCCGATCCCTCGCCCTAACTGCTGCTGTCGTCGAACTCGAAGAGCCCAGCCTGGCGCCCTATTTGAAGGCGGTGATGGCGTCTTCATCAAGCTCCCACAGGCATCGAGCTCTAGGCGCCGGCCGAAGGAGAAACCTTTGACGAAGAGCTGCTCACCTGCTGGGCTGGCCCAGCTGGTCGGCCGCGCCCGAGCAGCGGCGGCGAGCTGAGGAGGAGCAGCTGCTGCGGAGCTTCTTGTCGCTCTACAGCCCGACAAGCCAAGCTGGAATCGAGAGCGCTTATCGTGAAAGGCGAGGCGGACATCGAGAAGCGGAGGCTCGGGCCTCAACCGGAAGCTCTCGGTCCACAGCAAAGGGCGGGAGCAAATCGCCGAGGCGCAAAGCCTTCCTCCTCGAGAAGGCTGGCCCGAAAACAACGGCTTGCTACTAGAAAGCTGTCTGCGAGGAAGCGAGTTACCGCATGGCGGAAGGTTAACCTTGACAGCCACGAGGAGGATCTTGCCACGAGCAAACATTGGTAGGGCTCTCAAGGAAGCAAAGGATCTGCCCACTGTTGCAAGGCCGCCAGAAGGAGGCTGGAGGCGAAGGTGGCACAGTTGGAGGCCAATCTCAAGGAGGCGAGGCTTGCAGCTCAAGCGTGGCCAGAGGGCCCTACACCCTTGGTGAGCTGCAGGTCGTCTCGCGAGGAGAGCAAGGAGCTTAAGCGCCAAGGACTCAATGCAGATCTTGAGTTGAAGTGACCACTTTGACCGAGGCGGCTGGGCGGGCGCCGAGGAGCAGGAGGTGGCCTTGAAGGAGAAGATCAAGGCCGACGGCGCTGTTTGGCGAGTGCTCTGCAACCGCCCATGAGAACACTTCTAGGGAGAATGTGGAGCCTTTGGACCGAGGTCTCGTGGATCTTCTTTGCAGCCATCGACAGGGAGCTGGCCAGTGGGGATGGAGGATCTTGGGTATTCCTCCGATGAGCACCTCAACCCAGCGCCAAGCTCAGCTTGTTCTTCAAAGGCGTGGCGGCGGCCCTCCAGCGACTCGGGAAGAGATCCCAAAGTAGCTGGCCGGCGAGTCGCCCGGATCTGTGAGGCTCTTCAAAGGTCTTGATGAAGGTGGCCTTCCGCAACCAGGCCTCAACCTCACCGTCCTCAAGACCTTGCCGCGGAAGCTGATCTGGGCGCTCAAGACCCTTGTCACACCATTGTGGACAAGGTGAGCAAGATCAAGAGGGTTGAGGCGATCGCGTAGATTAGGCCGCCCGTTTTCTCTTTTTCTTGCCGCTTGCTGGTCATGTTATGAGAACAATCTATTAGAGCTGCGACAAGCTATCTTGTAATATAACTCTATTTGAGTAGTGATTGCTATGTTATTTCCTTTACTTGATTCCTTCCTTTGTATGTTTTGCCCTCGCTTTTAGGGAACTTGTCGGTGAGCACCTTAGCCATGGCCGAGTCTTGAGACGTCGGCAGCTTCTTTGGCGGTGCCGCTACCGACAAGAAACCTTATGCAAACTAATCGCAGCTCACTTAAGTTGTTGAGCGGACTCGAAACAAAGTAAGGCGCAACTAGCTACAGTTGGTTCCTCCAGCGCTGAGGTTTTCCATACAAAACACGAGTCGTTCGAGGAAGATAACTTAAAAATTTAAAATGATTGCTCAAACTTTAGCAACTTAGCTTTTCTGTCGTTTGCTTCTGGTAGGCGAAACTTCCTCGGCGGCGCTTGGTCCACACAGTTATCTTCTCCTTTCCCCGGCAAACTTGTGGGCGAGGAACCTTCCTTTCTTTGAGAAGAAAGAAGAAAATAAAGATATGGAGCCTTACGGCTCGTTATTGCTTACGGGGTAGGTGCTGCACAAAGTGTCGGATAAGCATGCAAAAATAAAGTAGAAAGCATGATATCGACAAGATGTGCGAGCACATGAAGCTTTACTTATGCAGAATTCTGCGCCCGACTTTGTACAAAGGATTACATGCAACATCGGCAAGACTTGTACAAAAGGTGGTTCGCGACAACCCGCCTCTGAGTAAAACTTCTGAAGATGCTCAATGTTCGGGAGTTGCTCACGGAATGCCATCTTGGTCTCAAAGCGGACGGCGCGAGCCTAGTGACTCGTTTCACCCGATAAGGCCTTCCACTTGGCGTCAACTTGTTGGAATTCTTGGCGGACTGAGCGCACCGAAGAACAAAGGTCGCCTTCCTCGAGACTTCGGCATTGACTTTGCGGCTATGGTAGCGGCGCAAAGCTTGCGTAACGAGCAACCCGTCAATGACTGAAAGGCGGTCCTCCTCAAGGGCGGTAGCGTCATCTTGTCATAGCTGCTCTTGCTCAAGCTCATCATAGCGAGCACTCGAGGTGACCGTATCTGAGTTCCGTGGGGAGAATTGCCTCTGCTCCATAGACTAGGCGAAAGGTGTCGACCGGTGGCTCGATTTGGCGTCGTCTGATCGACCAAGAACCACGGCAGCTCCTCAATCCAGTTTCTTCCGCACCTATGCAGCACATCGAAAGTCCTGGTCTTGAGCCCGCGCACGCCGGCGATCGCCCTCTCCGCTTGACCGTTACTTCTCGGATGAGCAGCGAAGCGAAGCGAACCTTGGCGCCAAGATCTTGGGCGTCTTGCATGAAGGTGCAGCTTCGTGAATGCGTGCGTTGTCGGTGATGATCTTGTTAGGGATTCGAAAAGGCAAACAATCGACTGAAGAACTTGACGCTATTTGTCTTGTCACCTTCCACCTGCTTCCACTTCCGGCCACTTTGTGAACTTGTCGATTACAGCGTACAAGTACTCAAAGCCCAAACAACTTCGGGGAAAAGGGCGAGATGTCGAGCCCAGGACGAAAATGGCGAGGATAAAGGGATCGTCTGGAGAGCTTGAGCTGGCTGGTGTATCTGCTTGGAATGGGCAGCACGCTTCACACTTGGTTACTTGTGCAATTGCATCACGGAGGGCTGTCGGCCAAAAAAACCTTGCGGGCAGCTTTAAGCAAGTGCTCTTCTTGTAATGTGGTGACCACATATGCCTCCATGTATCTCTGCCAACAGCTTTTGTCCGTCTTCGGTGAATACACTTCAATTTCACGCCGTTGAGTCTTCTTACATGCGGTGTGTTGTCGACAAACTGGTACATACTTGACTGCCGGGCTACTCTTTCCGCTTCTTCTTGCTCTTGGGAAGTTCTCTGTCTGAAGGAAGCGGACAATTTCTTGTGCCCATCTTTGGAGCTTGCGGCTCGACAACAAGGACTAAAGGCATATCTGCTGCTGCGGGTACATCCGCTTCTCTGGCGAGAACCTGCTGCTCGGCCGGAGCTTGGCGTTCCCGGCAAGCTTGCGAACAAAACTTGTCGGGGCGTCGCTTCATGGAACAAACCCTAGGGCTCGCGGGAAGCGGTGCTCCTCGGCACCCTTAGTGTTGATTTTGAGGACCTTCTTGGCGGCGGCTTGGGGAGCTCTGCGGGAAAGTAGTCACCAAAATCAACTTCCTCTTCTTGTTACTGCCGATTGATGGCGTTCTGACGGTTGAGTCGGTTTGAGCACAAAGATCCCTGGTTCCACGGGTAACTTAAGTCGGCGCCTTGACGAACCATCGGCAATGTAGTTACGAGCTCTTGGAACATATTCCATCGTAGGCCGTCAAAGTGTTCTTCTAGCTTTCTCACTTCATCAACATAAGCTTCCATCAGCGGACTCGATAATTCTTGTTTACTTGGCGGACGACAAGCTGTGAGTCACCACGACAATGAGCTTCTTGATCCCAAGGTGCGCTGCGATCTGAGACCGGCAAGCAAACCTTCATACTCTGCGGTATTGTTAGTTGCTTGCTCCTTGGGAAAGTGCATCGGACTACGTGCTTGAGGTGCTCTCCGGTGGGTGCAACAAGTAACGCGCCCTTTTGGGCGCCTTGCGGCGAAGGCACCATCAAAGTACATCACCACTCTTTGCTTGCTTCCTTAGCGGGGATGCTCGTTTCTGGAATTTCTTCATCTTGTGTTGGCGTCCATTCTGCTATGAACTCTGCCAATGCTCTGCTTTGGATAGTTGAAGTGCTCTCAAACTTGAGGCCAAAGCTTGGCAGTTCAGCGCCCACTCGAAAATCCTGCTGTTGCTTCGGATTTTGCGATATCCTCTTGACGGAGCAGTGGCGATTGTGATCTCATGTGCTTGGAAGTAATGGCACAGCTTTCTCGAGGCCATGAGAAGGCCAAAAAGCAATTTCTGCACACAGTACCTTGGCCTAGCCCTTGCGAGAAGGAACTAACAAAATAAACTGGCTGCACCATTCTTTTACGCATCTTCTCCTGCTGCTGCGAGATCCATCCTTATCGGGACGAGCTTGCTGGTGAAGTCCCTTGCTTGTCATTGGATGTATCTGCCGTGGTTCTTGGCTCATCATCCGCCTCCCTCTCCACTACTAACAGCACTAACCACTTGATTGGTTGCCGCTATATATAGCAACAACTTCTCTTGTAACTTAGGTGCGATAAGTGTTGAGTGGAGGACAGTATCTCTTTAAGTCTGCGGCGCAGCCTCCGCTTCGAGTCCATTTCATTGGACCTGCCTTTTCAATATTTTGAAAAATGGCAGAAGCCTTCAACAGAACCTAGAGATAAACCTCTTGAGCAGCTACATAACGGCAAATCTTCGTTACATCTTGGCGCTTTGGTGCTTCAATCTGCTCAATGGCCTTGATCTTGTCGGGATTGGCTTCAATTCCCGCTGAGACCACGAAGAACCGAGAAGCTTGCGGAGGGACTCCAAACACACACTTCTCGGGGTTAAGCTTGAGGTTGATCTTGTGCAGATTTGCAAAGTTTTAGTCTAAATCTTGAATCGAGTCGCCTTGTCCTTGCTCTTGACCACTATGTCATCCATGTAGGCTTCCACATTTCCGTGTATTTGCGGCTCAAAAGCGTCATGGACTACTCTTGCAAATGTTGAACCAACATTCTTTAAACCGAAAGGCATCCGTATGAAACAGTACCTGCCACATGGGGTGATGAATGCGGTCTTCTCCTCATCCTCTTCTGCCATGAAGATCTGATGGTACCGTGAGTATGCATCAAGAAATGAAAGCAAGTCACATCCAGCCGTGGAGTCAACAATCTGGTCGATGCGTGGCAAGGAAAATGGGTCTTTGGGACAAGCTTTATTAACATCGGTAAAATCGATACAAAGCCTCCATTTCCCGTTAAGCCTTCGCGCGACTATAGGATTAGCCAACCACGTGGGATGGAGCACTCCTCGACAAGGCCTGCTGCTTCCAATTTCTTGATTTCTTCTGCGATAATTCTTGGCGCTCCTTTGCACCTTCTTCGACTTTACGCTTGTGGGCGCGCGCGAGGACAGGCGGCAAGATGGTGCTCTATTACTTTCACAGGAACACGGGGATGTCATCGATTGCCATGCAAACACGTCGGCGTTCGCCCGGGAAAGCAGCAGCGCTTTCCTATTTAGGGTCGAGAGTGGCGATGGTGAAGGTACCACCGATGCCATCCTCCTTAAGCGGACACCTTCTTGGTCTCTGGTGGAGCTGCCATTGTCTTCATGCACTTGCGGTGGAGCTCGATGGTGCGTCCTCGGCGGTAGCGCAGCATTCGAAGAAGTGCGCTTGCGGAGTGGGCATCGGAACTCTTGCGGACTTGGTCTTCTTCTTCGCCCGGGAGCTTGGCGGCAAGTGACTTGTGATCTGCTGCGGCTGCTGCTTCGGTAGATTTTGTCGGCGCGAGATAAGAGCATCCTTCTTGTCGCCCGAGGGCGGAGATGACACTTATCGGGCTGGCATCTTCACATGTTGTATGCATAGTGAGAGGCCGCCATGAATTTGGCGAGTCTTTGGATGGCCAAGTATCCCATTATAAGGCAATGGAAAGTCAACAACGTCAAAAGTGACCCTCTCGATCCTGAAGTTCAACTTCGCTGCCAAATGTCACCGACAGCGTGATCTTTCCTTTGGCTTGCTCCTTCCGGATTGATTCCTTGGAATGTGTCGGTCTCTTGAGCTCGCCATCGAGGGATCTGGGTTTACGGATTACCGTGGAGAGATCAGGTTCAAGCCGGCCCGCCGTCAACTAGCATCTTAGTGACCTTGAGGTTGCGGATAGTTGGTGAAACCAACATCGGCAAGCACCCGACCCGCGATTATGCGATCGGGGTGGTCCTCAATATCAAAGATGATAGGCGTCTTGGACCATTCGAGGCTTGCGTGACTCGATGGATGGTTACGCGCATTGACTTCCGCATCCTTTGCTTGAGTTGGCGGTGTGAAGTATCTGAAGAAGCACCACCGTCAACGCACAAGACCTCTCGGCTTTACGGAAGTCCTACTCATCGGTCTCGTCATCATCCATATCTTCATCGCCGTCGTCGTCTTCATCCTTGTCGCGGCCGCGGGGAGGTCTGTCTCCTTACCGCTGCTTGGCCTTGCCGCGGCGTCCTCCTCGGCCGGGGCGTTTCTTGCTGGCTCCTCCAGCACCTTCCTGGGCCTTCTCCTTGTCGCGTCGCTCGTATTCAGCCTTTTGCTGCTCAACGAGCTGCTCGACCTTCTTGCAGCTCTGGAGGTCATGGCCCTTGGTGCGGTGGATCTTGCGATCTTGCTTGTTGGTTCAAATCACCTTGTCGGCGACCGCCACAGCCTGGTAGTTGGTGCCCGCGGAAATCTCCTTTCCGGAGGTACCAGCTTTGGCTTTCTTGGCGCCACCTCCGTTGCCGGAGTGCTCAATGACTAGCACATCTTTGCCTTTCTTCTTCCTGTTGTTTCGCCGCCGACTTTTCTTTGCCGGGGCAGCCTCCTCACTATCAGATCCTCCTGCTTCTATATTCTCTCCGGGGAGTTTCCTCCCTTCCTCAGCACATGCACACTTGTCGGCCAGAGCATATAGCTCACTGACGTCTCTGATCTTGCACATTGCCATCTCCTCCCGCATCCTGCGGTTTATACGTTCGATGGAGCAGCGCTGATTATCATGGCGGGGTGGACATCTGGGATGTTGTCTTTGTCTGTGCTGAATCTTTGAATGTACTTGCAGGGCTCTCCTTCCTTACAGGCGGCGGATGAAGGTTGCTCTCTTAGCCATGAGGTTTGTGGCACTTTGTGAAAGCGCCGACAAGCTGATAGCATAAATCTGCCAGGAGGATATGGAGTTGTCCGGCAAGTGCATGAGCCGAGATCGACATTGGAAGCTTGAGCACCAGTGAAGTAGTTGGCGGGATCTTGTCGTCTACCCCGGCAGCTTGCACGCGATGGTGTAGATCTTGAGGAACTCCGACGGATCGTCTTGCCGTCGTACTTCTCGAATGCGTCGGCGAAATTCTTCTTGCTGGGCCCTTTGGACTTGCCGCAGCTCACGAGTGAGCAGAAACCTACGCGTCTGACAAATCGCTGGTTCCCCAGGCGCATGCATGTCGACGAGTGGGCCCAGTAGCTAGTCGATTGGCGCGCGCTTTTCTTGAACTCGATCGAGTTGGCGTCTTCTTCTTGTCGTTCGTGAAGAACTTGGCGCTGATCGCGACGAGCTCGTGGATCTGATGATGCGGTGGAATCGCTGTCGAGGTGGATCCGGCGAGTCGGCGATCTTAACCTTGAGGTGGAGAGTGCATGGTGGTTGCACCCCACGGTTTCGTCGCCACCGGCTCGTGCTTAGCAGTCCTGCGGCAGCGATAATACTCGGCTGCCGCGAGTGTTACCGTTAGCAAAGCCGATGAGACTACGAATGGTGGCCCTCCATTCATCGACCTTGTCTGCCGTTGGAGGGTAATCCGGGAAGCGATTGAGCTCGCGCCAAAGCTTCTGCTTGGAGTGGTGGGCAGCGATGGCGAGCGGCGCGAGGCGGATATGCTCGGACTTCTAACTACGTTAGAAGGAAGCGATATCCCGTCGAGCGACCGATGCCTCGCTTCGTGCCCGCATGTTGGCATGCATGCTGGTCTTGAGGACCCGAGATCCACCAGCTCGATCTTGGTCAATGAGCATATAGTCTTTGTGAATACCATGGCGCTGTCGGTCCCGCGCCTCTGAGATGGCGCGATGCATGTCTGGGGCGCCTTGAGTGCGCAGCCTTGTCTTTAGCCTTTGCAGCACCGTGGGCTCCCTAAATCGGCCCGTTCTTCGCGGCGTCTACCCCACCACCCGTTTGCCGGTGGTGGTGAGATCGGCGATGGGCCGGGCAGCTGCCGAAGCCTTCTTCTTGGTGGCATGTCGATGAAAAGCGAAGATCTAGCTTCGTGTGAATGTCGGATCAGGTTCACACAACCTCGGCGCCCTACAGCGGCGCCAAGATGTCGAAGCTGGTCGACCCTGAAACACCTATGGGACGGCTGACGAAGCCCCTTCGGTTCGGCGAAGCGAATCGCGCCTGAAAAGCGGTCGGTGAAACACACAAGCGGTTACCCAACGAGCTCTCCGGAGAGATAACCTCTCTTGCTGCATATGCGAGTGTATTGAGTTCTTGCTAGGGGCCTGAGTGCTCTGATACACACCGACTGCTAACGAGACCTAAGCGTGAGTATTTTTGCCTTGAACCTTTAGAACCCCCTCTCTCGTTGCGCATGGGCCTCCTTTTATATGCTCAAGGGGTTTACGACAGGTGGCAGCGTGAACAAGGGTAAAAATGGAAAAGGAATGCGGTTGGTACAACTACATGCGATGTATCATACCTAACCACGGCGGGGGGACAAAGGCATTAAATGCCCGTCTCGTCGCCCAAAGCAGTTACAAAAGGACCGTCAAGGATGCCACATAACGCCCCGATGCGGCTATATCTCCCACGATGTCGAGCACGACTTAGAGCATAACGCATTGAAAGCAATGTGCATAAGTGAGGTAATCTTCACACAACCCATGTAATAAATAAGGAAAAGAGATACATAGTTGGCTTCATTCGCCACTTCACACAATACATAAATTAACATCCATCATTCAAAAGTACACTCAAGGTCCGACTACGGAACCAAAATAAAGAAGATACCCCAAATGCTACACGGATCCCGAATCGTCCCAAGCTGGGCACCACTCACGATCATCGGGAAAAGACACATAAGTAACGACCACGTTCCTCGTCGAACTCCCACTTGAGCTCGGTTTAATCACCTGCAACTAGCGCTATAAGAGGGCTGAGAAAAGCGGTAACATAGCCAAACAACGGTTTGCTAGGAAAGGATGGTTAGGGGCTGACATGGCAATATGGGTGGCATGATATAGCAAGTGGTAGGCATCATAGCATAGGCATAGCAAAAGAAGCGAGCAACTAGCATAGCAAAGATAGAAGTGATTTCGAGGTATGGTCATCTTGCGCAATGTTCTCGAGTTGTCGAAAGCTTGATCCTCGGCGTTCTCAACAGGTTCCTCGTTCACGTACTCGTCTCGGCTCTACCCAAAGCAACAACACAAACAAAGGAACCACAATAAATCACGGTGCAATGCACAAGCAACATGATGCAAAACATGACATGATATGCGATATGTGATATGCAATGCGTATCTGCGCTCGGAAGGTAAATGATGAACCAGGCATCAACTTGGCAAACCAAGTATGCCACTGGAAAGATGAGATGATTTCGGTTGAAATCGATATAAAGATCACCGGAATCGGATGCACGGTTTGCAAATGACAAGCAAAACAAGAATGGCACAAATCTGCCATTAACAGCATGATGCTACTAAGCAAGCAACAATTAATTAAGCTACTGCACCCAAACGTATCAAAAAAGTACATGACAGTGATCTACACAAGATGCTCGACAAAAGATGAGCACTGAGCTACGGCTAGTTCACATCATAACAGGTTCAAACAAGCATGGCAAAAATGCAATAAATATCAGGCTGGACATGGCAAAAACAGCATCAGGTTGCAATGTTCAGAGCAACAAAACTACATGCTACAGGAACTTAAAATAGAAAAACAAGGCATGGCATGAATCTACTCAAAGCATAGAACAAATGTCCCTTACTTACCATAAGCCAAAAAGGATCAGAAAATATAGTAACATCCATGTCAATATTGAAAGTTTCATGTAAACAATCTGCCAGGAAACATTTGATAGCAAAAGTAGAGCTCGATTGACCCAAGCTATGGCACTCCATAATTGCAAACAAGGGCATGGATGGATAGAGCAAGACATGCTTAACAAAACATCCTTACTGAAGTATCTCAAAATATGCATGGATCTCTCGGTATCATCAAGTTAACATGGCATCAAAATATCAGCTAAACAGGGCTGAAATCAGCAACATCAGGACACCTACTTTGCATGCTTGTGCTAGTCACCACATAGATCAAAAAATACATGGCATACACCCTGGAAATATGGCATGGCATTTTACAAAACACATGTAGGACTCAAATTCATAGGATGCACACATTAATCATGGCAAAAATAACAAAAGTGCAAGTTCTGTTAATAAGCAGAAACTAACATCACATAGCCCTCTTCTAACAGCATTTCGGGCATCAAGATGAGCTCAAATGAAAATGATGCAATGAGATGAAATGATCTACTCTTGAGGCGAACATTTTGACATATTATCGCGCATAAAATGGACCTACAGATGCAAAGATATAGCATGAAGAAAATGACACAAAATAACAATGATATAAAAGACTTGGTAGAAAAAATGAGGGAGAGAGGTCAGCAGGATCGGATCCGGATCGGGCGATCGGATCGGCATCGGCGGTTCCTCGCCGGAGAGGAAGCAGGCAGAGTAGGGCAGCCTTGGAGGAGGGACAGCGGCGGGCGGGGCCAGCGGGCTGGCCGGCCCGGCCAGTGGCGGCAGCCGGCCAGTCTTGAGCGAGGCCGAGGCAGGCGGCCGTTAAGCGTATGGCCTGGCGCCAGCGTGCGTGCTGGCAGCCGAGCGGCAGCGGATGCAGCCAGGCGCCCGGCGGCAGCGTGGGCCTTGAGAGAAGCGGTCGCGGCGACCAGCCAGGCGGAGCCCCGCTGGGCCAGCAGGCAGCCTTGATGTGGCGGCGTGGGACAGGTGGCGGCCTCTGAGTGGCGCTGAATGGCAGCGACTCCGTCCGTGGCGGCAACGTCCGGTCTTGTGAGGAGGATTTTTAGGGTTTGGGGAAGAAGACCGGTTTGGAAGGGGTGATGGTTAAATAGGCATAGAGGAGCTAGGAGAGTCAAATGAGGTGTAGTTTTCGCCCACGATCGTGATCGAGCGACGGAGAGCATGGAAGTGACTTAGATGGGTTATTGGGCTGTTTTGAAGGGGTGTTGGGCTGCAACTTAAAAGAGGCCTTTGCGAGAGTGCGGTTAACCGTTGGAGTACCAAGCGAGCTCAAATGACCGAAACTTGACCGGTGGTCTGGGTGGTATACCAAGGCCACTAGACAAACCTCGGTCCATTCGAGAAGGTTTAATACCGCTCATGGAAAAAGCGTAAAAGGGGCGCCGAGAGATAGGAGTGCGGATTGCAAAAGCGGACAGCGGGAAAAATGCTCGGAATCATGAGGCGAACACGTATGCAAATCGATGCACATGATGACATGATATAAAATGCATGACATGGACAAAATGCAAAATGAAGAAAAACCCAACCACGGAGGAATATCATATCACAATGCGAAAATGGCAAGAGTTGGAGTTACAAATATGGAAAGTTACTTCGGGGTGTTACAACACTCCACCACTACAAGAGGATCTCGTCCGAGATCTAGGACTGAAAGAACTCGGATATTGGAGCGGAGGTGATCCTCGCGCTCCAGGTAGCTTCTCGGTCGAATGGTGTGACCACTTCACTTTCAGGAATTTGATTGACTTGTTGCGAGTCTTGCGCTCGGTTTCTTCAAGAATAACAGCAGGGTGCTCATGATAAGAGATCTTCTTGAAGGTCAATCTCTTGAAGTTGATAGTGAGTTCAGGAGTCTTGAAGCACTTGCGAAGCTGTGACACGTGAAACACATCGTGCGTTTGCAAAGTTGGATGGAAGCTCAAGTTGATAGGCGAGATCGCCTCTTTTCCAATGATCTTGAAAGGACCCACGTATCTAGGTGCAAGCTTCCTTTGATACGAAGCGGCGAGTGCCTTTCATTGGAGAGCGGAGGTAGACATGGTCTCCGATTTCAAAAGCCACATCACGGTGCTTATCATCATAATAGCTCTTACGGCGCGATTAAGCGGCTTTGAATTCTCACGAATGACTTTGCACATTTCTTACATACGTGATCAAGTCATTGCCAAGAAGTTGGCGTTCACTGTCTCGGACCAATTGAGAGAATCGGCACTTTCGCCATAGAAATTTCGAATGGGGCCTTGCCGAACTTGCTTGGAAGCTGTTGTTGTAGGAGAACTTCGGCATATGGAAGACAATCTTCCACTTCATACGAAGGAAATGACACAAGCCACGAGCATATCTTCAAGGATTTGATTAACTCGCTCAACTTGGCCACTTGTTTGAGGATGGAAAGCTGTCTTTGAAACGAATGTTGGTGCCCATGGCCTTACGAAAGAATCCCAAAACTTGGAGGTAAAGATGCTGCCACGGTGCAGAAGAGATCACTTGTGGAATGCCGTGCAAGGAGACAATCACGGAGGTGTATAGCTCTGCCAAGCCGAGCTGCTGTGATGGATTCTTTGATAGGAAGAAAATGAGCCACTTTAGTAAGCTTGTCAATGACAACGAAGATAGCATCATTTCCACACTTGGACTTTGGAAATCCAGTCACGAAGTCCATCTCGATATGATCAAACTTCCATTCGGAATAGCAAGAGGTTGGAGGAGACCAGCTGGTCTTTGGTGTTACCTTTCACTCTTCTGCAGACATCACATTCATTCACGAATTGAGCAATTTCTCGCTTCATTCGAGTCCACCAATATATTGCTTGAGGTCTGGTACATCTTCGTACTTCGGGATGAATGGATAGAAGCGAATTGTGAGCCTCGTTCATAATGACTTTTCTCGGATCACCCTTAGGAACCACAATCCGGTCCTCAAAGAAAAGAGTATCTTTGTCATCAACGTGGAAGCACTTGTACTTGGAAATGCCCTTGTCGATACCACGTTTCACCTTTTTCACCATGGTATCCGAAGTTGAGCCTCACGAATCTGATCTTCCAAAGTAGGAGAGACTATGAGGTTGGCAAGAAAGCCTTGAGGAACAACTTGAAGATTCAGCTTGCGGAAAGCTTCACGAGATCCGGTTGGAAGGGCTTGAGGATTAGGCTGTTGCGATAAGCCTTCCTGCTCAAAGCATCTGCAATGACATTGGCTTTGCCGGAGTATATTCAATACTTGGGTTGTACTCTTGAATCATTTCGACCCATCGAGTCACTTTGAGGTTGAGGTTGGGCTGAGTGAAGATGTACTTGAGACTCTTGTGATCGGTGAAAATGTCCACTTTCCTTCCCAACAAGAGATGTCTCCATGTTATCAATGCATGGACAACTGCCGCCAACTCAAGATCGTGAGTGGGGTAGTTCTTCTCGTTGAGCTTCAATGGCGAGAGGTATAAGCCACAACTCTCTTCTCTTGCATTAACACAGCACGAGACCTTGAAGAGAAGCATCACGAAAACTTCAAATGGCTTGGATTCATCAGGAGAAGTCAAGACATGAGCTGTGACGAGTTTCTCTTTGATGGTATTGAAAGCAACGTCACACTCAGGAGACGAGACATACTTCACATGCTTCTGGAGGAGGTTGGAAAGAGGCTTTGCAATCTTGGAGAAGTTCTCAACGAATCTTGACAATAGCTTGCAAGACCAAGAAAACTGCGGAGCTGCTTGACATTCGAGGAGGTTCCCAATTCACAATTGTGGACACCTTCTCGGGATTAACTGCGATACCCTTAGCGGAGATGATATGACCAAGATAAAGCACTTCATCAAGCCAAAATTCACATTTGGAGAACTTAGCATAAATTGATACTCTCTGAGCTTGTCTAGCACCAATCGCAAATGTTTGGCATGATCCTTCTTATTCTTGGAAGACCAAAATATCATCAAGATAGACCAAGGCGAATTCATTGGTGTAGGGGTTGAATATGAAGTTCATCATCCGAGAGAATGTTGGAGGAGCATTGACAAGGCGAAAGACATGACGGTATATTCATAAGAACCAAAGCTTTTACGAATCTGTCTTGGGAATATCTTGTTCACGAATCTGAATCGATGATAACCCATCTGAAGGTCAAGCTTGGAGAACACTTTAGCACCTTTGAGTTGCTCGAAAAGCTCATTGATGTTGGGAAGTGGATACTTGTTCTTGATTGTCTTCTTATTCAATGGGCGGTAGTCGGCGCAAAAGTCGGTCCGTGCCATCCTTCTTCGGACAAAAGAACACCACAACCCCAAGGAGATGAACTCGATGCGATCAAACCAGACGCTCTTGTTCATCGAGCTGCTTCTTCAATTCCTTCAGCTCATCAGGTCCAAGCTTGTATGGGCGCTTGCAAGCGGGTTCGATGCGGGCTCAAGATCGATAACGAACTCAAGCGGCGATGAGGAGGCATACCGGAAGCTCTTACGGAAAGACATCTTGGTACTCACAAATGGCTGGAATCGAGAGATAGCATCAATTCGCCCTTCTCATTGAGAGAAAACAACGAATGGTTTCATCACGGCGGCATAGATGATCACATCATTAGAAGAGTGAGTCAATTGAATTTCCACAGCAGCACAATCAAGCTGAGCTTTGTCTTTGATAAAGCCGATCCATTCGAGAATAAGATCAATATCCGAGTCACCAAGGACAAATGGTTTAGCAAAATCTATAATCGCCCATCTTGATAGAAACATCCGGAATCCTTGTGGTAGCCCTCATAGAAGAGCTGGAGAAACAACTCCCAAGGGTTTTCCAACATTTCGAAATGAAATCATGCTTTGCAACAAATGATCTAGACATGAAACAATGCGATGCACGGTATCAAATAAAACTTTGGCAGGAATATCATTAGCGAGAGATTACCCATGATCACATCGGAAGAATCCTCTGCTTGAGCTGCATTCATCATATTGACCTTTGCAAACTTGGGATTATGCTTGACCCTTTGCATTGCTGGAAGATTTCACGGGAGGAGGCGGAAGGCGCCTCTGGTTGAAGCACTTGTTAGCATAGTGACCTTCTGCGACACTTGTTGCAAGTCACCTGAGAGGCGGACGGTGGTAAGGAGCACTTGACCTTGGAGCTTGAGAATTAGACTTGTTACGATAGCTTGGGTTGGGTGGGTGGGAAGATCCACGGCCACCTGAGTTCTTCTGCGATAAAGGCTGGCGGAGACGGAGGAGGAGGAAGGTAGAACTTCTGCTGCTTAGCTGCCACTTGAGAGGAAGAAGAAGACTAAACTTCATCCTGATTCTCTTCTTAGAAGCCTCACATTTGAGCTGGGCAGCTTCTTGCTTGAGTGCCATGTTGTAGAATTCATCATACTTATCGGCTCAAAAAGCACAAGAGCTAATTGCAGATCTTCTCTCGGACCACCTCTGAATTGATAGATCATACTCTTTTCATCAGTGCGTCTTGCTTAGCAAAGCAGGCGAGCTTACAGGCTGGATATTGTATTGATAGACAGACATGTTGCCTGCTTGAGATTGCGGAACTCCTCACGCTTGCTCTCAACAACACTTTTCGGAATGTGATGAGCTCTGAAATCACGGCGGAACTCATCCCAGGTAATGACCGACCTCCTCTGGAATCTTTGTATTCTGGTACCACTCGGCAGCTTGATCCTTGAGTTGAAGCGATGCAAACTTGACAAAGTCCTCGGTCGACATTGCTACAATCAAAATGCTTGCAGATGTCCACAAGCCAATCATCGGCGTCTGTGGCCTCGACCTGAAACTGAATGACTTGACTGATTAGCGAGGCCCGGTGAGAGTAGCAAAGTGCGGCTGATTGTTGCCTTGACCTTGATTTCCTTGATTGCCTTGCCCTGATGCGTTCTTGCAAGAGCTACAAAATCATCGAGCATTGGCATTGGTGGCTGCCATGATAGCTTGCCGAGCCTCTGGAGGCGGAGGTGGAGGTGGAGGTTCGTGATCCCCATCATTGCGATCCGGATTCAGGCGCGTTGGCGGAGCCATCTGAAGAGGGTGACATCCGTTAGACCTTTGATAGACAAAAGATAAGTAGAATCAGCGGATAGAAATTGCAACATATAGTCTTCACAATAAACATTGAACAAGAATGAGCGAATGAATTCAAAGTTAAACATCACCGTCCATTAAGGTGAGAAGCCACTTAGATAAAGATATGGAAACAACATCTGTCTTAGAAACAAATAGAATATCAAAACTGAAAACAAAAGATTGGCTTCTAGAATGAGCGGAACAAACACATGATAGAATTTACGCCCAAAGTGTTAGTGGTGGGGCCCTACGGACACAGCGATATAGCGGACGTCACGAATGACAAACAAGGCGTCCCGAATCAGCATAGCCAAGGATTATTTAAGGCGTCTCGCGACCCTTGTAAATCGACCGTGAATGGGCGGACCACTAGAGCGTTGAACCCCAATCTCAAATCATACATCATCGGAAAGAATATCACTGTAAGCTACTAGAATTCCCACCTATAAACTCCCGAAACTTTACGGTTATGCAATCTGGTGTTGGGGATCAGGGGACACAAAATATATCACCCAAACTAACAATACCTAGATCCATTTGTATCCATCCGTCAACACATAACTAAGAAATCCTCGAAATCGTGTACCTCGACCTTGAAAAACATCACATATACAAGTCATGGCAATACTCCCACAATCGCCACGATCTTGGGCTATCGGGGTTATCTCACCAACAACTGCACAAAAGAGATTTCGATGTCGGCAAAACTCAGGTATTCGAGAACTGCAGCGATAAAATTGTGGCGACAACACCTCGGAGCTCAACTCCCGGGACACTGCCACAACCCTAAATGTCGGGAGGCACCAAGAACAATGTTCTCGTCACAAAACCATCGGACGATTCCAAGATACCCACGTGATCCTAAAATTTTTTTAGTGAAATTTGAGAAGAGGAGAGTCAAAACTCTCGTCGGGGAGACCTCCGCAGGCGACGAAGGGACTGGGGAGTAAAAAGAATCCTACTCTCCGATATATATAATCCTAAGACTCAAAACATTTTCCATTCTAGACTCAACAACGCCAGCAAACAATCAAGTAGGGGGGCTCCTAAGTCGGGGAAGGCTCTGATTACCAACTTATAGCATGGGGATGCGGCTATATCTCCCACGTGTTGAGGCACGACTTAGAGGCATAACCGCATTGAAAGCAATGTCATAAGTGAGGTAATCTTCACACAACCCATGTAATAAATAAGCGAAAGAGATACATAGTTGGCTTACGATTAGCCACTTCACACAATACATAAATTAACATCCATCATTGAGTACACTCAAGGTCCGACTACGGAACCAAAATAAAAGAAGATACCCCAAATGGTACACAGATCCCCGAATCGTCCCAACTGGGCACCACTACTGATCATCAGGAAAAGACACATAGTAACGACCACGTTCCTCGTCGAACTCCCACTTGAGCTCGGTTTCGTCACCTGCACTGACAACGCTATAAGAGGGGCTGAGCAAAGCGGTAACATAGCCAAACAACGGTTTGCTAGGAAAGGATGGTTAGGGGCTGACATGGCAATATGGGTGGCATGATATAGCAAGTGGTAGGCATCGCAGCATAGGCATAGCAAAAGAGCGAGCAACTAGCATAGCAAAGATAGAAGTGATTTGAGGTATGGTCATCTTGCACGCAATGTTCTCGAGTTGTCGAAAGCTTGATCCTCGGCGTTCTCAACAGGTTCCTCGTTCACGTACTCGTCTCCCGGCTCTACCCAAAGCAACAACACAAACAAAGGAACCACAATAAATCACGGTGCAATGCACAAGCAACATGATGCAAAACATGACATGATATGTGATATGTGATATGCAATGCGTATGCGCGCTCCGGAAGGTAAATGATGAACCAGGCATCAACTTGGCAAACCAAGCATGCCACTGGAAAGATGAGATGATTTCGGTTGAAATCGATATAAAGATCACCGGAATCGGATGCACGGTTTGCAAATGACAAGCAAAACAAGAATGGCACAAATCTGCCATTAACAGCATGATGCTACTAAGCAAGCAACAATTAATTAAGCTACTGCACCCAAACGTATCAACAAAGTACATGGCAGTGATCTACACAAGATGCTCGACAAAAGATGAGCACTGAGCTACGGCTAGTTCACATCATAACAGGTTCAAACAAGCATGGCAAAAATGCACAAAATATCAGGCTGGACATGGCAAAAACAGCATCAGGTTGCAATGTTCAGAGCAACAAAACTACATGCTACAGGAACTTAAAATAGCAAAACAAGGCATGGCATGAATCTACTCAAAGCATAGAACAAAAGTCCCTTACTGACCATAAGCCAAAAAGGATCAGAAAATATAGTAACATCCATGTCAATATTGAAAGTTTCGATAACAGATTCAGCAACAAGACATGTCAAAAACTGATAACGAGTAGGCATGTTTACAAGCTCAATGCACTCACTACAGAGCCTTATATGATAAACTAAGCATACATACATCAATAAGACACGACATAGAAGACATACATGGCAAGAACAATAACATAGCATACATGGATCAACCACAACAACCTAGGCAAAATTGAATATCATGTAAACAATCTTCCAGGAAACATTTGATAGCAAAAGTAGAGCTCGATTGACTCAAGCTATGGCACTCCATAATTGCAAACAAGGGCATGGATGGATAAAGCAAGACATGTTAACAAAACATCCTTACTGAAGTATCTCAAAATATGCATGGATCTCTCGGTATCATCAAGTTAACATGGCATCAAAATATCAGCTAAACAGGGCTGAAATCAGCAACATCAGGACACCTACTTTGCATGCTTGTGCTAGTCACCACATAGATCACAAAAATACATGGCATACACCCTGGAAAGATGGCATGGCATTTTACAAAACACATGTAGGACTCAAATTCATAGGATGCACACATTAATCATGGCAAAAATAACAAAAGTGCAAGTTCTGTTAAGAAACAGAAACTAACATCACATAGCCCTCTTCTAACAGCATTTCGGGCATCAAGATGAGCTCAAATGAAAATGATGCAATGAGATGAAATGATCTACTCTTCGATACGAACATTTTGACATATTATCTGCAAAATGGACCTACAGATGCAAAGATATAGCATGAAGAAAATGACACAAAATAACAATGATATAAAAGACTTAGTAGAAAAAATGAGGGGGAGAGAGGTCAACGGGATCGGATCCCGGATCGGGCCGATCCGGATCGGCGGCAGCGGCGCGATTCCTCGCCCGGAGAGGAAGACAGGCAGGGCAGGGCAGCCTTGGAGGAGGCAGCGGCGGGGCAGGGCTGGCGGCCGGCCGAGTGGCGGCGGCCGGCCAGTCTTGAGCGAGGAGGCAGGCGGCCGTTAATGCAGCCTTGGCCCAGGCAGGCCTGGGCGGCCGAAGCCAGCGGAGGCAGCAGCCTTGAGGAGGCGGCCTGGCGACCAGGCAGGCGGGCCCTTTGGCTGGCCAGGCGGCGGCCTTGATGTGTGCGTGGGGACAGGTGGCGACCTCTGAGTGGCGCAGACGCTGGCCAGCTCCGTCCGGCGGCCCAGGACGCGTCCGTCTGTGAGGAGGATTTTTAGGGTTTGGGAAGAAGACCGGTTTGGAAGGGGTGATGTTTAAATAGGCATAGAGGAGCTAGGAGAGTCCAAATGAGGTGTAGTTTTCGCCCACGATCGTGATCGAGCGACGGAGAGCATGGAAGTGACTTAGATGGGTTATTGGGCTGTTTTGAAGGGGTGTTGGGCTGCAACTTAAAAGAGGCCTTTGCGAGAGTCGCGGTTAACCGTTGGAGTACCAAGCGAGCTCCAAATGACCGAAACTTGACCGGTGGTCTGGGTGGTATACCAAGGCCACTAGACAAACCTCGGTCCATTTCGAGAAGGTTTAATACCGCTCACGGAAAAAGCGTAAAAGGGGCGCCGGGGAGATAGGAGTGCGGGATTGCAAAAGCGGACAACGGGAAAAATGCTCGGAATCATGAGGCGAACACGTATGCAAATCGATGCACATGATGACATGATATAAAATGCATGACATGGACAAAATGCAAAATGAAGAAAAACCCAACCACGGAGGAATATCATATCACAATGCGAAAATGGCAAGAGTTGGAGTTACAAATATGGAAAGTTACTTCACGGGTGTTACACCACCGCTTGCCACGATGGTAATCTTATCGGTAAACGCTTGCCACAGCTGCTCCGCTGGCCGCACAACCTCTTGCCACGCTGCGCTTGGAAAGGTCGAGGTGACATGTTGGTGGATGTCTTTGGAGCCTTGTGCAGAGTGGTAGTCTGCATGACAAGCGCCTTGCGCGGTTGTTGTCTTGTCGCGTCCGGAAGCTTGTCGCTCGCCGGGCCTTGCCGGACGCAGCGTGTACGTCAGCGGCAAGTTCCTTGAGATGCCTTGGTTGGCCTTCCGGCAAGCTCCTCTTGCCGGGGCCTTATCTCCTTGGCTTGAATACTTTGTTCTTGAATGGCTCCAAAGGAACCACGGAGGACCTTGGCGGTCACTGGCAAGCCTTGCAGCGAGTGTCTGCAACTGCCGTGCACAAGTTCGGGATACTAGGGTACCCTACTCTAGTACACCGCAGGAGCCCCAGGCCTGGGCCACCTGCAGTCTTAGGCGCTGTTGGGCCAGGCCCAAAAGCAGAACACGGGCAGCTGCGGCCTGGGTTCTGCCGTAACTCACTCCGGACCCACCACTCCCCATGAGCAGCCTGCGTCGAATGCGGCGTCGTGGGAGAGATCGTGGGTGGTTTCTTTATTCGGAAAGGCGGAACGTCCGCCCCCTCCCTCTTTATAAGCGGGGGAAACATGGGCAGTTGCCCATCTTGTATTGCTTTCCCAATCTCGAAAACCTCCACTACTCCCCCCTTCTTCGCGCTGTTCTTCTACTGCGGGCTCTGCCCGCCTTTCTCTGAATTTTTCTGTGATATCATGAACACCTACGGGTTCCGCCTCCTTGACTTCACCCCCAATGCCGTTCGACCATGGCAGTTTCGCACATCTCTGCGAAAACTTTGTGAAGTCTATCAAATGTTGCTCTTTTCCACCACTTCTTTATGCCCCGAGTTGAGAGAGGGCCTCTTCTTGTGGAATCGCTTGGATCTCGAGGACTGGCAAGAAGGAAGCTTATCTGGAGGAGAGCTCCGCAGCAAGTGGGAGGAATGGAGGCGGACTGGTGCTGGATTGTCGAGGAGAACCGCAGCCATTACCGCCCAGCGCCAAACCCCGATGAATCTGCTGACAGCGATTGGAGCAGCGTGGCCAGAAGGCAGCTAGGTTGAAGATTGCCGTCACCGGATCCTCGCCTTAGACTTGCGGGCTTCTTGTAGGCGCCGTTAGCGCGGATTTTCTTCGTCGCCGCGCCGCCCCCTGCGGAGAGGAGGAGACCCGCTGGGAGTTCGAGAATCGGCGGATATCATGAGGCTGCGCCGGGCCTCAACTTCAACTTCACTTGTCTTGGGCTGGGCGCGATGCTCTTGGAACTGTTCAAGCACGATCCTGATCATCCGAAATGTTCGAGGTTGCGAGGTGTCGTTCCGCTGTGCAACAATTCCTCGCTCGACCGCATCCGTGCAATGATGCCGTTATGCGACTTCGCATGGAATTGTTCCAACCTGTAGCGCTGCGCAGATGGCGTCGTCGCGGGAGTTCTTTGGCGGCTTGGTAGAAGTGCGGTCCGCCTCGATAAGCGAGAGGAGCCTCACCAGCGACACCACCGATGATGAAATGCAGCGCGCCACCAGCTGGAAGAAGCGGCAGCAACGCTGCCGCTGGTGAGTTCGGTTCACCGTGGAGAAAGCGAGGCAGCGAGGCGGCAAGCCTTGTCGGCGAGGAGCTTGCGGCGAGGAAGAGCTTGTCGGGCTTGAAGCCGAGTCGAGCGAGCCCGCCGAGGCGCCTCCTCCCCACCTTGAGACAGCTTGCCTGGCGGAGCCCCAACTCCACCAAGAAGGCGTCTCCGCAAGGCGGGGGCGTGGCAGGCGGCGAGCAGGCCAACAGCGCCCGCGTCGCGCGCAGCTCCACATGGCAAGCACTTTGTTGCCTTGCAGGAGCACCTCATGCCGCTGCGGCAAGCGGGGCGGGGCCCTCCCGGACCACCGCTTCTCCTCCATGGCGGCCAAGGGAACCCACTCCTCCGCCTCGTCGCACGGGAGGCGAGCCGAATTGATCTCTCCGTGCTCAGCTCCGATGAGGAAGAAGAAGAGTAAGATTCTTTGCTGTATTTGTAATTCTTCAATTTGTTGCTTTGTCTTGTATCTGATTTGCTTCCTCTGAACCCATTCCTTTTGGGGACGCTGGCCCGAAGGCGTCGAAGAGAGCCAAGGTCAGTGATTGTCGCCGAGGGCGAACCCACCTTGACAGCGAGAGCGTGTCCGAGACCGCCTTGCCGGACCCGGCAACCCTTCCTCAAAGCAGCCCCAAGCGCAGCCCCCATCGTAAGTATATGGTTTACCTCCTGCTGTTAGGCGTGCATGGGTGCCCTTTCTTTGCTGATATCTGATTGTTGGTTTGTGTAGGAGCAGAGCAGCCTCACCAGGAGTGCCCGGAAGCCGCTCCCGACGTGCCATCTGCTTCGACTACACCGCCAAGGGAGGATCCCCCGGCAAGGGAGAACTCTCCGGCAAGGGGCAGTTCTCCGGCAAGGGACAGCACCAGCGACCCTCCGGTGGTTGAGACCACGACTGCAGATCCTAGTACAGGTAATCCACTTGCTTGAAAACTTCCCTTGTGTTCTTCTGATCTTCTTTTTTGGATATTTGCTTGACTTTTCTTTCCTTTCCGGTCGTCAGATCCATCTGCCACAGAGCCGAGGGAGACCGAGGTCGCCGGCGGGGAGGACGGCGCTGCCGTCACCGAAGAGGAAGCCGGCGCTGATGATCCCGCCGGCGAAGAGGCCGCCAAGGCTGCTGCCGCAGAAGCTGGCGAGGGGTCCAGCGATCGCACTGACGGCCCTGAGGCCGCAGGAGCACCAGGCGCTACGCCGACCACCGATCCCTCCGCCGCTGCTGCAGCGTCAGGCTCCGAAGAGCCCCAGCCGGGCGCCTATTTGAAGGCCAGTGATGGCGTCTTCATCAAGCACCCCTGGGCATCGAGCTCCAGGGCGCCGACCGAAGGAGAAACCTTTGACGAAGAGCTGCTCGCCTCCGCTGGGCCTCGTTATAAAGAGGTTGAATACCAAGAGCCCACCCCGTGGTCGATTAGGACTCGCCTTTGATAGAAAAGGCGGGCCAACGTGCATGGTTGGGTTACCCACGTCCGTATTGATGAGAATCCCGGAATAAGGGGGCATGATATACGCTTTGATAAGACATGCCAAGGAAATCGCCTCGCTAAACACGCTGAGGTGGAACAATAAAAAACGATTCATATGAAGGCCTGGCCGTGGTGTGATGTCACGCCACGGAATACGTCAGCAGATCTGTGCAAAAACTATTTTCTCTCGGTGTTATGTGGAGCTTGTTTTGCGAGCGGACACTATCACAGGTGTTCACAATCTTACATAAATTATTTGGAGGAAGAACCCGCCTTGCAATGCGAAGACAATATGCGCGCGGACTCGTCGTCATTGAAGCCTGGTTCGAGAGCTCTTGAGGAGTTCGGACTAGGGGTGTCCGGATAGCGAACTATCATCATCGGCGGACTCCAAGACTATGAAGATACAAGATTGAAGACTTCGTCCCGTGTCGGATGGGACTTTCCTTGGCGTGGAAGGCATGCTTGGAGATACGGATATGTAGATCTCCTACCATTGTAACCGACTACTGTAACCCTAACCCTATCCGGTGTCTATATAAACCGGAGGGTTTTAGTCCGTAGGACGAACAACAATCATACCATAGGCTAGCTTCTAGGGTTTAGCCTCTTTGATCTCGTGGTAGATCCACTCTTGTAACACACATCATCAATATTAATCTAGCAGGACATAGGGTTTTACCTCCATCAAGAGGGCCCGAACCTGGGTAAAACATCGTGTCCCTTGTCTCCTGTTACCATCCGCCTAGACGCACAGTTCGGGACCCCCTACCCGAGATCCGCCGGTTTTGACACCGATAGGTAGTAATAGTGAGCACGCACCCGTACATCAGCCTCGTGTTAGTGTCAGCGTCAGCAGCATTGCCCCTGACGCACACTATAGGGACGGGGCGTCGGCCTGCGCAGGCCTCGTCGGTGCCCACGATCAAGAGGAATATGCTACCGTCCTCCTCCGAGACTAGCAGGCGGCGGTGATCCTCCAGTGACTCTGGCATGGTGAACAGAAAGGAGCTTGATGTCTACTACACAACCTTCTTCTTGTAGACGTTGTTGGGCCTCCAAGTGCAGAGGTTTGTAGAACAGTAGCAAATTTCCCTCAAGTGGATGACCTAAGGTTTATCAATCCGTGGGAGGCGTAGGATGAAGATGGTCTCTCTCAAACAACCCTGCACCCAAATAACAAAGAGTTTCTTGTGTCCCCAGCACACCCAATACAATGGTAAATTGTATAGGTGCACTAGTTCGGCGAAGAGATGGTGATACAAGTGCAATATGGATGGTAGATATAGGTTTTTGTAATATGAAAATATAAAAACAGCAAGGTAACAAGTGGTAAAAGTGAGCACAAACGATATTGCAATGCTAGGAAACAAGGCCTAGGGTTCATACCTTCACTAGCGCAAGTTCTCTCAACAATAATAACATAATTGGATCATTTAACTATCCCTCAACATGCAACAAAGAGTCACTCCAAAGTCACTAATAGTGGAGAACAAGCGAAGAGATTATGGTAGGATGCGAAACCACCTCAAAGTTATTCTTTCCAATCAATCCACCTCAAGTATCCGTGGGTATGATTATACGATATGCATCACACAATCTCAAATTCATCCAACCAACACAAAGTACTTCAAAGAGTGCCCCAAAGTTTCTCTTTGGAGAGTCAAGAGCGTGTGCCAACCACTATGCATAGGTTCATGGGCAGAACCCATAAGTTGGTCACCAAAACATACATCAAGTGGCACATGATATCCCATTGTCACCACAGATAAACACGGCAAGACATACATCAAGTGTTCTCATAAAAGACTCAATCCGATAAGATAACTTCAAAGGGGAAACTCAATTCATTACAAGAGAGTAGAGGGGGAGAAGAAACATAAGATCCAACTATAATAGCAAAGCTCGCGATACATCAAGATCGTGCCAAATCAAGAACACGAGAGAGAACACGAGAGAGAGAGAGAGAGAGAGAGAGAGAGAGAGAGAAACACATAGCTACTGTTACATACCCTCAGCCCCGAGGGTGAACTACTCCCTCCTCGTCATGGAGAGCGCCGGGATGATGAAGATGGCCACCGGTGATGGGTTCCCCCTTTGGCAGGGTGCCGGAATGGGCTCCCGAGAGGTTTTTGGTGGCTACAGAGGCTTGCGGTGGCGGAACTCCCAATCTATCTTCTGTTCTGGAAGTTTTACGATACGTAGGTATATATGGGTGCAGGGGGTACGTCGATGGAGCTTCGGCGGCCCACGAGGCAGGGGGGTGCGCCTTAGGGGGTGGGCGTGCCCCCCACCCTCGTGGCCAGCTCCCGTATCTTCTGACGTAGAGACCAAGTCTATCCGGTGGCTTTCCTTCCAAAAGTAACTTCTCCAGTTGATTTCGTTCCGTTTTGACTCCGTTTGATATTCCTTTTCTTCGAAATACTGAAATAGGCAAAAAAAACATCTAATCTAGGCTGTGCCTCCGGTTAATAGGTTAGTCCCAAAAGTAATATAAAAGTGGAAAATAAAGCCCAATATTGCCCAAAACAATAGATAATATAGCATAGAGCAATCAAAAATTATAGATACGTTGGAGACGTATCAAGCATCCCCAAGCTTAATTCCTGCTCGTCCTCGAGTAGGTAAATGATAAATAAGATAATTTTTGATGTGGAATGCTAGTTGGCATAATTTCAATGTAATTCTTCTTACTTGTGATATGAATATTCACACCCGAAAGATTCAAGACAAAAGTTCATATTGACATAAAAATAATAATACTTCAAGCATACTAACTAAGCAATTATGTCTTCTCAAAATAACATGGCCAAAGAATGTTCATCCCTACAAAATCATATAGTTTAGTCATGCTCCATTTTCGTCACACAAAGATGTTCCCAACTTCTATACCGCCGATGACAAGCCAAGCAATTGTTTCATACTTAAATAATCTCAAACTTTTTCAACCTTCACGCAATACATGAGCGTGAGCCATGGATATAGCACTATGGGTGGAATAGAATATGATGACAGGGATTGTGTGGAGAAGACAAAAAAGGAGAATGTCTCACATTGACGAGGATAATCAACGGGCTATGGAAATGCCCATTGTCGGTGTCAAAACCGGCGGATCTCGGGTAGGGGGTCCCGAACTGTGCGTCTAGGCGGATGGTAACAGGAGACAAGGGACACAATGTTTTTACCAGGTTGGGCCCTCTCGATGAAGGTAAAACCCTACTTCCTTGATTAATATTGATGATATGGGTAGTACAAGAGTAGATCTACCACGAGATCGAGAGGCTAAACCCTAGAAGCTAGACTATGGTATGATTGTTGTTAGTCCTCTGATTAAAACCCTCCGGTTTATATAGACACCGGAGAGGGCTAGGGTTACACAGAGTCGGTTACAATGGGAGGAGATCTACATATCCGTATCTCCAAGCTTTCCTTCCACGCCAAGGAAAGTCCCATCCGGACATGGGACGAAGTCTTCAATCTTGTATCTTCATAGTCCAGGAGTCCGGCCAAAGGCTATAGTCCGGCCATCCGGACACCCCATAATCCAGGAATCCCTCACTAGCCCCTGAACCAGGCTTCAATGACGACGAGTCTGGCATGCAAATTGTCTTCGGCATTGCACGGCGGGTTCCTCCTCCGAATAGTTCATAGAAGATTTTGAACACAAGGATAGTGTCCGGCTCTGCAAAATAAGTTCCACATACCACCATAGAGAATAATATTTACACAAATCCAATCTGCGGCGTATTTATGGCAATGAAAATCACACCACAACCAAGCCTTTATTCGTTTTCTTGTCCCACCTCAAGCGCACTTAGCGGGCGGTTTCCTCGGCATGTCTTGTCGAGCGAGAGATCGTGTCCCTTATTCCGGATTCTCATCAATACGGCGTGGGTAACCCAACCGTGCCATTAATTTACGGCGCTTGGGAGATAAGCGAGTTTTACCAGGCTGGTGGGGACGTGCAGTCTCGTCCGCCCGTATAAGGGGATAAGGATCCACCTTTTTCATCTACGCCTTCCTCCCCCTTTGCTTATCCATTTTCGCTTTTCGAGCTCCAGCGCCCAAGTCCGCACATCCCACCTCAACCTTCTCCAGCAATGTCGGGGCGGGAGGCAAGTGGATGGTCTCCTCCGTCCTGAGGGACACATCAAGAAGCTGAGGAAGCGGATACTTGTCTAACGACATCGCGCCCGGCTCCCGGACAAGGGCAGCTCATCCCCACCCCCAGTCCCCATGAGAGGGTGGTGTTCCTCACCCATTTCCTCCACGGACTAGGTTTCCCACTTCACCCATGTGTCCGGGGGCTCATGTTCTACTACGGGCTAGATTTCCATGATCTGGCCCCGAACTTCATCCTTAACATCTCGGCGTTCGTTGTCGTGTGTGAGGCCTTCCTCTGCATCCAGCCCACTTTGGCTTATGGCTGAAGACCTTCAATGTCAAGCCAAGGTAGTGGGCGGCCGCCATGCGGAGTCTTGGGCGCCATGGTGGGCAAGATGCCCAGCGTTACATGGCTCGAGGCTCCTTCGTGGAGACCATAAAGGGGTGGCGATCGGGGTGGTTCTATATCACCGAGCAGCGTGACCCTGAATGGGCAGCGGCCCCGAATTCGATCGGGCATCCCCACACGGCTCACCTCCTGGAAAGAGAAGGGCTGTCGTGGGGTAATTGAAAGAGCGGACGGACTCCAAACCTGCGTCCAAAACCTGGTGGACAAAAGGTTAAACTCATCAACGTAGTCAGGTCATGCTCATCGCGGATCCTCCCATGTCAGCAGCGGGCTTTTAACTTGTGGGAGTTCAACCCGACCCAGCACCAAACTCGACCAGGCTCTTTGACACAGCGCGAGGATGCACAGAAGGTGCTATTCAAGGCGCCGAGGTTCCCCCTCCATCACCGAGGATCATGATTCAGCGCGCCAAAACCAACATAGTAGTAGCTTATTTTACCCTTTACGGGATACTTGTTTTTCATAGTTTGACTCTATGTGGGATCTAAGCTCCCGTTCCTTTGACAGGAATGGCGAAGAAGAAGACAGACGGATCGTTGTCGGCTCCTTTGCCGAAGATCGGCGGACGCCCGCTTGACGGGGCTGCTGGTTCCGGCACCTTCGTGGTGCGGAGAAGAAAACCAAGAAGAAGGCCACGAGAACTCGAAAGAGTTCCGGCGCGATGGTGTCAGTTCATCGTCCGATGACTCGGCGCCTCCTCCACGAAGACGAGGAGGAGGAAGAAGAGGCCTCTCACCTTCCAGCGGGTGGAGGAGCGAAAGGAAGGCCACCCCAACTGGGGGGAAGGTCAAGAAGGAATGACCCTTCCTCCGGACTACTCCACCAACGCCGGCGACGGCGAAGAGGAGTGGCCATCCAGGCCAAGCCCACAGCAAAATCGTAAGTATCCGGATACCAGAATAACTCATGGCTTTCCTCTGTTGCACGATATCTTGGCCTTGAATATAAGCATGCAGTCCGCCCAAGGTCGGGCTCGGCAACCGTCGGCGGCTCCTGAGTTAAATCGGATGTGAATAGCACTTCACCTCCGGCCGCCTCTTCCCCTCGCCCAGCGGATGATGCCGAGGTGGAGTCCCAAAAGTGTCCAAGCCAGGAGGAGGTGGTCCTGAAGGCGCAAAGGGGATAAAACCCCCAAGGGCTCCAAGTCCGGCCCTGGGCCGGACACCGCACAGGAACCTTCAACGGTTCCGGAATCCGGCAGGCGGCCCCCTAGGAAGAAGGGCAAGCCTACGACACCGGTGACCTCCGTCCAACCGGGGGCACCGAATAATTTGCTGTAGGTGCTTAACGGCGCCTCCAACGACGAGGAGCACCGCACTATTATGAGTGTGGTGATCCAGAAGGTTCAGTCCACCAAGAGCGGGCTGACTGAAGCCTGTGCCAGCCTTCTAACAGGCTTTGAGGTATGTATTTAAGATATGTAAAAATATTACTGCATAGGCGGTAGCCCACGATGCTCAGTTTGGTGTTGGAAAGAAAAACCGAACTGTGGATCTAAAAGATATCTGCAGAGTCTAACATAAGTATGTCAATATGGGAATGCAGGCTGCACTCTTGACATCTGCCGCTTGATCATGGAGGTCGATGCATTGAAGCAGATCCTCGGCGGTCGAGAAGAGCTCGGCCTTGCCAAAAGCAGCTCAAGGACAAGGAAGGTAAGTAATACCTTATTTAAGTATATATATAAAAGATGTGGTTGCAAAAAATGATAGGACCAACGTGAGTATTACAGGGGCCACAATCGAGGTGGCGACCCTGAAGGAAGAGCTATCCAAGGCTGAATACAATGCGGCCGTGGAGCGCACCGAGCGAGAAAAGCAGGAGGCGCGGGTGGTGGAGGTGCAGCAAGAGCTCCAGGCTCTCATGGAAAAACACGAGATTTGGAGCTTGACTCAAAGACTCGAGAGTCCGAGCTCGCCTCGGCGCTTGAGAGCGCCAAATCTGCAAAGGCCGAAGCCCAAAAAGCCCTCCAGGAAATTGAGGCGATGAACAAGATAGCGGCGGGTAAGGCATTCTTTATGCAAAGCAAGCATGTGAAAGTGAATTACTTGTTACTTACATGAGTCTGGAGCTCTCCAGGAGCATTCGCAGATCTGCCCTGCAGTGTGTCCGACGCTGCCGCCTACTAGCGGGCCAAGGAGGGAGCTCGGCGGAGAAGGTGTTCGGTCTCGGTATCTTTGAGGCGGACACCAGTGCCCTGGCGACCAGCTGAAGCAACTGGTCGAGCTCCATAAGGTGGCGAACAGGCCATGAAGTGTCTCATAGTCCGGTGTGGCACAGGAAGGCCACGCACAGGAGCTACCGGGCTGGTGAGGCGGCTGGTGGATGCTGCTCATGGCTTGAAGTCATCAAGCGCTCCGTATGCATCGAAGGTGCCGTAGGGCCTTTGCCCGTGATAAAGTGCATTGGGGCAAGATGGGCGCTGAAAAGCTTGTGACGGATGGACCACCGCCGAGCAAGGAGCATCATAAGCCGAGATGTATTATGAGGCGTCTGATGGGTGCCCGCTTTATAGCGGATGAATGCTCCCAAGATGTAATTTTGAGTAAACTTCGCATTTGTGATCTGTCTGCTGAAAACTTGTTCATATCGCTAAGCAACACTTTTGAATTTAAAATATTACCTTCATGCGGCCGTTTATTAAATTTGAGAGATGGTGAGTTGTAAACACGCCCCATGCCACAGTCTTTGGGGTGTTCGGGATAAGCGTGGCGCTCTTTTTCCCATTGTTGGGTCCTTGAGGCGCTCAACACAGCGAACAAGGCAATCGGACTATAATGCTTGAACACTCTCCTTAGCCATAGAATTCTATAATTTTAAATTTGGTGAAGCCCCTAGTATTCGGAAGATCAAGTTGAGGCGCTATCACGCCTAGGCGGACAAAGCCGACTCCTCGCTCTAAGAGGCATAAGTCTTTAGGGACTCGAAAACCTCACGAACAGCGACTAGCTCTCGCCCTATCATGACGGTCAGTTTTAGCTTTCTCCTTTGAGGTGCTTAGCCCAGCTCAGCAGGGCACAATCGCGGTGGTTCTCCGGCCTACCTTAGCCGATATAGCGGAACGTAAGGTACCAAAACATGGGGCAGGCAAACCCAACTATTGACCCAAGACATGATTGAGTCGATGCATATAATGCTATAAGTTGAGGTGCCGCTTTTCGTGAGAGTGTTCGGACTTCTCACACGATATTCAGGGTACTTAAGCCCCTGTTGTATTAGTCGTACCAAAGTGTACGGTTGCATAGTGTCATAACTGAATATATTCACATAAAAAAGGAATGCAATAATAGACAAAAACTATGTATTGTTTATTCGAAAAGGCTGCGGTAAAAGCAGAACAATACAAATAGTGCGATAAGCAAGAGATGGGACTATTTGACATGTCCCCCTCCAGGGGCGAGCTGCGGGATGGTATGTAAGACAGGTATTTAGCTCGTTATAGAGACCACCTTGACATTCGACGTAGCTTTACGCCTCCTGGCTGTTGCATCGTGTGTTCGACGATTGTCTGCGGAAAGGCCTTCGGAGAGTGGAGTCCTGAAAGTAAGAAAAAGAATGACAATAATCGGGGCCCCTAGTGCGGTTGAGCGCATTTTGGGCGTGCCATGGTCGTGCCCCCTATGCCCATGGTATTTCGGGCGTAATTATATGCAGCGTGGTACTGGTTCGCAATTTCGCGAGGATGGGGTTGGGGCCGCATTGCTCTGCGATGCTCGGAACGTTCCATGCGGTCTTGTTGTAGGTTACTCCGGGCACACTTGACGGTGTCCGGACGTTTAATAGCCGTACTGGAGAATTGCCTTGAGAGGCTACTTTGTACTTCCGGCGAGGGCACGCCGTATGGTCCTCCGTTCGGAGAAGCGTTCAGTGTTTCCATTGACCGTAATGACTCCTCGAGGGCTGGCATCTTGAGCTTGAGGTATGCGTGGTGCGGCACCGCATTGAACTTTGCAAATGCGGTTCGTCCGAGCGATCGCGTGATAACCACTGCGGAATGGGACTATGTCGAAGATTAACTCCTCGCTTGGAAATTATTCGGGGATCCGAAGACCACCTCAAGTGTAATCGAGCCTGTGCAGTTGGCCTCTACACCTGGTATGGCGCCTTTAAAGGTCGTCTTTGTGGGTTTAATCCTTGAGGATCTATGCCCATTTTTCGCACTGTATCTGATAAAGCAGGTTCGAGGCTGCTGCCGCCGTCCATAAGGACTCTAGTGAGGTGAAATCCGTCAATGATTGGGTCTAGAGCGAATCGGCGAATCCGCCATGGCGGATGCTAGTGGGGTGGTCCCTTGATCAAAAGTGATCGGGCAAGAGGACCATCGGTTGAACTTTAGGCGGCGGCTCCAACGCATATCGTCCACGAGTGCACGCTTCCGCTCCCTTTTGGGTATGTGGGTTGCGTATATCATGTTCGCCGTCCGCACTTGTGGGGGGAAGCCCTTATGTCCCCTATTGTTCGGCGGCCGGGGCTCCTCCTCGTCATCGCTATGCAGCCCCTTGTCACTATTTTCGACATTTAACTTGCATGCCTGCTTGAACACCCAACAATCCCTGTTGGTGTGATTGGCTGGTTTTTCGGGGGTGCCGTGTATCTGGCACGAGCGATCGCGTATTCGGTCCAAACTGGACGGGCCCGGAGTATTTCTTTTAAATGGCTTTTTCTGCTGACCGGTTTTAGAGCCTCTGAATCCGGCATTAACTGCCGTATCCTCCGCATTGTCGCCGTTAATGCGGCGCTTTTGCTTGTTGCGACGCGACCTGCCATTGCTGTCCTTGGTATCCGAATTACCAGGGCTCTTGGTCATATTATTACTACGAGCTAGCCAAGTGTTTTCTCCCGTGCAAAAGCGGGTCATGAATGTTGTGAGGGCTGCCTTGGATTTCGGCTTTTCCTGTCCTAGGTGCCGGGCAAGCCACTCATCACAGATGTTATGCTTGAAGGCTGCGAGGGCCTCTGCGTCCGGACAGTCGACTATTTGATTTTTCTTGGTTAGGAACCGTGTCCAGAATTGTCTGGCCGACTCCTCTCGCTGCTGCATTATGTGGCTTAGGTCATCGGCGTTTGGTGGTCGCACATAGGTGCCCTCGAAATTGTCGAGGAATGCGGCTTCCAAGTCCTCCCAACAACCAATTGACTCTGCTGGCAAGCTGTTAAGCCAATGCCGAGCTGGTCCTTTTAAGCTTGAGTGGGAGGTATTTGATGGCATGTAGATCATCAGCGCGGGCCATGTGGATATGAAGGAGATAATCCTCAATCCATACCGCAGGATTTGTTGTGCCATCGTATGATTCGATGTTTACAGGTTTGAAACCCTCGGGGATTTGATGATCCATTACTTCATCTGTGAAGCATAGTGGGTGTGCGGCGCCTCTGTATTGGGCTATATCATGATGTAGCTCAAATGAGCTTTGTGTAGTGTGTTGGCCCGGCGGTTTGCTATATCCGGCATGGCGGTTATAAATCACGTGTAAGTAGGCGCCCACGCGATCCATAGATCGATCTTGTTTGCCTTGCCTTGTCCTCCAATATATCTCGCAGGTTTGGCGCATTTCCCGTGCCTTGGTATTTTTGGCGAGGCGAGTGCGGCTTGAGTGGAGGGCGAGAGGCCTCTCTCGTCATGACCACGAGGTGGCGGTCGGCCGCATCATCGTTGGTGATGCAGGTTTAGGTGCTTCCTCCTCTAATCGGGGTAGCAGCCTGCGCTTTGGGTAGCTCTTGGAGGCGTTCGAGTTCGTACTCTTGACCACAAGGACTTGATCCATCTGTCGGCTAGCAAGTCTTGGTCAGCTCTAAGCTGTTGCTGTTTTTCTTGAGGCTGCTCGCCGTGGCCATAAGCCTGCGTTTGAAAGCGCTCTTGTTCGACGGAATCCTCGGGCACGACAAATTCGTCGTCGTCGAGGCTTGCCTCGTCTTCGGAGGGATGCATGTAATTATCGTCCTCTACCTCTCTGTCTGCCGCTCACTCATGAGGGCTGGCTTCTCCGTCCTCTTGTGCTGAATCCTTCTAGAGGGGGTTGTCTTCGGCACTGTCCAGGGTGTTATTATCTCCCGTGCCGGATTAACCGTTTTTGCTTTGGCGGGATTTAGAGCGGCGCCACTAACGCCGGCGCTTAGGCTGCTTCTTGGAGGGGTCATCCTCCGTTGTTCCATCGCCCTTCCCTTCTTTTGGGGTGTCCACCATGTATATGTCATACGACGAGGTGGCCTTCCAGTGCCCTGTAGGCGCTAGTTCTTGGTCATCTCCTGCATCGGCGTCCATACCGTCGATGTCTTTGGAGTCGAAGTCGAGCATGTCGGTTAAATCATCGACAGTGGCTACGAAGTGGGTGGTGGGTGGGCTTTGAATTTCTTCTTCGTCCGCATCCCAACATTGCTGACCATAGTCTGGCCAGGGCTTTCCTGATAAAGAGAGAGATTTTAGTGAATTCAGAATGTCATTTGAAGGCGAGTCTTTGAAAGATGTCTGTGGGCGAACTCCATGATCGGCGCCCAATCGGATTCAATCGGGAGGGGCGCGGAGGGTTCAGAGTCCGGAGTGGAGTCCGACACCTTGGAGTCACGAGCTTCACAAAGGACAAAGCTGGTGTTCGGCTCGATCGCCGTAGAGATTGCAGCCCCCGAGGCGGTGTCCAGCCACCCGTCCTCGATTGGCGCGATCGGCTCTGAGCTAAGGGTCGGGCGGACAGTCGGTGCGACCTCGAGGCCTTTGTTGTGGCGAGCTAGATCATGCCCATCGTGTGATCTGGCGGCGCCCGGCTGTGGCTCGAACCCGTCAAAGATCAAGTCTTCGCGGATGTCAGCCGTGTAGTTTGAACTTCCAAACCTGACCTGATGGCCAGGGGCGTAGCTTTCGATCTGCTCCAGATGGCCAAGCGAATTGGCCCGCAGTGCAAAGCCGCCGAATACGGAGATCTGTCCGGGGAGAAAAGTCTCACCCTGGACCGCATCATTGTTGATGATCGGAGGAGCCATCGGGCCTAAAGATGATGACACAGAGGAACTCTCAATGAAAG
Source organism: Aegilops longissima (assembly GCA_021605205.1). NCBI lineage: Eukaryota > Viridiplantae > Streptophyta > Magnoliopsida > Poales > Poaceae > Aegilops > Aegilops longissima. The sequence continues at coordinate 337,239,750 of CM038679.1, forward strand.
CACCAATGTCGATGTCAAAACCGGCGGATCTCGGTTAGGGGGTCCCGAACTGTGCGTCTAGGCGGATGGTAACAGGAGATAAGGGACACGATGTTTTTACCCAGGTTCGGGCCCTCTTGATGGAGGTAAAACCCTACTCCTGCTTGATTAATATTGATGATATGGGTAGTACAAGAGTAGATCTACCACGAGATCAGAGAGGCTAAACCCTAGAAGCTAGCCTATGGTATTGTTGTTGTTCGTCCTACGGACTAAAACCCTCCGGTTTATATAGACACCGGAGAGGGCTAGGGTTACATAGAGTCGGTTACAATGGGAGGAGATCTACATATCCGTATCTCCAAGCTTGCCTTCCATGCCAACGAAAGTCCCATCCGTACACGGGACGAAGTCTTCAATCTTGTATCTTCATAGTCCAGGAGTCCGGCCAAAGGGTATAGTCCGGCCATCCGGACACCCCCTAATCCAGGACTCCCTCACCCATAAATTGATGTCAACACGAGGAGTAGGGATTGCCATGCAACAGATGCACTAGAGCTATAAATGAATGCTCAACAAAAGAAAACTAGTGGGTGTGCATCCAACTTGCTTGCTCACGAAGACCTAGGGCATTTGAGGAAGCCCATCGTAGGAATATACAAGCCAAGTTCTATAATGAAAAATTCCGATTAGTATGAAAACGACAACTTATGAGACTCACTATATGAAAAACATGGTGCTACTTTGAAGCACAATATATGAGACTCTCTACATGAAGAACAAGGTGCTACTTTGAAGCACAAGTGTGGAAAAAGAGATAGCAACATTGCCCTTTTTATTTATTTTCTTTTATTTTTTTATTTTCTTTTTGTTTTTATTTTTTGGGCCTTTATTTTTTAATTTTTGTCCTTTCTTCTCTTTTTTTCTTTTTTTTGCTTTTCTTTGGGCAATGCTCTAATAATGATGATCATCACACTTCTATTACAACATATGAATTACAACTCGAAACTAGAGCAAGATATGACTCTATATGAATGCCTCCGTGATGTACGGGATGGTGCAATGAATTAAGAGTGACATGTATGAAAAATAATGCATGGTGGCTTTGCCACAAATACGATGTCAACTACATGATCATGCAATGGCAATATGGCAAAAGTAAAGTATGTCATCATGATGATGAACGGAACGGTGGAAAGTTGCATGGCAATATATCTCGGAATGGCTATGGAAATGCCATAATAGGTAGGTATGGTGGCTGTTTTGAGGATGATATAGGGAGGTTTATGTGTGATAGAGCGTATCATATCACGGGGTTTGGATGCACCAGCGAAGTTTGCACCAACTCTAAAGGTGAGAAAGGGCAATGCACGGTACCGAAGAGGCTAGCAAAGGCGGAAAGGTAAAAGTGCGTATAATCCATGGACTCAACATTAGTCAAAAGAACTCATATACTTATTGAAAAAATTTAGAAGCCATCAAAAACCAAGTACTACGCGCATGCTCCTAGGGGGATAGATTGGTAGGAAAATACCATCGCTCGTCCCCGACCGCCACTCATAAGGATGCACAAGCCAGGTACACTTCATGTTTCAAATTTGTTACACAACTTTAACCATACGTGCATGCTATGGGACTTGCTAACTTCAACACAAGCATTCTTTAAATTCACAACTACTCAACTAGCATGACTCTAATATCACCATCTTCATATCTCAAAACAATTATCAAGCATCAAACTTTTCTTAGTATTCAACACACTCAAAAGAAAGTTTCACATATCTTGAATACCAAGTATATTAATATTAAGCAAATTACCATGCTATTAACGACTCTCAAAATAATATAAGTGAAGCATGAGAGTTCATTAATTTCTCCAAAATAAAACTACCACCATTGTGCTCTACAAGATAAAAGTGAAGCACTAGAGCAGTAACAAACTACTCCGAAAGATATAAGTGAAGATCAATGAGTAGTCGAATAATTATGCAACTATGTGAAGACTCTCCCATAAAAAAATTCAGATCTTGGTATTGTATTCAAAAAGCAAGCAAAGCAAAATAAAATGACATTGCAAGGATAGCACAACTCATGTGAAGAAGCAAACACTTAGGCTCAACCGATACTAACCGATAGTTGTTGAAGAAGAAAGGTGGGATGCCTACCGGGGCATCCCCAAGCTTAGATGCTTGAGACTTCTTGCAATATTATCTTGGGGTGCCTTGGTCATCCCCAAGCTTGAACTTTTGTGTCTCCTTAATTCCTCTCATTGTCAGGACCCCGATTCCAAGTCACATCGACCTAGCTGGTAACACCTCATATCACTTTGTGGCCTCACGCACGGTATTCCACGGTGTCGCCTTACCATGGCCGGGACCGTTTATGTCTTTTGGCTCACGTATATGATAGTGTCACTAGCATCCACATGACAAAGAACCGGGCCGACATGGCTAGTCGTGAACCCAAAGCGGCACTAACCTATGGGGACAGGCATACATGAAACACTTGAGCATGTCGGTCATCAGCGTATGAACTTGGGCTGTAGCAGGGGCTATGAGGACTCCGGTATTCCGGGCTGTAGCAGGCTAAGCAGGACTCAAGTATCACCGCGTGACATTTCCCGAAGGACACGGACATAAGGCAGAAATGAATCACATGCCGGCCAGTCAAGTGTCCAAGCGGTAGTCTTTGGGCTAGCAGGACTCCGGTGAACCGGGCTGTAGCGGACTACTATCGCTCGAAGCACGAGACTACATTTCCCCATATGAGAGGCTGCCAAGGATAAACAACTAGTTTGTCGGATCCCACACATACCAAGCATTTCAAACATACACACAATATGCTCAATATGTGTAGATACAACATGGCATCACAACATAACTCTCGACTCAAGATATTATTCATTAAGCTCGAGGCGCGAGAAATTACAAACAGGGGTCTCATGACCCAACACTCGAAACATACAAGTCAAAGCACAAGCGGAAGCTAAACATGTCTCGAGTACGCACAACTATAAATGAAAAAGGCTGAGAAGCGACTATCTACCAGATCTGCCGAGGCACAAGATCGTAGCTGAGGTAACAAGCTAAGCGTCGAAGTCCACGTGGAACTACTAAGCGAGGCCGCGTCTCTCGCAAAACATAAAATAAGCAAGCGTGAGTACAATTGTACTCAGCAAGACTTATCAGATCTAACTACATATGCATCATTATCAAAAGGGGTGGTGGAGTTTGACCGCAGCAAGCCAACTTTGACTCGGTGGCTATCTGAACTACATTGCAAGTAACTCTTTTGAGGTGGCGCTACGAGTCCACATATTCACCATGGCAATACACCACTATGGACCGCTCCGTCTCCCTACGAGAACGCCATCCATAGCACTCACGCTTATCTTGCGCATTTTAGAGTATCCACTTTCACTTGTCTATGAACTGATATAGGCAACCCAGAAGTCCTTTTCCGTGGACACGGCTATTCGAATAGATCATATTAGACCCTGCAGGGGTGTACTTCTTCACACACGCTCTCACCACTTATCGTCGTTTACCCGACATGTACTCGGCAACCTTCAAGCGGAAGCCCAACGTGGGTGTCGGCCACGGCCTACCTAAACACTCAAGTCCCTAGTCGGGTTTATCGCCTATTCGGGTTCCATCCATGAGGAGTCCGCCGAGGTTTCCCATACAGCCCCGAGCGATGTGTGCAGGGTTCCCGAGATACCAAGCGGGCACTTTCGGTACACAGACCCACAGTGCCTACCGCAACACAACCCACCCCTAAGGTCAGCGTTGCGTCGGCCCCCACATGCTACAAACACGAAACTACTTGCAACTCCGGATGAGGACAAGGGTGGTCAAGAAGCCGAGAGGGTCCATTGGTTTGGGCCCAATGCGTGGTAGTAGCTAGTTCATGGATCACAAACACAGAACTCAGTTCACGAGGGCGGCTGCAATGAGACAACCCACCATGTACTCCTACATGGCCTCTCACCGCTACCTTTACCAAATCGTGTTCACACACTTAGCTCACACACAATAGGACATGTTCATAACAACTCCAATTCATTCCCGATGAATCAGACCTGACTCAACTCTAAGCAGTAGCAGGCATGACAACAAGCATAAATGAGTAGGCACAACATGGGCTCAAACAACTCCTACTCATGCTAGTGGGTTTCATCTAATTACTGTGGAATGACAGGTCATGCAAAGGATCAAGGGGTTCAGCTACCGCAGCAAGTAACCGTTGAATCGTTGTTGTCCTAATGCAATAAAATAGAGCGGGAGCGAGAGAGTGGGATTGTATCGGAATGAACAAGGGGGTTTTGCTTGCCTGGCACTTCTGAAGATAATAGTTCTTCATCGGTGTCATCGAATAATCATCGTCGGTACATCGTCTACCGGGAGAGGGACAATTACCGGCAAACAAGAAAGAGCACAATCAATGCAATGCACATATATGATGCATGATTATGGTAAGGTACTGAATTTACCTAATGCAATAATAATCCAAGTTAGTTGAAGTGGAATTCAAACAAAGTTGAATTCCAACTCCAAAAACTATTTCCTAAGTTACCTAATCATGATTCATCCTATTCAGTGATGTTAACTTGTTCAAACATGCATGATCATGGCATAAACAGATTCTTCATATTTTTCTGATCAATTTTCATATATAAATTATTTCCATCCGAGTTACGGTTGAATTTATATGATTTTTAGAAGTTTAGGACATTTTAAAATTTACTGAATTAAATTAAATCTATAAAGGGATTCTTGCGTCGACTGACGTCGATGTGGCGTCAGCAGTCAACTGGGCGCCCAGGTCAAACTGACGCTGGGACCCACTGTCGTCGTCTAACTAATTAACCTAAACTAATTAACGCTAACTTGACTTAGTTAGCAGGCGGGGCCCGCATGTCGATGACCGGGGTGGTCAAACCCCGGTCAAAAGGTCGATGGGTCGTGGCGCGGCGTTTAGCCGCCGGCGAACCCACGCCGCGCGCAAGTGCAGATGGCCATTCCGGCCACCAAAAGGGCGGGAGAGTACCTATGGACAGCTGAGAATCTGCTGAGGTTCTTGGTGGGGTAGTTGGAGCTCGGGCGGCCGGGATCGGCGCCGGGCTGACGAGCTCTTGGCGGGCGGCCGGAGCTCGGGCACGCTTCGGGGTTGGCGCTAGGGGCACCGCAGGCGAAAGGGTGGGTGCTACGGGCTCCTCTGGTGCAGTGAAAACGACGGCGTGCTCGGAACCGAGCCATCGTGGCTGTAGCCACGCCCGGCGGCGTCTTGATGGCGGCGGCGGGTTTGATCCGGGGGAGTGGTAGCTAGAGGGGAGAATGAATCGGAGAAGAGGGGATCAACTCGGGAGCTCACCGTGGTTGCGAGGAGGCCGTCGGTGGGCTCGGGTGGGCACGGGCCGGCTAATTTGGCGGCAGCGACCGCGGGTCGAGAAGGGGAAATGGTGGGGCGGCGCCTCGGGGTGCTCGGCGTCGGGGCTTGGTGAGGAGGAGGAGAGGGCTAGGCGGAGGCCACGGACATGTCGGCGAGGCGAGGAGGGCAGTGGCTGCGGCAGCAGCAGCGGCGGCGGCAGTGAGGCTCGGTTGCGTGAGGAGAGAGAGCGAGAGGAAGGGGAGGGTTCGGGAGAGAGTGAGGGAGGTCGAGGCGGCGTGGCGCTCGGGAGGCGTCAGGCGTCGGGGGCCGCAGGCAGGAGAGCTGCTGCGTGGCCTTGCGCAGCGTCTTGTGTCGTCGGCCTGCCCGTCCTCTGGCGAGAGGAGGAAGGCGACAGGAGGAGGCGGTGGTGGGCTGGGCTGGCCAGGTGGGCCAGCCAAGCCGCCTGATCTTGGGCCAAGGTGGGGAGGTAAGCCAGGTAAAGGCTTTTATCTATTTTGTTTCCTTTTCTATTTTTCGACATTTGTTTTGATTTATTTAAAATACCAAACTAATTTATTTAATTATACCAATTTTTGCAGGAGCTAACTATAATATTCGAGCTCCTCAACAAAAGGCACAATTTTTGGACAATATTTTATATATATAATAATATATATCCAAGGCAAATATTTATTGCATTAATTCCAAATGCCCAAAATAAATACTTATGAGATCCTGAAAATATTGGTTAGATTGTTAACTCTGTCCAATATTTTCAGAGGGCCACATGAGCATTTTCTTGGACCCTTTTGGGCGATTTTATTTAGGTCATTTCAAAAGTGATTACGAGGGTTTCACAAATCCCCATTTCAATTTTCATGGAAATTAACATGATGACATGAATGCCTTAATGCAACTAATGTCAAGCAATTCTAGGGATGTGACAACTCACCCCACTAAACAAGAATCTACTTGAGATTCAAGGCGTGAGTAAGAGGAAAAGGGAGGTCACAAACTATTACAATTCCCATGATCCAATTGCCTTCCTCGAAGATGTTGGTTCACTCCATCTTCTTGATCTTGACGTCCTCGAGATCTTCACTTGACACGACAACAGAAAGAAGGGAAAACCCTACATGATTCGATCTTCATGAAGATCAAGTAGACATGATCGACTCACGGACTGAGATGGTGACACATCTCGAGTTGAGACACAAAATGCATCGAGAGGAATGGAAGAACAACAACGAGGTTGGATTAGTGGTCAACAATTCCACGCCTAGGGAGATGGTGGATGGTATCATGGTGGCGAGAAATATTCACCATGATCCGTGCAGGACACCTCGAGAAAGGTGGCGCAAGGAACTATTCCTTAAGTGGCAAAAAAATTACTTTTGATCCATAGATCATTGGAACTCTTTATACCAGCCTAAGGCAATCACGGCGATCATTTGGTGGAGTGCAAAGGAATAGTACACCGGACTAGAATGGATGATGTGGACTATCTTGTTGAAGACAACATAGCGGATGATTTTGCTTATTATCGGAGGTGGAGGGGACCCATGGTAGGTCCACTTTGAAGATAACCCTGGACAAGAATTGCTAAGAAGACAGTCCATAGCGAGATAGCACAAGGGCGGTGCAAGCTGGGAGCGAAATGCAGTTGTTGAATGTTCCAACCATCATATCTGCACGAGATTCAGATCTGGTTGGTGTTAGGATATTTCAGACTCATCATGTCGATAGGAAGGGTTGCAACACAATTGACGAGATGGCGTTGCGAGATTCTCGGGATATGAACTACGATAGCAAGCTCCAAAACGTGAGCTGGTTTTGCTACAAACATGTGAACACGTTGTCCTAGACAAGCATGACCACACGGTAGTCTTATAATAAAACACTACCGAGTTCGGGTGGGGAGCCATCATCGAGGGTATCGAAGTCTTTACACAAGTCCATGGATTAGATCCCAAGCATAGACTTCTTTTCCTTGATCAAGTCAATCAGTGGCTTGGTGTGCTATGGAATCCATATGGAATGAAGATGATCAGTCTATCAGACCATAGAATACTTCGCACGTGCATGACTGACTTGGGACGATTCCAAAGAAACAAAACAAACCTTTCTCAAATTCATGGCGGCAACTTTCATCAGATGCACATGAATTAGAGGAAGTCACTACTTTCATCCAAACATATGCTTCATGAACGAAACACGAAGAAATGCTTACACAAGTTTCCAATACTACGTTGGTGTTCCACATGACTCATGGGGGAGACAAATTACTGCTGATGGGCTCAACAATAGCTCATCGAATTTCCATATCCTTTGGACTTCCACCATCATGTGAACACGTGATAGTATTGGTCAGACCAAAGATGTAATGGTGTATGCTCGCGGGATCAACCACGAGTAAGACAACATTACGAATATCGTTGGTTCTGATTTGGCTTGACAATGGCCCATACTCAAGTCAAAGGATTGGTAGGACAATAGATCCAGCAACTGATCACAAGGACCAATCGATGAAGGTATCATCCTTCTTCAACACACACTACACAAGAGTATCCCTTTGGATCGAACTAAGTTGGACAAGCTTTTATCGTCCAACTCTCCAAGTTGTTGTCTAGCTTAACCAACTAGCTCAGGGGTATCCAACACAGATTCTTGGAGAAGGGTGGTTCACAAGAAACCAACTTGATCACGAGCCCAACATAACAGTCAGGAAACAACCCGGTAACACTTCCAAGAAGATATTTGGAAAGTCACGAACCACTGGTATGTTACTAAGCTCGAGAACAATCTTGCTTTTCAGGGCAAGACGATATGATCAAATGAGTGAGGACTTGACACAATCCTAACTCATCAATCGAAGTGTGCACCAGAAATAAGGACTAGGTAGCACGATCAATCCTAGGATGATGGTTTAATAACCAACACGCTAAGAATGAGAATATTGTCCATTCACTACCAAGCAACAAGTTGCTCGGGGTGTTGACTTCACACATCACAATTCACTTGCGGTATTCGGTTACAACAACACGGAACCGAGGAATGAATAATGATAGCGAGAGTATCACTGCGTCAAGAATTCCTAGGAGGTTGTGCAATTCCCATGACACTCTTGACATAAAGATGGTAACACTCCAAGGTAGAACAGAACAAAAGCTGAATTGGCGTTTTGATCTGCGGAATGCAACTACTTTGACCCAATCCTAGAAATGGATGAGGTACTGGAGTTTGTTTCTCCTAGTCATTCCGGAATAGAATGGCTTGACGGACCACGAGGATAAAATGCAGTGATGAACACAAATGCACACATACCCTTGGCTATCAATTGATAGATGAAGGTCAGAAGGCATCTAAGAGAACAACTCAAAGGAACACATAATTTTCTGAGTTGTGGATGCACAGATTAGTATGTCGAGCAAGTTCAACATTTCTTCCGGATAACCCATGCGAGAAAGGTAGAATTGGCGAGTCACAATTATGAATGGAGAACTCCTCAAGAGCACTCTTCTTGTGATGTTTGGCTCAAAAGAACTTCTGCCATAATTAGTTCATGGTAATTGGAAGAAGGATATACCACGGACCTTGAGGACTTTCGCAAGGTTACTAATATCCTAAAGGCACTAGCAACTACTAACAACATGAAGTAGGATGAATCTCGGGTTCAGCAACCCAGGAGTAGAATACCTGCTACTAAATGGCATCACGGGATGCTTTCGAAAATGATGGCCAGAATCATCACACTTGGGATACAAAAGCATTGCTAAATCGCTAGGTGACTTCCTAGACACCTAGGGTCATAATAATAGTTCCAACATATATGTCAAGGCAATAAATTACCCCAACGCACCGGTTAGTGTGCCTATTCTGACCAAAGAGGACATCGGGAACAGAAAGAAAGGATTGCAAAATGCATCAGATTATTTAGAGACCTGGGATGACTCGGACAGCATAACGGCTGTAAATGCTCAAAATGATTTGAGACATCCTGCAGAAAATGGTGGCATAACCACTCAACAACATCATAACAAGATTCCGGGATCAACAGTTATCATACAGAAATAGTAGGAACTGAACTGGGGATTAAAACCAGCAATCTTACAAGTCTATGGATTAGTAACACGTCATCCTAATAGATAGATGAGAAGCCTAGTTCTTAAACCCGTAGAAGAGAAGAGGATGACTCGGATCGAAGGCCATGAGGTATAAGGAGTAAAAAGAGCCTTACGTTCCTTCCACAATCAATTCCCTTACATAACTAAAGCATTTCTAGACACAACTTCCGACCAGTTTGGCTTGGTAATCCTCTGCAATCGGGCTCGATACCAGCGCTGTCGGGACCCGATTCCAAGTCACATCGACCTAGCTGGTAACACCTCATATCACTTTGTGGCCTCACGCACGGTATTCCCACGGTGTCGCCTTACCATGGCCGGGACCGTTTGCGTCTTTTGGCTCACGTATATGATAGTGTCGCTAGCATCCACATGACAAAGAACCGGGCCGACATGGCTAGTCGTGAACCCAAGCGGCACTAACCTATGGGGACAGGCATACATGAAACACTTGAGCATGTCGGTCATCAGCGTATGAACTTGGGCTGTAGCACTTTGGGCTATGAGGACTCCGGTATTCCGGGCTGTAGCAGCTAGGCAGGACTCAAGTATCACCGCGTGACATTTCCCGAAGGACAGACATAGGAACGAAATGAATCACATGCCGGCCAGTCAAGTGTCCAAGCAGTAGTCTGGGCTAGCGGGACTCGGTGAACCGGGCAGTAGCGGACTACTATCGCTCGAAGCACGAGACTACATTTCCCCATATGAGAGGCTGCCAAGGATAAACAACTAGTTTGTCGGATCCCACACATACCAAGCATTTCAAACATACACACAATATGCTCAATATGTGTAGATACAACATGGCATCACAACATAACTCTCGACTCAAGATATTATTCATTAAGCTCGAGGAGCGAGAAATTACAAACAGGGGTCTCATGACCCAACACTCGAAACATACAAGTCAAAGCACAAGCGGAAGCTAAACATGTCCGAGTACGCACAACTATAAATGAAAAAGGCTGAGAAGCGACTATCTACCAGATCTGCCGAGGCACAAGATCGTAGCTGAGGTAACAAGCTAAGCGTCGAAGTCCACGTGGAACTACTAGCGAGGCCGACGTCTCTCGCAAAACATAAAATAAGCAAGCGTGAGTACAATTGTACTCAGCAAGACTTATCATCGATCTAACTACATATGCATCATTATCAAAAGGGGTGGTGGAGTTTGACTGCAGCAAGCCAGCTTTGACTCGGTGGCTATCTGAACTACATTGCAAGTAACTCTTTTGAGGTGGCGCTACGAGTCCACATATTCACCATGGCAATACACCACTATGGACCCGCTCCCGTCTCCCTACGAGAACGCCATCCATAGCACTCACGCTTATCTTGCGCATTTTAGAGTATCCACTTTCACTTGTCTATGAACTGATATAGGCAACCCAGAAGTCCTTTTCCGTGGACACGGCTATTCGAATAGATCATATTAGACCCTGCAGGGGTGTACTTCTTCACACACGCTCTCACCACTTATCGTCGTTTACCCGACATGTACTCGGCAACCTTCAAGCGGAAGCCCAACGTGGGTGTCGGCCACGGCCTACCTAAACACTCAAGTCCCTAGTCCAGGTTTATCGCCTATTCGGGTTCCATCCGCAGGGAGTCCGGCCGAGGTTTCCCATACAGCCCGAGCGATGTGTGCGGGGTTCCCGAGATACCAAGCGGGCACTTTCGGTACACGACCCACGGTGCCTACCGCAACACAACCCACCCCTAAGGTCAGCGTTGCGTGCAGCCCCAACATGCTACAAACACGAAACTACTTGCAACTCCGGATGAGGACAAGGGTGGTCAAGAAGCCGAGAGGGTCCATTGGTTTGGGCCCAATGCGTGGTAGTAGCTAGTTCATGGATCACAAACACGAACTCAGTTCACGAGGGCGGCTGCAATGAGACAACCCACCATGTACTCCTACATGGCCTCTCACCGCTACCTTTACCAAATCGTGTTCACACACTTAGCTCACACACAATAGGACATGTTCATAACAACTCCAATTCATTCCCGATGAATCGGACCTGACTCAACTCTAAGCGATAGCAGGCATGACAACAAGCATAAATGAGTAGGCACAACATGGGCTCAAACAACTCCTACTCATGCTAGTGGGTTTCATCTAATTCTTGTGGAATGACAGTCATGCAAAGGATCAAGGGTTCAGCTACATGCAGCAAGTAACAGTTGAATCGTTGTTGTCCTAATGCAATAAAATAGAGCGGGGCGAGAGAGTGGGATTGTATCGGAATGAACAAGGGGGTTTTGCTTGCCTGGCACTTCTGAAGATAATAGTTCTTCATCGGTGTCATCGAATAATCATCGTCGGTACATCGTCTACCGGGAGAGGGACAATTACCGGCAAACAAGAAAGAGCACAATCAATGCAATGCACATATATGATGCATGATTATGGTAAGGTACTGAATTTACCTAATGCAATAATAATCCAAGTTAGTTGAAGTGGAATTCAAACAAAGTTGAATTCCAACTCCAAAACTATTTCCTAAGTTACCTAATCATGATTCATCCTATTCAGTGATGTTAACTTGTTCAAACATGCATGATCATGGCATAAACAGATTCTTCATATTTTTCTGATCAATTTTCATATATAAATTATTTCCATCCGAGTTACGGTTGAATTTATATGATTTTTAGAAGTTTAGGACATTTTCTGAAATTTACTGAATTAAATTAAATCTATAAAAGGGGATTACTGCGTCAGCCTGACGTCAGTGTGACGTCAGCAGTCAACTGGGCGCCCCAGGTCAAACCTGACGCTGGGACCCACTGGTCAGCGTCTAACTAATTAACCTAAACTAATTAACGCTAACCTGACTTAGTTAGCCGGGCGGGGCCCGCATGTCAGTGACCCGGGGTGGTCAAACCCCCGGTCAAAAAGGTCAGTGGGTCAGCGGGCGCCGGCGTTTAGCCGCCGGCGAACCCGACGCGGCGGCGCAAGTGCAGATGGCCATTCCGGCCACCAAAAGGGCCGGGGAGAGTACCTATGGACAGCTGAGAATGCGCTGAGGTTCTTGGTGGGGTAGTTGGAGCTCGGGGCGGCCGGGATCGACGCCGGCGACGAGCTGCGCGGCGGCCGGAGCTCGGGCACGCTCGGGGTTGGCGCTAGGGGGCACCGCAGGCCGAAAGGGTGGGTGCTACGGGCTCCTACGGGTACGGTGAAGACGACGGCGTGCTCGGAACCGAGCCATCGTGGCTGTGGCCCACGCCGGACGTCTTGCATGGCGGCGGCGGGTTTGATCCACGGGGAGTGGTAGCTAGAGGGGAGAATGAATCGGAGAAGAGGGGGATCAACTCGGGAGCTCACCGTGGTTGCGAGAGGCCGTCGGTGGGCTCGGGTGGGCACCGGGCAGGCTAATTTGGCGGCGGCGACGGCGGGTCGAGAAGGGGAATGGTGGGGCGGCGCCTCGGGGTGCTCGGCGTCGGGGCTTGGTGAGGAGGGAGGAGAGGGCTAGGCGGAGGCCACGGACATGTCGGCGAGGCGAGGAGGGCAGTGGCTGCGGCAGCAGCCAGCGGCGGCGGTGAGGCTCGGTTGCGTGAGGAGAGAGAGCAGAGGGAAGGGGAGGTTCGGGAGAGAGTGAGGGAGGGTCGAGGCGGCGTGGCGCTCGGGGAGGCGTCCAGAGGCGTCGGGGGCAGAGCGAGGAGCTGCTGCGTGGCCTTGGCGCAGCGTCTTGTGTCGTCGCGCGCCTGCCCTCCTCTGGCAGAGGAGGAAGGCGACAGGGGAGGAGGCGGTGGTGGGCTGGGCTGGCCAGGTGGGCCAGCCAAGCCGCCTGATCTTCAGGCCAAGGTGGGAGGTAAGCCCGGTAAAGGCTTTTATCTATTTTGTTTCCTTTTCTATTTTTCTGACATTTGTTTTGATTTATTTAAAATACCAAACTAATTTATTTAATTATACCAATTTTTGCAGGAGCTAACTATAATATTCCAGAGCTCCTCAACAAAAGGCACAATTTTTGGACAATATTTTATATATATAATAATATATATCCAAGGCAAATATTTACTGCATTAATTCCAAATGCCCAAAATAAATACTTATGAGATCCTGAAAATATTGGTTAGATTGTTAACTCTGTCCAATATTTTCAGAGGGCCACATGAGCATTTTCTTGGACCTTTTTGGAGCGATTTTTATTTAGGTCATTTCCAAAAGTGATTCTGAGGGTTTCACAAATCCCCATTTCAATTTTCATGGAAATTAACATGATGACATGAATGCCTTAATGCAACTAATGTCAAGCAATTCTAGGGATGTGACACTCATATCATGGTTTCTCTTTTTATCAAAAGCTTCATTTACAACAAACTCAACAAGAACTCATGAGATAGGTTAGTATAAACCAATACAAAACCTTATCATTTTCTACTGTAACAAATTGCTAAAATTATTATTCAACATTGCATACTAAATGCCTCTGAATATTTAATACTCCTATCCTCAAATAGAATCATTAAACAAGCAAACATATGCAAACAATGCAAACATAACTGCAATCTGCCAAAACAGTATAGTCTGTAAAGAATGCAAGAGTATCAATACTTCCCTAACTCCAAAAATTATGAACTAAAATTACCACTGTAATAAATTTATCAGATATCACTATGAAACTAGATTCAACATTATACCACTCTCTTTCTTTTCTAGAGAATTTTTTCAACAACGGTAAACTTTCTGTTTTCAAACAGCAACAAGTATACTAGCAAAATAAGCATGGCAAAGGCTATCCTTGACATTTTTATTGAAAATAAAGATGCAAAACATTATTATAAATAACATCAAGCAAAAAATAACAAAATAAAATGACGCTCCAAGCAAAACACATATCATGTGGCGAATAAAAATACAGCTCCAAGTAAAGTTACCGATGAACGAAGACGAAGGAGGGGATGCCATCCGGGGCATCCCCAAGCTTAGGCTCTTGGTTTTACTTGAATATTACCTTGGGGTGCCTTGGTAATCCCCAAGCTTAGGCTCTTGCCACTCCTTATTCCATAGTTCATCGAATCTTTACCCAAAACTTGAAAACTTCACAACAACAAACTTAACAGAAAACTCGTGAGCTCCGTTAGCGAAAGAAAACAAAAAACCACTTCAAGGTACTGTAATGAACTCATTATTTATTTATATTGGTGTTAAAACTACTGTATTCCAACTTCTCTATGTATTATAAACTATTTTACTAGCCATAGATTCATCAAAATAAGCAAACAACACACGAAAAGCAGAATCTGTCAAAAACAGAATAGTCTGTAGTAATTTGTAACTAACGCAAACTTCTGGAACTCCAAAAATTATAAAATAAATTGGTGGACCTGAGTAATTTGTCTAGTAATCATCTGAAAAAAGAATCAACTAAATAGCACTCTCCAGTAAACAGTTATAGCTAATCTCGTGAGCGCTAAAGTTTCTTTTTTTTACAGCATGATCATAAAGACTTCACCCAAGTCTTCCCAAAGGTTCTACTTGGCACAAACACTAATTAAAACACAAAAACACATCTAAACAGAAGATATATGGATTATTTATTCCTAAACAGAACCAAAAAGTGAGAAACTAAAATAAAATTGGGTTGCCTCCCAACAAGCGCTAACGTTTAAAGCCCCTAGCTAGGCATGATGATTTCAATGATGCTCACATAAGAGATAAGAATTGAAACATAAATAGAGCATCATGAAGAATATGACTAGCACATTTAAGTCTAACCCACTTCCTATGCATATGGATTTTGTGAGCAAACAACTTATGGGAACAATAATCAACAAGCATAGGAAGGTAAAACAAGCATAGCTTCAAGATTTTCAACACATAGAGAGGAAACTTAACATTATTTCAATTCCTACAAGCATATATTCCTCCCTCATAATAATTTTTAGTAGCATCATGAATTAATTCAACAATATAACCAGCACCTAAAGCATTCTTTTCATGATCTACAAGCATAGAAAATTTACTACTCTCCACATAAGAAAAATTCTTCTCATGAATAATAGTGGGAGCAAACTCAACAAAATAACTATCATGTGATTGAAGATTAAGATCAAGATGACACGTTTCATTGTTATCATTATTCTTTAAAGCATACATTTCATCACAATAATCATCATAGATAGGAGGCATGCTATCATCATAACAACTTTGCATATCAAAACTTGGGGGACAAAAAATATCATCTTCATCAAACATAGCTTCCCCATGCTTGTGGCTTTGCATATCATTAGCATCATCGATATTCAAGGAATTCATCCTAACAACATTGCAATCATGCTCATCATATAAATATTTAGTGCCAAACATTCTATGTAATTCTTCTTCTAGTACTTGAGCACAATTTTCCTTCCCATCATACTTACGAAAGATATTAAAAAGATGAAGCAATTGAGACAAACTCAATTCCATTTTTTTAGTTTTCCTTTATAGACTAAACTAGTGCTAAAACAAGAAACAAAAGGATTCAATTGCAAGATCTAAAGATATACCTTCAAGCACTCACCTCCCCGGCAACGGCGCCAGAAAAGAGCTTGATGTCTACTACACAACCTTCTTCTTGTAGACGTTGTTGGGCCTCCAAGTGCATAGGTTTGTAGGACAGTATAAAATTTCCCTCAAGTGGATGACCTAAGGTTTATCAATCCGTGGGAGGCGTAGGATGAAGATGGTCTCTCTCAAACAACCCTGCAGCCAAATAACGAAGAGTCTCTTGTGTCCCCAACACACCCAATACAATGGGAAATTGTATAGGTGCACTAGTTCGGCGAAGAGATGGTGATACAAGTGCAATATGGATGGTAGATATAGGTTTTTGTAATCCGAAAATATAAAAACAGCCAGGTAACAAGTGGTAAAAGTGAGCACAAACGGTATTGCAATGCTAGGAAACAAGGCCTAGGGTTCATACTTTAACTAGTGCAAGTTCTCTCAACAATAATAACATAATTGGATCATTTAACTATCCCTCAACATGCAACTAAGAGTCACTCCAAAGTCACTAATCTTTGGAGAACAAGCGAAGAGATTATGGTAGGGTACGAAACCACCTCAAAGTTATTCTTTCCAATCAATCCATTGGGCTATTCCTATAAGTGTCACAAACAGCCCTAGAGTTCATACTAGAATACCACCTTAAGAAACAAATAAACCAAAACCCTAATGTCACCTAAATACTCCATTGTCACCTCAAGTATCCGTGGGTATGATTATACGATATGCATCACACAATCTCAAATTCATCCAACCAACACAAAGTACTGCAAAGAGTGCCCCAAAGTTTCTACCGGAGAGTCAAGAACGTGTGCCAACCCCTATGCATAGGTTCATGGGCGGAACCATAAGTTGGTCACCAAAACATACATCAAGTGGCACATGATATCCCATTGTCACCACAGATAAACACGGCAAGACATACATCAAGTGTTCTCATAAAAGACTCAATCCGATAAGATAACTTCAAAGGGGAAACTCAATTCATTACAAGAGAGTAGAGGGGGAGAAGAAACATAAGATCCAACTATAATAGCAAAGCTCACGATACATCAAGATCGTGCCAAATCAAGAACACGAGACAGAACACGAGAGAGAGAGAGAGATCAAACACATAGCTACTGGTACATACCCTCAGCCCCGAGGGTGAACTACTCCCTCCTCGTCATGGAGAGCGCCGGGATGATGACGATGGCCACCGGTGATGGGTTCCCCCTCCGGCAGGGTGCCTGAATGGGCTCCCGAGAGGTTTTTGGTGGCTACAGAGGCTTGCGGCGGCAGAACTCCCGATCTATCTTCTGTTCTGGAAGTTTTACGATACGTAAATATATATGGGTGCAGGGGGTACGTCGGTGGAGCTTCGGGGGCCCCACGAGGCAGGGGGGCCGCGCCCTAGGGGGGTGGGCGCGCCCCCACCCTCGTAGCTAGCTCCCATATCTTCTGACGTAGAGACCAAGTCTATCCGGTGGCTTTCCTTCAAAAAATAACTTCTCTAGTTGATTTCGTTTCGTTTTGACTCCGTTTGATATTCCTTTTCTTCGAAATACTGAAATAGGCAAAAAACAACAAATCTGGGCTGGGCCTCCGGTTAATAGGTGAGTCCCAAAAATAATATAGAAGTGTAAAATAAAGCCCAATATTGCCCAAAACAGTAGATAATATATCATGGAGCAATCAAAAATTATAGATACGTTGGAGACGTATCATGAACTGGTAACACGTCTCGTACTTGATGTTCTTCACTGCGGGCCAGTAGTGCTAGACGGACGCTTGCGTGAGGTGATGCACAAGGTCCGCCGGCGAGCCCAAAAACGGCATCAGGCACTCATAGCAGTAGACGAAGGGCTCCTTGGAGGCATTGACCAGACCGTCCATGAAACGGGAGTGGCTGTGGGGGACGCTGCGCCAGTTGAATATGTGAGCAAGTTACTACGAGATTTAGTCTTAATAAGCACAAAATAAATCATGACAGTTATAACAGAGATTAAGCTAATCTTGTGGATTAGCATAGTAGATGAACAGATCAAAACTAGGACATAGACTAGAAACATGAATTCTACCACGATTTTGAACAGGAAGGAAAGAAACACATACGGTGCAACGGGAGAAGCACCGTCGGCGTTGAGGTTGTCGCCCATGTCGTTGAGGAAGAGGTTTCCGAGGTCAGGGAAGAAGTCGATGTCGGTGAAGTCGTCGCCGCCCACAGTCGTGAGAGTGCACTCCACAAATTTCAACAGCGCCTGCCGAATGGAGCGCAGGAGGGAGTGGCTGTAGGGGGCGTTGCGGCCGCTGAATGGAGCGTAGGAGTAGCCCACGAAGTAGTAGATGGTGCTGCTCCCTAGTCTCTACTCTTATCTCTATTTCTACTACTCTTCTTTGTTTTTTATAATATAATAGTTGTAGCTGTCAAATCAAATAGTACTGTGCCGTCCGCTGCACGCCCGGCTGAACACGCCTCCTCGCCTCCATCAAACCCCTCCATTAAACCAGCATGCAAACTGATAAACCTACTCCGGCCCGCGGGAGTAAATTTTCCGGTTGCCGTTGGAGAATAATAGAGTCACGTCCAATCCATTTGAGTTAATTGCGTGTATGATTCTCCCTCTATAAAAAGTTTATCCATCCTTAATCTAGTATTCTAAGTACTCAGGGGTTCCATTGTCGATCTGATGTACATGACTTGCATGCTGGCTACAGATTCATACAGAAAGTTAAAACGAAACAAATCCATCCTTAATCTTGTATTCTAAGTACTCTATTGGTTCCACTTCCAGTACAGTAGCGAAAGAAGTATATATTAAAATATATATAAAAAGCTAAAGTTTAGGACAGCATTCGAACTCAGGTCATCGCGCTGCGAGCATCCAGCCCGGACTAGTACACTAGGTGTTCGTTGCGGACAATGCAAGAGATAAACCTTTATAACAATGATCCCATCCGTTGCAACGGATCCAAAGTAGAATAATACATATTGGCAAATTTTAAAGAAAATAGTTTAGTTTTGATATACATATCACTAAAAATATCTTATGTTTCACACCAAATATATTCTTTGGGTTGTTTCGATGAAGTAAGGTAGGAATGTGGTTGGTTTCAAGATATTAAGTGGTTTTGTGTAAACTGGAGCAGAGAAGTGGAAACTGTTGCAAAAGGCCACAACTTACATCACAGCCTTTAGATGCAGATCTAATGGTCAGAAATGGAGGATGGCAGACACACCATCATCACCAACTGAGTCTTTTATAGGAGTAGGAGTAGATAAAAAACCAAGTTGGTGATGATGGTGTGCCTACCATCTTATATATAGACTGTTTGATCTATATCTGACGGATAGAAAGCAAACAATGACAATTTTACAAAAGATACCCGCACCTCTCTCCACATTTACTGATAAGGCCTTGCCTAGTTCATCCTTATCTCCCACAACCTCATTGCTGAGCAATTAAAAAAGGAAGTCACTGGACAATCTGGCATGGTGGCCGCTGCCCGCGCCGTCCATCCCCATGCCTCCGCCCAGTCTGACCACCAGTTATAACCACGCCCCACTCCTCCTCACCTTATCTATCTTCTTTCTCGAGATATCATTTTTTTGATGAAATGGTCGACATACCATTTTCCGATAAAATTCTCATGATATCATTAGTTTTTACACATGGGATTACTCCTGTATGCGTCATTCACAACAGGTGTTTTGTAAAAAAAATGCATCTTGATGTTCTGTGCAATGCACTGGTATCTTGCTAGTTTTTCTGCATATAATTCCAAACACCACGTAGACACGGTCTTTGACCATTTTACAACTATGTTAGTATCATTGTTAGTGGTCAGTCGGTGCAAGTTATAGCCCTGGGTGTTTTAACCTTTATTTTAGTAATGATATCTGGCGATTGTTCGCCACGAGCTCAATCCTGGCAAATCCCACATAACCGTCATATTTCCATCCGACGGTGGCCTGTTTTTAAGCCATACAATTTGACAAAACCGCCACCCTTACACACATACTGTAACTGCGTCGTGGGTGCTTGAAACTGCCATGTCTCCCAGTAAACGTTTGCTGGGGATTGGAGTTAGCACCGATGGCGGTTCGTAGTCGTTCCACGCTCGTGCATTGAACTTTGTAACTATTTTAGATTAGAATATACTACTCCTCGAGTCCTACTCCACTACTACTCTACTCAAGCAAGTTAGGGCATAGTAGTAGGTACTATAGGGAGTACCAGTATTGTGATCACTCAAGCAAGTTGCCTGTCATCGATATGACCCTACCCTGCTGGTATTTGTCTCGTAAGTCAAGCGGCATGCTGTAGTCATCATCACCTGTCCACTTCCCACAGCACATATTCGCTTCTCCATCTTTGTCCGCACATAATCTCATCCAATCTTCCATCCCCGCTAAGGCGCTTCGCCCCTCGTCCGAAACCCAAGCACTAACAATGGCAGAACCGTGCAGCGTCCACCGAAAGAGTGGTTGGAATTCGATCCCCGCAGAGGTAATCAAGCTCATTGTTTCGCGTGTGGAGAATCTCAGTACCATGTCGCTCGCTGCGTGGTCGTCGCGGCTGTACCGTTTACTCAAAGCCCTCAGGCTGGAGCTTTTTAAGCCAGCTCATTGCTTGCTGATGCCACCTAATCTACAGAAACGACGTGTCATGCAGCATAACGATCATAGGGTGGCGAGCATAAACCCCCTTGACTGCGATCCGATCCCCATCATGCTCAACTACATTAACGGTATGTACTGGGTCGGCATGAACACGTCTTGGATGGTGCTCGTTGACGGTCGCGGCAGCTGGATGCTCGTGGAGGTCTACACTGGCGATTGATCCCCTTCCTTCGATTAACACTGCCTTTGCTTTGGCACCGCGACCCGAATACTCGAGAATCTTCTGATAGCCAACATGATACCAAGTTTGATTTGCTCAAGGTTGTAATCTGCCAAGTGCCCATAAGATCTGTGAATTATAAAGAATTCAGGCTAATTGCGTTCTTCAACCGCGATCTCACCTATCTGACAGGTCACTGTGGTAAGTGGATAAATCTGCACGTCCATCGCAGGATCATACATACTCCATAGTTCTCTGATGCCATAGAACACAAGGGTTTCATTTACTTGCCGACTCCTTCTATGGCTGGGCGTGTTGCTGGCCTACTCCGATCATCGCTACAAGCGGCTATTACAGCGGTATGTTACTTTCCTATGATATCATGATGGCTTGCTTATATTACTGTCAACATTTACTGAAAAAATATTCATGCTCATAACATGTTGTTCTGAAGATTGACTACATTAAGAGCCCTTTTTTATTTGACTCCAACTTGATATGATGTTGTAGGCCGCCTGGTGTCCCTTGAAAGTGCGTTATAACGACTAGACGGGGGGTGAATAGGCGATTTTTATGAATTCTTCAGTGAGGAATTTGCGGGTGAGGAAATTCCTTAGCGAAGAACTACTTGCAGCAGAATAAGTACTCAAAATTAAACATAACAGAACACAAGATCATGATGAAATGAAGACAAGCATTGAGTAAAGAAAGCGTAATCACAGGATAACACAGGATGAAGACAAACAGACTGAAGAAATTGAACTAAGGAAATTGAGAAAGTCTTCAGTAATAGTCTTCAAACACAGATATAAGGAAATGAAAGAGTTGAGGAAATAGAACCGGTAGGCTTGGTGAAGACAATGATTTGGTACACCAGTTCCAACTATTGTCTCAGTTGTACATCTGATTGGAGCAGCTAGGTATTTAAACCTGAGGACACGCAGTCCCGGACACACAATCCTCACCGTATTCTCCTTGAGCTAAGGTCACACAGACCTCGCCCAATCACTCGTGGTAAGTCTTCAGGTGACTTCCGAACCTTCACAAACTCGGTCACTTGGCGATCCACAATTCCTCTTGGATGCTCTAGACCATGACGCCTAACCGTCTGGAAGAAGCACAGTCTTCAAAGGTAACAAGCATCGGATCCATGCAGGATCAATCTCTTTAGCGATGCTCAATCAGTTTGGGTTTGTAGGTGTTTGGGTTTTCCTCACTCGATAATTTTCGCTCAAAGTCATCCGAGGATGGGATGCTCTCAAATGACAAGTGTCAGTTTCTCTCGGAGCAGCCAACCAGCTAGTGGTTGTAGGGGGCGGCTATTTATAGCCTAGGGAGCATCCCGACATGATAATACATAAATGCCCTTCAATTATATGACCAATAGGTGGGTAGATATTTTGGGACAGCTGGCACGTAACACAGCAACGGTCAGAAATTTGAGGCTCAAAATCCTCAGGGCTATCATGGTCCTCACTCTGTAGGCAATATGCACTGGTGAATTCCTAACTCCTCAATCAGAACAAATTCCTCAGTGACCAGAAGAACTTCGTCTCATCCTTTGAAGAAATTCTTGAATGTATGAGATTTCCAATGGCTTCATTGAAGGGATTGGTAGGTGTAGGGATTTTGAGTTGAGCATCACATGGAAATTTTTCCTTAGTATTTCCTCGACCCCCTTTAATAGTATGGTGTTTCCTATGACTCAAGAAAGAGAAAATGAAACTACGAAAGCAAAAGTCTTCACGCTTCATGTTCCTCGAATGAATACCAAGTCTTCAAGGTCACACCCATTTCTTCACTTTCAAAGTCTTCAGAAAGTCTTCAGAAATCCTAAGTCTTCAGTCGAAGAACTTCATTTTTAGGGGTCGACTTTCTCTGTAAATATCAAACTCCTCATAGACTTATAGACCTGTGTACACTCATAAACACATTAGTACCTTAACCTATAAGTCTTTAATACACCAAAATCACTAAGGGGCACTAGATGCACTTACAATCTCCCCCTTTTTGGTGATTGATGACAATATAGGTTAAGTTTTCAACGGGGATAAACATATGATATGTAAATACTGATATTGAGGAATTTGATTGCAAGATATAGAAGAACTCCCCTTGAAGATGTGCATAGCGAGGAATTTGCTTTTGAAGCAATGCACACTTGAAGAGTAGAATCATGGAGATCTCCCCCTATATGTTGTAATTCATACACGCATTTGAATGTAATATGAAGAATTTGAAATGCATGATGAAATATGGTGACTGATGTAATTCAGCATGCGTGCATAAACATTAATGAGGAATAAGCATGCAGAAAAACTACAGCAAAAGTATCAGGTCACCATAGAGTTTAAGTTTACAACTCGATCTAGCAAAGTCATCAGAAGAACGAGAGTTGTAACTTAAGAAAAAAACGCCCATATAAGATAGACCCGCTTGAAGACTAACTCAAATTTCTTCCCCTTTGTCATCGAATGACCAAAAGGAACAAAAATGAGGACCAACGCCCCTGAAGAATATCAAGTTGATGAAGGAGCGCCAGCGTTGTTGGGGTCGTTTGTTGATATAGGGCCTGCCGCAGTGTCGCCAAGTCTTCATGCTCATCGGTGTTGCACGATGAAGAATAGGAGCTGACCACCAAGGAAGGAACCTTGACCTTCTTGTATTTCTTCGGTGGAGGTGCAGACCAGTCAAAATCTTCCTTGAGACCCATTTTCTTCAGATCTTCTTGACCATATACATGTGACAGAATAGCCCAGGTGCGACCGAAGACTTCATGGAGGTAGTAATGGTTTTTCTTCACTGCATTATGTGTAGTAGTCATGTTGTGAAGAATTGAACCAAACTGACGCTTAACCCATTTATGGTTTCGATCCACCTTCTGGTGAAGACTAAGCAGAAGCTCACGGTCAGTCATCACACGAGGAGCAGTTGCTTGAGGATTTGGCTTGGAGGCATGGGCAGCAGAATCATGAGTGGCAGAGTCATCATTGGTGGAATAAGATGCAGCTTTGCAAAACTAACCATCTAATGAACGAATTCCTTCATCAATAACAGCTGGTGCCTTGCCCTTTTCATCAGTGGAGGTATAGGTCCTCTTGAGGACTTCAATCGGGGGAAAGTAGCTGAGGTGATTCTGAAAATTAGCCTTGTAGTTGAGTGAAGACCTTGTTCTGAGGAATCTCATAATCCACGGTGCATAAGGCTTCAGCTCAAACGGAGAAAGTGCAACATTTGCCAGAGTCCTCATGAAGAAATCGTGATAATTGACAGGAATGCCATGAATGATGTTGAATACCAGATTCTTCATGATGCCAAAAATTTCCTCATCAGAGGAGTCGTGGCCTTTGATTGGACTCAGAGTCTTCGTCAGAATGCGATAGACTGTCCTTGGTACATACTGCAATTCCTTCACGAGGAATTTGGTCCTTGGGGCCTGACCTGGCTTCACTGGCTTCATCAGCACTTGCATATAATGGGTAGTCAGTTCAGGCTCTTGGTACAGGCAACGAGCTCCTTCAGGTGGAGGACTGATGGGCAGGGCATGAAGTAATTCATGGGCCGGTGCTTTGTAGTGAGTGTTTTCGGTGATCCAGTCCAGAACCCAGGAATTCACATCGTCAACATCTCCTGTGATGTGCAGTGTTGCGTAGAATTGAACAATGAGCTCTTCATTCCAATCAACTATATGCATGCAAAAGTTGAGGAGGCATGTGTCATGAAGCACTGCGAGGACAGTGTGAATCATGGCGGTGATTCCATGTCCACATGTGGAATATGCTCGTGGTCGAAGACTTTGTCCTTGTTGAAGAAGCGATGAAGAATAGAAGTTGGCTTTGGTGGCGGTCGAAGCGCTTCCTTCTAAGGCGAGCGAGAATCATAGGGATTGTGATCATGAAGAACACATGCTCGCCCAAGAAATCATCGCCTTGAATTTCTGCTTCTTTGAGAATGGATCCTTTGGCTTGGGCTGAGGAGTGTCAGTCAATTGCATTATTACCTCAGGAATCGCAATCTCAGGCTCCACAGGCTGAGGAATTGCAGCTTCTTCTTCAGTGACAGCCTGGGTCTTCAATTCTTCATTTACATTTTCTTCAGCACTAGTGGCTGGAATTTCTTCATGGACAGACGGTGTGGCATGTGGTTCATCAGATCCCATTTGAACTGTAGTTATTTGGGACTGAGGAATTTGTTGCAATGGTGTGAATAGTGGAGAGTTGGGGTGCTGACTTTCCCAAAATTCATCATTCAGCACAGGTATGGTACAATCAATGTCCACATACTCATCTTCCATTTCTTCGACGCCGGCCTCTTCAGCAGTAAAATGAGGCATAGGCGAGGAAACAACTTGAGTTGAAGGGATTGCATCCACTTCAATTTCCTCATCCAACTGCTCTGACGAAGCAGCAGAAGAATTTTCTTCATCGGATTCGCTAGGAATCACATATTCTTCATCATAAGGAACAAGGTCCTTTGGTGGCATGGTTGAGATAGGAACATCATCATTGGGGTTTGCAAACAAGATGGTCAAAGACTTCATCTTCTTTGGAGCTGAAGAATCTAATGAAGTTGATGCCTTTTCTTTTCTTCACTGCTGCACGCTCTACAGCCTTAGTCTTCTTCACATCTGAAGCAGATGGAAAGATCGGAGTTGGGGTAGGCGCAGGAGGAGCAGAGGAATTTGGTTGAGTTTCTTCAGGCAAAACTGATGCAGTTTCCCTGACCTCTTCATTTTCTTCAGGCGCACCACTAGTGGATGCCACAGCAATTTCATCGGTGGTGGAATGCAGTCATCAGCCACAAAGTCACATTTTCTTGACCTTGAATGTCATCAGTGGTCTTTGGCATGTTATTCGGTCGGTGAGCGGATGCTTGACTGAGGAATTCTGGTTGCGATGGAGCTGCAACATTTGGAGTGAACTTTTACATCAACTTCACAAAACGGACTTTGGCTCCAAGCCAGTCAGCGCGGTATACATCAAATTCATCACTGAGTTTCTTGATCTCAGATTGAGTATTGACAAGTTCTTCAGTTGTCATAGAGACAACGTGTTTCTTCAGAAAACGCTCCTTCTTGTACTGCGCTTTCTTGATCTTCCTGGCCTTTTCAAATCTCCATTTCTCTTCTTGTATGAAGGTAGTCAGCATATAACTTTGGCCAGGAGTCAACTTGAAATCAGGCAAAGGAGTGTTTGGGTCCTTGTGCGAGAGATCAATGTAGTCGAGGATCAACTTTGGATCAAAAAGCAGAGGCACATTTGTGCCCTTGGCTCTAGCGGCCCTGACCTGCCTGTCTCTGATGATTTCGGCAAGTTCCCCATCATCAGCTTCGTATTCATCAGACAGCACTTGGAAGGCGACCTGCTTCTTTTGAGGACTTGGGCGAGAACCTTGTCTAGTAGTGGCCTTTGTCTTCAGCAGAGAGGGGCAGTTGAAGAATTTGGTGCATTTGGGGAACTAGAAAAAGCTCTTGAGGCAATAGAGATGCCTGTAGTCCTTTGGCACGTGCCAAGATGCACAGTTGCAGAGGATTTGGTTGGAGCACCTGAGGACTTGAACGGAGGAGCTGAGGATTTTGGAGGAGCAGGAGCAGCGTGAGGAATTGGCCATGAGGGCTTTGAGGATTCTGGCCGTGAGGGCATAGCTGAGGAACTCGGCCGTGAGGGAATTGAAGAACAAGCACTTGGCTTGTGAGCAGGCTTCTTTCACATGGCCTTCTTCAGTTTTACAGAGGCCTCAGCAGCAGCAGCAGTAGCAGAGTCTTCGTTGAATTTCCTCACTGCTTCTCTGGCTTGTCTAGCTAGCTTGGCCTGGCGCTTGGCCCATTAATCAGTGTCGGTGAGAACGACACCTATGGGATCACAAGAATCCCTACTACGGTCGTGGGGCGCGGGGTCGTGAGAAGAGTGGATCAAACAGATAGCACACGGTTTCTTTATCCAGGTTCGGGCCGCGAGGATGTGTAAAACCCAACTCCTGCTTTGGTGGTTTGTTTATCTGTGTTCTTGAACTAGCAATGGGGCGTGAGGAGCTCCAAAAAGCCGAATCCTCCTCCTGGTCACCTTGGGCCTCCTTTTATAGGGAAAGGGGTTGCCACAGTGGCACACAAGAGGTGGAAAGGGTACAGTGATGCGAGTTTATCTCTCGCATTACATGACAAGGCGCCTTTAATGCGTCTTGCTTAGGTGTCCTTGCTTTATCGGGGGCGGGGAGAGCCTGTCTCGTCAATCCGCTCCCTTCGTGTCGACCGCACCACAGGCCAGCGCTGCCCACGGTGCCATGTAGGCAGGCAGGCAGCTGAGGTGGCGCAGTGGTGGGTCTCCTCGAAGATCCGCTAGCCGCCACGCAGGTGTCTGCCCAACTGGTTGTGTCGGAAGCTGCATGCGAACGGTGGTGAAGGTTTGATTGGCGTGGGCCTGATGGTGGCCCTACGTGTGTTCTTGGCAAGGGCCTCGCCGTAGCCCCAGCAAGGGTCTTGCCGGGGCCCCGGCAAGGGTCTTGCCTCGGCGCCTGCTGTCATCCCGGCAAGGCTCTTGCCGGGGGCCTTGTGGTCCTCCTTGGCTGGGATCCCACCAAGGGTTGTCATCTTCTATAATGTGTATCTGATCTTGAATGTCTTCAAAAAGATCAGCATGCCACCACGGGGATGTCTCTCGAATCCTTGCCCCATGGGGGCAGTAGACTCAAGGGTGATTCGCTCCGTAGGTGTGGGGCGAGCTGCCACGGCAAGGGTCTTGCCGGGTTTGCTAAAACCGCCTCCCGGCAAGGATCTTGCCGGGGGAGTCCGCTTCGTCCCCTTTGCTCTTTGTGGTCTTGGTCTTGGCGTTGTTCTGCTCCTTTCGAGCTTCGGCCTTACCTTGGCTCACCTCCCTTGCCTTGCTCAGTGTGGTGGTGCCCGCGGCTCAGACTGCCCGTGCACAGTTATAGGGGTACAAAAAGTGTACCCCTCTTTTGGACACCGACAGAGCCCCGGGCCTGGAGCCACGTAAGCGCAATCGCGTCGTTGGGCTAGGCCAAAAAGCGGTTGTGAGCAGGCGGGGTGGTTTTACTGTGATAAGTCTCTTCGCGCACTGCGCTTCCCATGCCTCCCGCGTGGCTCGGCGTGGGGAGGCGTGCGTGACGTGGGCGGCATGCGTGGGGCTGAGCTCTGCGCGCATGCGTCACGTCGTAGTAAAGGGGGCGGTTCGCGCCTTCCCCACAAATGGAGGGAGGCGTGGAGGCGCGGCCCATTTACTGAACGGGGCCGAGGCATGGTCTTCAAGGCGTCCACTCCCCACGATCACGGGGTGGGGAGAGGTCGCCTCACCCGTCGCCTTGGTCCCGCATGCCTGCCACGTGGTTCTCTTGCGCTTGGGGTGGCGAACGGTGGAGGCGGGAAACCGGGCCGTCGCGGGCTGGGGCAGCGGGTTGGTCCCAGTTCCCTGCGCCTTCTGCGTCTTGATTGGCTGAGCGGGGCGGCCGAGCCCCCACCCCGTTCCTTTATAAAGAGCGGGAGGGGGGGGGATGGCGTCCCGCATTCTTCCATCTCCTCCTTCCTTCAGTTATGCTCCCCCCTCCATCCGCCATGGAGAGAGGGAATCCTGGCCCTTCAACAGTGGCGACGAGGGTCGCCGCTCGACAACGTGTCCTTCCTTCTCCTGCACTGCTGGCGAGCCAACCCTTGAGGAGCGAGGAGAGGCGAGGCCTTGGGCGAGGCAGGCGCTGGGGGAAGAAGTAGGGCAGGCGGCGGCCTTGTCTCGCCTCCGCCATGATTCCTCCCCCATGGAGGGCCATGTTGGGGATGACCCTTGCGAGTTCTTCGTCAGGCTATGCCGGACGCCTCGCTGTCGCCTTCGTCTCCCGACTCCATTCGCGCGAGAGATGGAGCTGGATCCGCCGGAGTCATTGCGGTTGCACATGAGGGGCTGAGGGATCAGCGGTACGCGAGTTCGCGTTGACTTCCCAGCCCCTCACGTGATGTATCTTCGTTGGGGATGGAAGACGTTCGCTCATATCCACCGCTTGTCAGAGTGGCTCACTCTCCATTTCAAGCTGATGGAGGCGGCCTCCTCTCCGTCAAGGTCTTGGGCTCTTGGGACCGGGCAGGTGCTACGTGGAGAGCTCTTCGATGGCGAACTCCTCCTCGGGCGGGAGTGGCGAGGAGGACAGCGGCAGCGATGGCGAGGGTAGCGGGCGGCAGGATGACGGGTCCGACTAGGTGTCGGGCGCCACTCCGTGCGGCACCGGCGACCCCATCATTCGTGTCGCCGGCTTCCCGAACTTCTTGGGGTCGTCTCCTTGGGCGGCTGGCGTTGGGAGGCTGCGGAAGAGGAAGAGGGCGGGCGACAAGGCCGTCAAATCGGAGTACGCGGGCATCAACGCCTTTGACGCGTGCTGACGTCCTGCCGCCTCGTCTTCGAGCTCTGCTTCCGGCGCTGCCATCACCATCCAGCCTTCGGACGGCCACCAAGATGTTCACTTGGTGTCTCCTGCCACCCGTAGCTCGCCTAGGCACCCCTTCTGCCCTTTTCGCCTCCTTGACCTGCCTCCTGAGGAGAGGGACAAGAAAGGGATTATGGGCACCTTATCTCTTTTTAGCTTGTATAAGCCTTTGGGCCTTGACTGAATTTAAAACTTGTAATCCCATCATTCATGTTTTCATTACCCATGGGCTGTACACAGGTGGAATGTTTTTTAATGAAAAAGGGATGCTTGCGGGTCATTTGTTTGCGGGTAGAACCCACGACAAGGAGTAAATCCTTGATATCCCTAAGATAAACATTTCCTTGCCCAGCAACAGGCCCTGCCGTCTTCCCACTTCGCTCGACCTTTCTCACGCTTTTGGCGGAGGCAGGGATGAGGTGGGTTCAAGCTCCTCGTTTCATCCTTTTGCTGCCGCGACTACGACCAAACCTGGCCCCAGGAACGAGCCCTAGGGCCTAGAGTTTTAGGGGAGCACGGTAGCTTTGGGAAAAAACGAGGTTTCACATAACTCAGTCCATAAGGGAATGCATGATAAGGGATGAAGAACTTATCTGAAGCTGTAGCCCCCGGCAACTCTGGTCTGCCGTGGGTGTATCTTTGCACTTGCAGCCCTCGGCAATAGTGGCTTGCCGGGGTCTAGATGCCAGTCTGTCCCTCTTCTCTTTTTCATCCTCAAATGATCCGGCAAGGATATCTGTGAGTCCTGTGAACCAAAGTAGACAAAAGAACGGCAAAGGGACGCACACTCGACCTCTAAGCTAGGGGTTAGACGCCGCTAAGCACTATCAACCCTAACCAAGGACGAGACTCGACCTAGCATGCATGCTATAACTTAGGGCCAGCCTTCATTTATTTATGCTCGAAGTCTGCGCGGCTTTGTACAAAGGGTTACATGCATCATCGGCAAAGCTTGTACAAAAGGTGGCTTGCCGGGGCCCGGCAAGCCGCGCCTCAAACTAAAACTTGCGAAGATGCTCAATGTTCGGGAGTTACTCACGGGCGACATCTTGATCTCAGCGGATTCGTCGAGCACGGTGACTCGTATACCCGATAAGGGCATCCCACTTTGGCATCAACTTGTTGGAATTCTTGGCCGATTGAACACGCCGAAGGACAAGGTCGCCTTCCTCAAGGCTTCGGGCATGAACCTTGCGGCTATGGTAGCGGCGCAAAGCTTGCTAGTAGCGTGCTGCTCTCACAGCCGCCCGAAGACGATCTTCCTCAAGGAGCATTGCATCATCTTGCCGCAGTTGCTCTTGCTCAAGATCGTCATAAGAGAGCACTCGAGGTGACCCGTAAATGAGTTCAGTGGGGAGAACTGCTTCTGCCCTGTATACTAGGGCAAAAGGTGTCTGGCTGGTGGCTCGATTTGGCGTCGTCCTGATCGACCAAAGAACCGCCGGCAACTCATCAATCCTGCTCCTTCCACTCTTGTGCAGCCTGTCAAAGGTCTTGGTCCTTAAGCCTCGCAGTACTTCAGCATTTGCCCTCTCAGCTTGACCATTGCTCAGCGGGTGAGCAGCAGGCGAAAGCAGACTTTCTTTGCCGAGGTCTTGGGTATAATGCATGAAGGTGCGGCTTGTGAACTGTGTGCCGTTGTCGGTAATAACCCTATTAGAGTGCGTAAAGCGACACACTAGTCCCTTGAAGAACTTTACTGCTGGTGAGCTGTGACCTTCCTCCTGCCTCCACCTCCGGCCACTTTGTGAACTTATCGATTACAGCGTACAAGTACTCAAAGCCCCGACAGCGCAGGGGAAAGAGCCCGATATGTCAAGCCCCAGGACCGAGAAGGGCGGGAGAGAGGAATGGTTTGAAGGGCTTGAGCTGGCTGATGAAGCTTCTTTGAATGGGCCGACACGCTTCACACTGGTGACTAGTGTCGTCACATCCTGGAGGGCGGTGGGCCAGAATAAGCCTTGCCGAAATGCCTTGCTGGCAAGGGCCCTTGACCCAATGTGGGATCCGCATATGCCTCCGTGTATCTCCGCCAACAACTCCAGTCCTTCCTCTCGAGGGATACACTTCAATTTCACACCGTTCGGCCTCTTTACATGCGGGGCGTCATCGGCGAACTGGTACATGGGAGAGCGACAGACTCGTTCTGCTTCTTCTGCTCCTCGGGAAGTTCCCTGTTGGAGGAATCGGACGGTATGTTGTGCCCACGCAGGAGCACAGGGGCTCGGCGGCGAGGACTAAAGGCATTTCCTCCACTATAGGAAGCGGCTGTCTCGACGGCAAGAGCTTGACACTCCGCGGAGCAGTCGTCCGTGGCGGGCTCGATATCCCGGCAACATCCTTGCCGCGGCTCCGAGGGCTTCGGCGGGAAAGTACTTGTCGGGCCCTGATTTCCTCCTCTTATTCTGCTCTGTTGATGGATCAGCGGATGGCTGAGTTAGCTGAAGCACAAAGGTACCTGGTTCCACCGGTAGCTTGAGGCAGCGCGTTTTGATAGGTAATCAGCGATATCGTTCTCCGCTCGGGAACATGTTCAGCTCAGATACCGTCAAAACGCTCTTCCAGCTTTCTCACTTCATCGGCGTAGGCCTTCATCAGCGACTCTGGTAATCCTTGTTGACTTGCTTGGCGACAAGCTGTGAGTCTCCTCGGCGATGAGTTTCCTGATTCCGAGGTCCGCCACGATCCTAAGACCGCAAGCAGCCCTTCGTACTCTGCCGTATTGTTTGTTGACACCTCCACGGGAAGTGCATCTGGATCACGTACTTCAGGTGCTCTCCCGTGGGCGGGACAAGCAGTACGCCAGCCCCGGAGCCTTG
This sequence comes from Aegilops longissima, assembly GCA_021605205.1. Lineage (NCBI taxonomy): Eukaryota > Viridiplantae > Streptophyta > Magnoliopsida > Poales > Poaceae > Aegilops > Aegilops longissima. The sequence continues at coordinate 337,271,791 of CM038679.1, forward strand.
CAAGGAGAAAGCTCCATCAAAGTACATGATCCAATCACAACTTGCCTCCTTGCCGGGGAGAGCAGTCTCTTGGGCTTCTTCGTCAGGCGTTGCGGTCCATTCTGCAATGAACTCCGCTAGGACTCGGCTCAATCGTCAAGTACTTTCAAACTTGAGGCCAAAGCTGGACAGCTCCAAAGTGCCCATTCCACAATTCTTCCGTTGCATCCAGATTGTGCAATATCCGTTGCGAGAGGGAGGCGAGTGACGACAGTGATCTCGTGTGCCTGGAAGTAGTGACACAGCTTCCTCGAGGCCATAAGAAGGCCGAAGAGCAGTTTCTGCAGGCTGGAGTACCTTGATCTAGCCGCCTGCAGGAGGGAACTAACAAAGTAGACCGGGTACTGCATCATTTTATTTTTCGCCGGCACTTCAACTGGCTGTGTCGTCTTTGCATTGGTGGTGTCGGGCTCTTCTGCTGCCATTACCTCGTCGTCAACCTCTCTCTGCGCCACTAGTGCGGCGCTGACCACCTGATCCATTGCCGCCCGGTATAGCAACAGCAGCTCCTATGGCACAGGCGCCAACTAGTATTGGCGCAGAGGAGAGGTACTTCTTCAAACCTTGCAATGCTGCTTGACTTCGGCGTCCACTCCATCGGGCCCGCCTTTTGAGGATCTTGAAAAAGGGAAGAAGGCCTTCAGCAATTTGAAATGAACCTGCCCATGGCGGCGGCGCAACCAGCTAGCCGACGCACATCCTTGATTCGCTTGGGTGCTTCAATCTGCTCTATAGCTTTGATTTTGTCCGGATTGGCCTCTATCCCATGATGTGACACAAGAACCGAGAAGCTTGCTGGACGGGGCGTAAGACGCACTTCTCGGGGTTCAGCTTGAGATTGATCTTGTGCAGGTTTGCAAATGTTTCTTGCAAATCTGGTATGAGGGTTGCCCCGTCCTTGGTTTTGACCACTATGTCATCCATATAAGCTTCCATATTTCTATGGAGCTGGGGTTCAAAACCAATCGGGACCGCCCTTGCAAACGTCGAACCAACACACTTCAACCCGAAAGGCATCTGCATGAAACAATACGTACCGCATGGGGTGATGAATGCTGTTTTCTCTTCGTCTTCTCTTGTCATGAAGATCTGGTGTAGCCGGAGTAGGCGTCGAGGAATGACAACAGATCACACCCAACCGTGGAGTCAACAATCTGGTCGATCTTGCCGCAGCGGAAAGGGTCTTTGGGCAAGCCTTATTGATATCTATGTAATCAATACACGCTCTCCACTTCCCATTTGCCTTGCGCTTTTCGACGGATTGGCCAACCACGTTGGATGGAGCACTCCTCTTACCAAACCCGCTGCTTCCGGTTTCCGGATCTCTTCGTGATGAACTCTTGTCGTTCGAAAGCTTGCTTTTGACCTTACCTTGACGGGCGCACATGAGGGCAGACAGCAGGTGGTGCTCAATCACCTCCACAGGGAACACGGGGATGTCGGAGCTTTCCATGCAAACACATCGAAATTCGCCCGCGAGGAAGGTGGCGAGTCGTCTTCCTATTTGTCGTCAAGGTGGAGCTTATGGTAAAAGCTCCTCCGTGCCGTCCTCATTGATAGAAACCTTCTTGGTTCCCGGCGGTATGGCCACAGGCTTCTTGTTTCCGCGGTGGAGCTCTCAGCACGTCCTCGGCGGCGCTACACTCCGAAGAGGTGCGCTTGCGGAGTGGGTGTCGAAATCTCACCGGTCTTCTTCTTCTTCTTCCTCCGGGGTCCCAGCGGCAGGAGCAAGTGCCCTAGTGGCGGCAGCTGCTGCAACTACTTGCTTTGGTATAGTTGGTCGATGCAAATCAGCGCATCTATCTTATCGGAGGATGGTGATGATCGTCACAGGTCTGGCATCTTGAGGTGTTGTAGGCGTGGTGTGGCGCGCCATGAACTTGGCCAGACCTTTGGGCGGCCAAGGATCTGTTGTAGGGCAAGGGGATCTTGGCAACATCAAACCACGATCCTCTCCGTCCCCGTAGTTCAATTCGCTTCAAAAGTCACGGCAGCGTGACCTTTCCCTTAGGTTGGATTCTTCCGGGTTGACCCACGAAGCGTGCCCGTCTCTTGAGGTCTCCATCAGGAATCTAAAGTTTCTCAATCACGGCAGGCGAGATCAAGTTTAGACCGTCCCTGCCATCGACTAGCATCTTCGTCACCTTGAGGTTCCGTATGGTTGGTGAAACCAACAATGGCAAGCACCGACCGCGATAGTCGATCAGGGGTGATTCTCGATGTCAAAATGATAGGTGTCTTGGACCACTTCAGCAGCCTTTGGGCATCAAGCAGCGGCTCTTCGGCTGTAATCCCTCATGCCTTTGTTTAAGCCGGCGGTGAGAAGTATGCAGCGAAGCGCCGCCATCGGCGCACATGGCCTCTGTAGCTACGAAACTCTTGGTCGCGGATTAAATGCGTCCTCTTCGTGATCGTCGTCTTACGGCTTTACATCACGCGGCCCCGGCGGCCTCTCTTGTTGTTTATCCTTGCCACGATGGCCCGCCTGGCCGTCAAGCTTCTTGCTGGACCCCTCAGCACCGTCTGGGCCCTTCTCCTTGTCCCGCCTCTCATACTCAGCCCTCTGCTTCTCAGCGAGGAGCTCAACCTGTCGGTAGTCTTGGAGAGCATGGCCTTTGGTGCGATGGATCTTGAAGTATCGCTTGTCGGAGTTTCCTGGCTTCTCGGCAGCCGCCAAGGCCCGGCAGGCGACATATCCGACAACTTCCTTGCCGTGGTCATCTGCCTTGGTTTTCTTGGTGGAGCCGGCGTCATCAGATCCCTCGACGGTAAGCACGGCTTTACCTTTGCGCTTCCTGTTGCGGCGCCGGCATTTCTTCGTCGGGGCGGCAATATCCTCATCTGAGGAGTCGGTTTCCACGCCGGCATCTTCGCCGGGGTACTTCCTTCCCTCGTCAGCTCGGGCACATCTGTCAGCAAGAACATAGAGTTCTGCTACATCTTTCACCTTGTTCATCGCCAGCTCTTCGCGCATCTTGATTCGCGCGTTCGATGGAGCAACGGCGATGATGGCGGCAGGGTGAACATCAGGGATATTGTACTGTATGTGGCTGAACCTCTGTATATACTTGCGGAGACTCTCGTGTAACACCCCAAAAATTTAACCAGGTTTTAATTATTAAAATTTTGCCAGGAGTTGAAAATTTTTTGCTTCCTGGATTTTCTGTTGATTTCAAAACCCTTCTTTCTAATATTGAAGAGTTTTACCCAAGTGGAAACTTTCCAAAAATGTATTGGCCTTCTATGCTCTCTCAATATAACAAATTCTTAATTAGTAGCTTTATTTATTTAATTATTTCTCTCTGAGCCTTATTCCTTAAATGACTTACATGAGTTTTGGAGCTCTTTTTGAACTACAACCATTTGATAAATTTAAAAAAAATTCCAACCAAAAATTTGGAGATGCCATGTGATGTTTCTAAATCACTTTTATGCAAAGATATATTTCATCCATTGAATATTTTGGGCTCTACAACTAATTTTCAAATCTGGTCCAGTGGGCAGTTTTGCACTACAACCTATTTATATATTTCTTTAAAGCCTCCACCAAAATTATGAGATGTCAGTGGTAGCATGCAATCCAACCTTATGCAAAAACCTAGTGATGTTCTTTGGAAAAATTGAGTGAATCAACCTCTTTTTCATTCTGGTCCAGCCTTGTGATTTCAACTGCAACCCTAATTAATTTTTCTCAAGTGACCTTGTGCTTTCTCATGCTTGTAGTCAACCCTGCAAAACCCCTAAGTCCAGGAGCATGCACCCTTTGGGACATTTTTAGTTCATGTAATAATGCCTTTTACCACCTGCCTAGAATTGAAGTTTTGCAAAACTTGCACTAACAAGTTTCTCCATTTGGCAAACTAACCTCACCTCCCTCTCATGCATCTAAAGAGACCCTACTCTGGAAGAATTTTTTGACTCTACACAGTAGGGCAAAACCCCACTACAATTTTTATATTATCAAAACAAGCAGAGTACAAACAAACAAGGCTTGAGAAAAGCCCATAAAAAAAGAAAAACTAGCCTGAAAAAGATAAAAGAACTCAAAGAAACTAAAAAAACTAAAACTACAAGAGTTACAGGACAAGGGTGTCCAACCAGGAACAAACACTCTGGAAGAATTGACCACACCAAGTAATGCCTAGATGCCTCTGGCATTTTGTCAAACACCCTGTGTGCATAGACAAATTTTGCATGGTTGAAGGTTTTGTGTTGTGAACTTTCCCCTTGTCCCAAACCAAGTTGTCTAGTAGCCTTCTATATGCCTCTAACCTAGGCATGTGGATTTGCAGTGGCTCTCTAGCAACTTTGGTGCATATCTGGCATTTCGTCGAGCGAGTGCCGCCGCCAGAGCGCGAGCAAAGCACGCATTTTGCACGTGTTCGCGTCCGAGCCAGCACCCCCCCCCCCTTGATAAGTTTCCCCGAGTTCATCCAAATCCTCTCCCTCTCGCCACGTCACGCTAGAAGCCCCGACGCCTCCTCGCCCCTGCAGCGTCACCGCCAGCCTCTTGGCGGCGCCCATGTCAACCGCATCCGCCACCGCCATGGGCAGCACCGCCCAAACCACCACAGCGCGCCAGCTCGCCTCCCTCAACAGTGGAGTGGTCGTCGTTAGCCCCTGGAGCTAGCCAGCCACCGCCACGTCGCCCTACAACATAGTAGGGCGGTCCGCCGACGAGCTGATCCACGGCCGCCGCGAACCGACTTGGTTGTGCTATAAAAGGAAGCCCCCGAGCTCCCCCGATCACTCAGGCAGCCTCACGCCGTCCTCCTAGTGCCCCGTTGCCATCAATTGAAGAGGAGAAGGCCGTCTTCAACCTCTCCGGCCAGCTCGGCCGCCGCCTTGTTCCCGTTCACCCCGGCGCCACCAAAGCCTCCCTCACCCTTCCATCACCACCACGCTGCTCCACATCGTCTTGCGGAGCCGCCTAGACCCCAAACGACGATGGAGCATCACCCTAGCCCGAGCCCCCAAATCCACAGAAGCTTTCCTCCGCCGCAGAGCTCGTCGCCAGCGATTCCCTCCACCTCCGACGACCCTACAACCACCGGAAGGACTGCCCCTGATCCACGGATCCATCGCCGCCCTCAGCTCCCCGCGAGGAACCGCCGTTCGCCGGCGACGATCGCCGGAGTCCCGCCTCTACTCGGGCAGAAGAAGAAGAGGGAGGGGAGACCTGTCAAATATGACTAGTGGGCCCCCTGGACCCACTGTCAGCGACTCCCCGCGCGGTCCACGCTGGATAAGTGGAGGCGTAAAACCCCAAGTACGCCTCCTCTGACCGAAAGTGTAATCTCGTTTGAAACGTTTTCTTTTTCTGTTTTTATTAAAAACAGATTCTTACCAAAGCTTTGACTAGCTATAACTTTTTAAATATAACTCCAAATGAGTTGATTCTTTTTCCTACCTCTTTCAAATATTGTCAAGTTTATTTTAAGATTTATGCCAAAAAATTTCAGACAACTTTTTGGTACTGTTTTGTAAACTATATATTGATTCAAAAATATTTTTTAAATAGGACTTTTGGAGAAAGGAGAAAGTTTTCAAGAGTTTTGGAATGCACCCTGCCTCCCCACGACTTGAAGGCAAGCATTCTGAACCCTGGCATAATATTGTGTGTGATATTTGACACGATGACAACACCACCCCGACACGGGAATACGTCATTTTATGTGCAGATGTGTTCCTACTTATGAGTGCATATTATTGATTTCATACTATTGGAGTTTGATATGGTTGTGATGGTATTCACCGTCATGTGCCTTTCATGCATACCGGAAGGGAATCCGGGAAAGCCTCTGTATTGGGTAGACACGGTCTTGTCCCTAGCCCTCCGTCGAGACGGTCGTGTCCGGTATGGCATGAGGGGGTACGTCGCGTGACGGTTCTATCTGTTGGTTGATGTATATATTGTTATGATAATCATGTAAGGAATATTTAAACCTCCTGAGTCGACTGTAGATCGAGTCTTGTCCCGGTAACCCCATACTTGTTTCGTGCTGCCACTTGTCCCTGCCATAGGTAGGGTACAGTTCGATAAGTTGTCAACCCCTTTCCTAGCACACACCGCATGTAGAGGCCTTGGTGGGAGATACCGGAGGCATCCGGTAGGCATGCCACCTGGTCCGGGAGCATGGGTGTTTCGGTTGTAGCCGAAGGGGTAGCTCCCCTAGTTTGCGCGCGGTATAAATTTTTGATCCCATGTTACGTCGAGGTTATAGCCTCCCCACCTAGAGTTTTGCTTGATAGGCGTCGTGGGTGATTCCAGACACCGGTAAGTTAAGCTGGTGTGTGCAAGTTAGGTGTGTTCTCAACTAAAAGGTCGTAGACGGAATTAGTCCCGATGGGCTAATGGAATCCGTTATTTGTGCCTAAAGAGTACACCCTCTGCAGAGATTAAGCCTGTTCGAATAGCCGTGTCCATTGTTAAGGATTACAGTTTGGGATGGGTCGAGTGTCGGTCTTAGTGTCGGTCTTCGGAGGAGAAACTGTTAAACCAGAACTGGGATCACGACTTGTGATGATCATGATTATTATTTTGTTGTGGACTAACCCGTTATATTTTTGTAATTATAGAATATCCCTGGGATGGTTCTACCTCCTGGATATTCACTGTGAGTATTTGTAAGCCCTTTATGTGGTGTCGCTGAGACGCCCGACTGTGGCATGCTTGTTATTTATTTTCTTTATAAGCCCTTTATGTGGTGTCACTGAGACGCCCGACTGTGGCATGCTTGTTATTTATTTTCTTTATAAGCCCTTTATGCGGTGTCGCTGAGACGCCCGACTGTGGCATGCATGTTATTTATTCCCTTTATAAGCCCTTTATGTGGTGTCATTGAGGCCTTCTGATCGTAACATGCTTGTTATTTATTTTATAAGCCCTTTATGTGGTGTCGCTCAGACGCCCGACTGAGGCATTTCTCTTTGTTTACTAACTTTTCGAGGCATCGCTTCAGACACCCGATCGGTGCATTTTATTACTACTACGTTATTGCATATCCATAAGTAACCTTTTTGCATACATCAGAGATTTTATTTTTTTTGACTGGCGTCATGTTTTTAAAATATTTCAGAACATAATTATCGTTGTTATATTGTACCCGTGTTCATAATGTTTGCGAGTACATTCAAAAGTACTCACTGGCTTGTCCCTGGCTATTGTCTTGGCCAGATTTCTTGCGCGGAGAGGAGCGACCATGATGACAGCCCCAGAACCTAAGCAATGGTGATAGCAGCCTCGCGAAGATAGGAGTTATCCTGGTCAGCTGTTCCTGTGGGAAATGGAGTCCGATAGACGCTGATGATCCACAAACCGCTTCCGCCATCAACCACTAGAAACCATTTGTTGTACTCACAGGCCAGAATGGTCTTGTACTACATATTGTGTATTTTGCTTGGAATTTCTGTATCAAGTTGGTGCCTCATCAGCTAACAGTAATCCTGGGGCTGGTGAGCACAAGGGACATTTTCTGGAAATTAATACCCGGAAAACCGGTCGCCACATCTCGCCTCCCTTCTGGGGAATGACGTGCATGTCGCTTGCTTGGCCATGGGCTTGGTGGCCTCCAGTAAAGGCGCCCACTAACTCATGGCACAAATCCGACCAGGATGAAATAGAGTCTACTGGCAAGTGCATCAACCATGACATGGCGTTGGGTTTAAGAGCCAACGGAAAGTAATTCGCAAGCACCTTATCGTCGCGGGCTCCGCAGCTTGCATAACGATGGTGTAGATGCTGAGGAACTCGGACGGATGGGTCTTGCCGCTGTACTTTTCACCCACGTCGGGCTTGAAGGTGCGGTGAGTGGGCCATTGGAACTGCCGCAGCTCACGGGTAAAAGCCGGACAACCTACCTCATAAGGTAGGCCTCCAGGGCTCCCCGGTGCCGGGTGGCTCACAGCAGGCCCTGCTCGCCTGTCTGATTGGTGGCGTGCTCCACGCCGGTGCTCGATAGTGGTTCAAGCGTCTTCATGTTCTCGTTCCCGAAGAACTTGGCGCTGGTCACAGTGGGCCCGCGGGTCGGACGATGCTATGGAGATTTCGTCACCCGTAACGTCGCGACGGGCTGGCGTCCGCGGTACCGGGCGAGGAGGAGGCGAGTGCACCGTGGTCGCGGTGCCGCCGGCCTTCCTGCCACTGGTGCGTGGGACTCCGTCGGAGCGTCGACCCGAGAGCTCCGTCGGACTCGGTTCGTCTTTCTTGGCCACCGCAACAAGGCTTCGAATAGTGGCTCTCCATTCGTCGAGTTTCCTCGTAGTGGGAGGAAAATCGAGGAGCAACTGCGCGCGCGCCAGGGCTTCTGCTGGCGTTGGTGGCAGCGAAACCTGCACGGATCGCGACGCGCTTCGACTTCTGACCATGTCAGAAGGAGCTCTATCACGACCCCACGGTCGCATGCCATCTTCACCAGCACCTGACGAGCGGGCAGGTCTTCTAAATCCTGGGAGTGGCGACGCCCGGGGTCCTCGGCGTGATTACGCCGTTCGTCACGCACCGCTTGAGAGGAGCGCGCCGTCGGCGCCGGCGTGGGAGTCTTGGAAGCCCTCGCGTCGCCTTCAGGCGGGGCGGCAGCGATCTTGGAAGGCCCCGCGCCACCCGCGGAGGGCCTGGCTCCGTCTTTGGATTTGGCGGCGTGTGTCCCTATACCAGGCGCACGAACATCGCCGCCTCCCAAACTTCGGCTGCTGGGACTGTGTTGGTGTTCTCGAACGGTGCCCCGGGTCCTTTCTGCGACCGGTCCGCTACTCGCCCGCTTCGGGACGGGATGTCCGGCTTCCGACGGACCAACCGCCACCGTCATCTTCTTCTTGGGCGCCATGACGATGAAGAAGCGTCGAACTAACTGCTAGAGCCGATTCTCACAACTGCGCGCCCCTACCTGGCGCGCCAAAGATGTCGGTGAGAACGACAACTATGGGATCACAAGAATCCCTACTACGGTCGCGGGGCGCGGGGTCGTGAGAAGAGCGGATCAAACAGAGAGCACACGGTTTCTTTATCCAGGTTCGGGCCGCGAGGATGCGTAAAACCCTACTCCTGCTTTGGTGGTTTGTTTATCTATGTTCTTGAACTAGCAATGGGGCGTGAGGAGCTCCAAAAAGCAGAATCCTCCTCCTGGTCGCGTTGGGCCTCCTTTTATAGGGAAAGAGGTTGCCACAGTGGCACACATGAGGTGGAAAGGGTACAGTGATGCGAGTTTATCCCTCGCATTACATGACAAGGCGCCTTTAATGCGTCTTGCTTAGGTGTCCTTGCTTTATCGGGGATGGGAGAGCCTGTCTCGTCGTCCGCCGCTCCCTTCGTGTCGGCGCAGCGCCTCGCCAGCGGTGCCCGCGGTGCCATGTAGGCAGGCAGGCAGCTGAGGTGGCGCAGTGGTGGGTCTCCACGAAGATCCGCTAGCCACCATGCAGGTGCCTGCCCAACTGGTTGGGTCGGCAGCTGCATGCGGACGGTGGTGAAGGTTTGATTGGCGTGGGCCTGATGGTGGCCCTACGGGTGTTCTTGGCAAGGGCCTCGCCGTAGCCGCGGCAAGGGTCTTGCCGGGGCGCCTGCTGTCATCCCCGGCAAGGCTCTTGCCGGGGGCCTTGTGGTCCTCCTTGGCTGGGATCCCGCCAAGGGTCGTCATCTTCTATAGTGTGTATCTGATCTTGAATGTCTTCACAAAGATCTGGATGCCACAACAGGGATGTCTCCCGAATCCTTGCCCTATGGGGGCAGTGGACTCAAGGGTGATTCGCTCCGTAGGTGTGGGGCGAGCTGCCACGGCAAGGGTCTTGCCGGGTTTGCTAAAACCGCCTCCCGGCAAGGATCTTGCTGGGGGAGTCCGCTTCGTCCCCTTTGCACCTTGTGGTCTTGGTCTTGGCGTCGTTCTGCTCCTTTCGAGCTTAGGCCTTACCTTAGCTCACCTCCCTTTCCTTGCTCAGTGCGGTGGTGCCCGCAGCTCAGACTGCCCGTGCACAGTTATAGGGTTACAAAAAGTGTACCCCTCTTTTTGTACACCGACAATCAGGATAATCCTCACCGCGCTTGAGGCTGGTGGGATCTGCTTCTTGGCCAGGTGCCAATGGAGGTCTTGGGCCTGGAGGATTGAGTGCGGATTTCTTCATGTACTTGGGAGTTACATACCTGTACTCCCTCCACTCTCTTACCCATCTCCTTTCTATCCTCTGTATGTGCACCTTGCACTGATTTTTATCCTCTTTTCCGAACTTGGCCTCATCAGGAGTGCAATAGTCTTTGTATATGTCATCAGGGAGCTCAACGGCAGTATTGATTTCAGGCCTCTTTCCTCCTTTCTGTGGCTTCTTTCCATCAGCCATTTTCTTCAGCTGAGGAATCTGAACAATGGAATTATCTGAAGAAGTATGCAACTTTTCTTCGAGGAACGTTGCAAATGAGTTAAGTGGATGGGAGCCCAGTGATTCAACAGCAGACATGAGTACCTGTGAACAGAGTATAGTTGCGAAGAATTTGGACAGGTCATATGCGTTCTCAGAGGTTTTTCAAAAAAAAAAAGTTTGAAGAATTTGACCAGATGAGTCTTGAAGAATTTCACTAAGCGTTCTTTGTCTTAGGTTCCAGAGTTGTACAGATCAGAAATCCACACAATTGAGAAATCTTGAAGAAAAATATAACTTAGAGAAATGAATCAAGAACAGATGACATGTGAGGTGTATAGTGTGTGAAGATTTGAAGAAAAACACCTTTGAAGATTTTGTAGAAATCATTTGAATCAAAGAGGGCAGTAAAAGTAACTTTTAATTACCCTGGACGAAGAACACGACAAACTGGGATGTGGAGATGTGAAGTTAAATCGGTGCAGATCTTCACGCCATAACTTCGGCGGAGGAAGACAGCTACGTCGGCGGCGGAGTGAAGAAATCCATGACCTCTTGAAAAGTCTGAAGCTGACGAGGTAGAGGCAGTGAAGCTCTTCCTCACCGGCGATGATGAAGTAGCTGTGGCGCTAGGGTTTGAGAAGCTCGAGCTGGAGTGAGGTCGAGGGGAGTAAAGGAGAAGTGAGGAACGGGAGGGGTATTTATAGCCACGGTGAAAAACTGTTCGCCCGAAGAATTTGGACGAACGTGCCCCTGACCGTTCTCATTCGCTTGACATGTGTCACCCACGTAATGAGAAGTGGATATCGTGTGAGATCGTGGGTGAATAGATAAGTGTTTCATGGAATTCGGAACGATTTGAGCGGCAAAACCAAAAATTTGGATAAGATAAGTTTTAACGTTGCGTTCGCAAATTCTTCAGCTCACAAGGACAGAGTGAAGATTTTGAACGAGTTCCAAATGGAACGCACATGAAGAATTTGTGAAAAGATTGGGTTGAGTATAGCATAAAGGGGGAAGGGTCCGATCACATTCACTTAGCAGAAAAATCAACTTGAAGAATTAGCCATAAGTGAATGTTGTAGAGGACATAAACTCATATATACACAGCCAATGAAAAAAACGACGGAAATAGTGAAGACAATGCAAAGTTGAAGAAAAAGAACAACTGGGGAATTTCAAAACTGAGGAAAAACTCAAATTGAAGATTTTCAACTTTGGTGGTGCCGTGACCCACTATATAAGAATGATGATTTCAGACACCGCGTACAATTGTCGTAGGGTTCTGAGAATCAAATTCTTCGTTAATTTCTTCACACTTAGAGTGTTATTATTCATTAATTGAAGAAAAACGTTTCTTCATGTGTTGCACATCTAAGTCATCAATTTTGCATAAGTGTTAGGATGAGTGTCCTTTTCAAAGAACATTTGAAGATTCTAAGATATTTAGCTTGCACTGCAACTTGCTAAATCTCTTCTCATCCAAGGGCTTTGTGAAGATATCGGCTAGCTATTCTTCAGTCTTCACATGCTCAATAGAAATGTCGCCCTTCAACACATGATCACGAAGAAAATGATGAAGAATCTGAATGTGCTTTGTCTTCGAGTGCTGAACTGGGTTGTGAGCAATCTTGATGGCACTCTCATTGTCATAGAAGAGAGGCACATTCTTCATGTTGATGCCTTAGTCCTTGAGAGTTTGCTTCATCCATAGCAATTGAGCACAGCAAGAACCAGCAGTAATGTACTCAGCTTGGCGATGAAGCGGTGATCACGAGTTCTGTTTCTTCGAGGAACAACAGATCAAAGATCATCCGAGTAAATGACATGTAACAGATGTTGACTTGCGGTCCACACGATCACCAGCATAGTCAGAGTCTGAATATCCAATGAGATCAAAAGCCGAGCCCTTGGGGTACTGAGGGAGTCCTCGATTAGGGGGTGTCCAGATAGCCAAACTATCACCATTGGCCGGACTCCTGGACTATGAAGATACAAGATTGAAGACTTCGTCCCGTGTCCGGATGGGACTTTCCTTGGAGTGGAAGGCAAGCTTGGCGATACGGATATGTAGATCTCCTACCATTGTAACCGACTCTGTGTAACCCTAACCCTCTCCGGTGTCTATATAAACCGGAGGGTTTTAGTCCGTAGGACGAACAACAATCATACCATAGGCTAGCTTCTAGGGTTTAGCCTCCTTGATCTCGTGGTAGATCCACTCTTGTACTATCTATATCATCAATATTAATCAAGCAGGAGTAGGGTTTTACCTCCATCGAGAGGGCCCGAACCTGGGTAAAAAAATCGTGTCCCTTGCCTCCTGTTACCATCCTCCTAGATGCACAGTTCGGGACCCCCTACCCGAGATACGCCGGTTTTGACACCGACAGGTACCATAATCCAAGTGTTGGTGTGTGAGCTAGATATCGAAGAATATGCTTCATAGCCTTATGGTGTGATTCCTTCGGTGTAGCTTGAAATCGGGCACACATGAAAACACTAAGCATAATATCTGGCCTAGATGCACATAGGTACAATAAGGAACCAATCATGGAGCGGTATACCTTTTGATCGAAGTCAATACCATTTTCATCTGTGCATAGAAGGCCATTTGTGGGCATAGGAATTTTGACGCCTTTGCAATCTTGCATGCCGAATTTCCTCAGTACATCCTTGAGGTATTTCTACTGAGATATGAATATGCCATTTCGCTGTTGACGAATTTGAAAACCTAAGAAGAATTTCAACTCTCCCATCATAGAAATTTGATATTCTTCACTCATCATATAGGCAAATTCATCACTATAACGTTGGTCAGTACAACTAAAGATAATATCATCAACATATATTTGGCACACAAACAATTCACCATCATAAGATTTAGTGAAAAGAGTAGGGCCGAGTAAACCGGGTTTGAAGCGTTTCCTCATGAGGAATTCCTTTAAAGTATCATACCACACCTGAGGGGCCTGCTTGAGGCCATAGTGGGCCTTATTGAGTCTAAAGACTATGTCAGGATGCTTTGGATCTTCAAAACCTGGGGGTTGAGCAACATATACTTCTTCCTCAAGCATACCATTGAGGAATGCACTTTTCACATCCATTTGATATAATGTGATATCATGATGGTTAGCATAAGCAAGTAATATGCGGATAGCCTCAAGTCTAGCAACAGGTGCAAAGGTTTCATCAAAATCAATTCCTTCAACCTGTGTGTAGCCTTGAGCTACAAGCCGAGCCTTATTCCTCACCACAAGGCCATTTTCATCTTGCTTGTTGCGGTAGATCCACTTTGTGCCAATGATATTGTGCTTACGAGGATCTGGGCGTTTGACCAGTTCCCAGACGTTGTTGAGCTCAAATTGATGTAATTCTTCTTGCATAGCTTGAATCCACTCAGGCTCCATAAATGCTTCATCTACCTTAGTGGGCTACTTCTCTTGCAACGCGAGGATGAGCTGGTTGTCGTCGAGGAATTTGATCAGCATTTTCTTCAGCACCATTTTCTTCAGCATTTTTTCAGGTGCATTAGCTCGACGTTCTTCATGTTCTAGAATGAATTCTTCAGCAGATTCTTCGGTCGGAATGACATCCTCGGTAGCCTTGAACTTGATAGATTCCTCAGGTGATGGTTCATCTATCACAGAAGGTACGTGCTCTCTTTGCGAGCCATTAGTTTCATCAAACCGCACATCTACAGTTTCAACAACCTTGTGAAGAACGTTGTTGAAGACTCTGTAGGTGTGCGAGTCCTTTCTGTAACCAAGCATAAAACCTTCATGTGCTTTCGGTGCAAATTTTGAGTTGTGATGAGGATCTCTAATCCAACATTTAGCACCGAAGACTTTGAAATAACTCACATTGGGTTTCTTGTCAGTGAGGAGTTCATAGGCAGTCTTCTTGAAGAATTTGTGAGGATATACTCTGTTGATGATGTGGCACGCAGAATCAATTGCATCAATCCAGAAATGACGAGGCATTTTGTATTCATCAAGCATATGCAAGCCATCTCAGCAAGAGTCCTGTTCTTGCGCTCCACGACGCCATTCTGCTGAGGAGTATAAGGAGCAGATAACTCATGAGTAATACCGAGTTCATCAAGATAGTCATCAAGACCAGAATTCTTGAACTCGGTTCCATTGTGACTTCTGATGTGCTTGATCTTCACACCAAAGTTGGTTGAAGCCCTCGAGGAAAATCATTTGAAGACTTCCTGCACTTCATGTTTGTAAGTAACAATGTGTACCCATGTGTAACGAGAGTAATCATCAACAATAACAAAGCCATATTGAGATGCATCATTTGAAACTCCAGAATAATGGTTAGGACCGAAGAGATCCATGTGAAGCAATTCAAATGGTCGAGTAGTAGTCATGATAGTCTGCGCTGGATGCTTAGCCTTTGTCATCTTCCCAGCTTCACAGGCTCCGCATAAGTGATCCTTGAGGAATTAGACATTCTCAATGCCAATGACATGCTTCTTCTTCGCAAGCATGTGCAAATTCCTCATGCCTGTATGACCAAGTCGTCGATGCCATAGCCAGCCTTCTGAAGATTTTGCGAGTAGGCACACGGCTGGTTGTGGTCCTGTAGAGAAATCAACAATATACAAGTCTCCTCTCCTAAAGCCTTCGAAGACTTTGAAATTGTCAGCTTCCATAACCACAACACAACGATAATTGCCAAAGACAACAACCATATCAAGATCACAAAGCATTGAGACAGACATGAGGTTGTATCCTAAGGACTCGACAAGCATGACTTTGTCCATGTGTCGATCCTTTGTGATCGCAACCTTACCTAGACCCAATACCTGACTTTTGCCTTTGTCAGCAAAGATGATATGCTTCAAATGAGATGGAGATAAGGGAGCATCCATCAATAGATTCTGGTCACGAGTCATGTGATTTGTACACCAACTATTGAGGACCCACTCAGTGGCTTTGGGTTGATCATCCTGCAGATGAATTAGTGCAGCTTACGAACTCATATACTTCATCAGTGAAGAATATGACATCACAATTCATAAGATCAATTGCATCAAGTAATAGAACAGATAAAGCAGTATGTGGACATGAGAAATGAAAGTTCATTTCTTCATTATTAGCCTGCTTCCTTTTAGGCACTTTTCAGGTCTCCAGCAAATTCTTCAAACGTTCACGCATGTCTGGAGACCTGACCCTCCAGAACAGATTAGTTCTTTTTATTCACCACCCACATCTGAAGGGGTGGCAAAGAGTTCTTCACTCTGCGAGCTCCATATGAGAAAGGTGGCATAGAAGCCATCCCATTTCGTTTCACATAAGAGGAGTTAGGATAAGCATATGAATAAGTAGAGAAATTCTTCGAGGACTTATGAAAATAATGGTTAGAAGAGTAATGCTCATATTCATAGCCCTTAGCTCTTCCCTGCGAAACAGAGTTGTTAGCACGATGATATTCATATGAGGACTTTGATCCTTTTGAGGAATTTGATCCACGTGAGGAATTTGGTCCGTATGAGGACTTGGATCCATATGAAGAATTTGATCTGGGGTTCCTATTCTTCACACGTGGTGTCATGAGGACATTCACCTGCAGACTTTCAAGGCACTTTTTGCAAACCCAGATTTTCTTCATAGGGGAACCGTTCCTGCTATTAGTGCCAACATATCTAGCAAATACTTCACCGTTCTGATTTTTGAACAGTTTATAGTTGGAGTCAAATGACTCATCAGAAGAATGAGTAGATTCACATGTAAAGCCAGATAGATTAGATGGATCAACTGGAGGTCCCTTTGCAGCAACCATGAGGTTTTGGGGTACTGCCCAGGCTTCCAATATGTACCATCAGCATTGAGTTTCCTCTCAAAGGTAATACCCTCTTTCCTAGGGTTCCTGATGAGGATCTGCTTTTTAAGCACATCACAAAGAGTCTGATGCCCTTTGAGGCTTTTGTACATGCCTATCATGTACAATCCCTTCAGCCCTACATCATCAGTGATACTAGAAATGTCCTTAGTTGAGGAATTAGTGATAGCAGAGATAGTTGAAGAATTTGTAGCATTAGAAGCATTTGAACATTCAGGTGAAGAATTAGCAGATTCACGTTCAATGCATTTCAAACATGGAGGAACAAATTCTTCTTGAGCAGCGCTGATTTGTTGAGCAAGTAATGAATCGCGCTCCTTCTAAAGATCTTCATAACTCACTCTTAGCTTTTGAAGATCTTGCCTTCTCTGAAGAAATTAATAAGAAAGCTTCTCATGATCAGATAAGAGAGTGTTATGATGACCTTGAAGGTTGTCAAACCTAGTCTGAAGTCTCTGAAGATTTTAAGTCAAGGTTTTAGTGCGTTCCATTTCTTCACCCAACATATCATCACTTTTGTCTAGCATGTTTTGAACCTTTTCAAAAGCCCTTTGTTGTTTCATAGCAATCTTGGCAAGTTTAGAGTAGCTGGGCTTGAGGTTTTCATCAGATTCATTCTCACTAGATTCAGAGGAGGTATATTTGAGTACCTTGGCACCCTTTTCCATGAAGCAATAGGTGGGAGCAGAGTCATCATTGCCTTCATCAGCCTTGTTGGTGAAGCCATTTTCTTCAGAGTTGAAGATAGACTTGCTCACGAATGCAGGAGCGAGAGCTAGACTCGCCACACCAGACTCGGACTCCTCAGATGCCTCCTCTTCCTCATGTTCCTTGAATTCAACCTCAGAGTCCATTTCCTTGCCAATGAGTGCTCGAGCCTTCTTGGAGCTGCTCTTTGTCGGTGTACTAGAGTAGGGGTACCCTAGTATCCCGAACTCGTGCATGGGCAGTCGCAGCACCCCGCGGCAAGGCTTGCCTAGTGACCGCCAAGATCCTCAGTGGCTCCTTTGGAGCCATTCAAGAACAAAGTATTCAAGGCCCCGGCAAGAGGAGCTTGCCGGGAAGGCCACTCAAGGCACGAAGGAAACAAGACCCCGGCAAGAGGAGCTTGCCGGGAAGGCTTGGTGGCGACAAGCTTCCAAGCGCGACAAGGATTCAGCCAGCGGCAAAGGCGCTTGCCGCGACAAGCAACTCTCTTCATCTCCGCTCCAACTCATCCGCCAGCGTGTCGCCATGGGGCTACTCCGAACGCAGCGTGTCAAAGGGCTGTGCAGCCAGCGGGAGCAGCGATAAGCGGCGCCGACAAGCTTACCATCGTGGCAAGCGTTGGTGCACTTGCGGTCCTGTTGCCTTGTTTAGGCGGCGAGGGGACGGGCATTTATTAATCTTGTCCCTTGCGTCGAGTTAGGTATAGTTCACTTGTACACTTTGTACAAGGCGGTGTACCAACTACTGTTTTTCCTTTTTTACCCTTGTCTACTTGCCACTTGTGGTGACCCTTGAACCTATAAAAGGAGGCCCATGTGCAGCGTAGAAAGGGTTCGACTCGATTCGGTTCATTCGACTCATTCGAGACCACACTCACTCAGGCTAGGTTTTGTAGCTCTCATTGCCCCCTAGCAAGAACACAATACAATCAACCAAGCAGCAGTAGGAGTGTTATCTCTCCGGAGAGCTCCGAAGCTGGGTAAATCTGCTCGTGTGCATCGCCTCGATCTGCTCTTTGTGCAATCTCCGCCCCCCATCGAACCACAAGGGACTCGGTCCGCCAGGTCCCATAGGTGTTCGTGGGACTCGATCAGCTTCCCCGACATCTTTGGCGCGCCAGGTAGGGGGCGTCGAGGCTGTGTGAACCTGATCCGGCGTTCACACGAGCAACTTATTCATCATCTTCGTCAACATGCCAGCAGCAGAGCCGTCCGCGTCAAACCCACAACCACCGGAGCTGACAAGTGGTGGGGAAGACGCTGGCGGAGGAACGGGCATCGTCGAGGGAGCCCACGACGCCGCCAGGTCCAAGGACAAGGCGGCGCAGGCTGCGGCATCCGAATACGTACCGCATCCATCCCAGGAGGCGCGGGACCGACAGCGTCATGATGCTCGCAGCACCATACGCTCGTTGGATCAAGGCCAAGCTGGAGGATCCCGAGGCCCTCGAGACCCGCATGCACGCCAAACATGCTTTGTATACGGCGAGTACGATCGCTTGGGCGGGATGCTGCTCCTCCTAACGGTTAGAAGTCCGAGCACATCCCGTTCCTCGCACCGTATGCCATTGCCACCCACCACTCCAGCAGAAGCCTTGGCGAGAGCTCAACTGCTTCTAGACTACCCTCCAACGGCCGACAAGGTCGATGAATGGAGGGCCACCATCCAGAGTCTCATCGGCTTTGCCAGCGGCGACGCCCCGCGGCAACCAAACGCGTCGCGCAGCGGCACGGCGACAAGGCACGAGCCGGTGGCGGCGAGACCTGCGGGTGCAACCACCATGCACTCCCCTTCCGAAGGCCAAGATCACCAGCTCCTCGGATCCACCTCGGCAGCGACTCCACGCGTCGCCGGATCCACGAGCTCGCCGTGATCAGCGCCAAGTTCTTCAAACGGCAACAAGAAGGCGCTTCGAACCCGCGCCGAAGCGCCAAGAGAAGCGCGGCGTCAATCGACCAGCGCTACTGGCCCGCTGTTGACATGCATGCGCTAGGGAACGGCGACCTGCCGTGCAGCGGTAGGATGCCCGCGTTCACTCGCGAGCTGCGGCAAGTCCAGTGGCCCGACAAGAAAAACTTCAAGTCAGATGTGCCAGAGAAGTACGACGACAGGACACTCCCGCCGGAGTTCCTCGGCATCTACACCATCGTGGTGCAGGCTGCGGGGGCGAGGCGACAAGATCCTCGCCAACTACTTCCGCGGTGCTCAAGCCAAATGTCGATCTTGGCTCATGCACTTGCCGGACAGTTCCATATCTTCTTGGGCAGATTTGTGCCATCGGTTTGTCGGCGCCTTCACGGTGACCACAAACCTCATGGCCAAGAGAGTGACCTACACCTGCTCGCCTGGAAGGAAGGAGAGTCCCTGCGCAAGTTTATCCGGAGATTCAGCCGTGTGCACTACAACATCCCGGATGTCCACCATCGCGGGTGATCAGCGCGTTTCATCGAGCGTCAAGGAACCGCAGGATGAGGAGGAGATGGCGATGTGTAAAGTCAAGGACGTCGATGAGCTGTATGCCTTGGCCGACAAGTGCGCACGTGCTGAAGAAGGAAGAAGACTCCCAGGAGAGAATGTTGGAGCAGGATCTGACAGTGAGGAGACCGCCCCAGCAAAGAAGAGCCGGCGGTGGAACAATAGAAAGAAGAAAAGCAAGGAGGTACTAGTTGTCGAGCAGTCCGGCAACGGAGGTGGTGCCAAGAAGGCCAAAGCTAGTGGCTCCGGCAAGGAGGTTGCCGCTGACACCGACCGCCAAGCTGTGGCGGCCGCCGACGAGCGACAGCTCCAACAAACAAGATCTTGTAAGATTCACGCACCAAGGGCCACGATCTCGAGTTGCAAGAAAGTTGAGCAGCTTGTTGAACAGCGAGAAGGCTGAGTACGAGCGAGACAAGGAGAAAACCCGGGGAGGGTGCTGTAGCAGCTAGCAAGAAGAGACCCGCGGGGAAGACGCCGCAGCAAGGCCAAGCAGCGGCAAGGAGACGAGCGTCACCAGCGCGACAAGGATGAAGACGACGATGACGATGAAGACATGGAAGGCGATGAAGCTGATGAGCAGGAGTTTTAGAAAGCCACGGAGGTTCTCTGCGTTGGCGGTGGTGCTTCTGCATACCTCACACCGCCAGCTCAAGCAATGGATGCGGGAGGTTAATGCAGCGTAACCATCCGTAGAGTCCGCAGCCTCGAAGTGGTCCAAGACGCCCATCATCTTTGATATTGAGGACCACCCTGATCGCATAATCTGCGGTCGGTGCTTGCCGATGTCGGTTTCACCAACTATCCGCAACCTCAAGGTCATTAAGATGTTGGTTGGCGGCGGGGCTTGAACCTGATCTCCTCTCGATGCTCCGAAGCTTCAAATCCTCGACGATGAGCTCGATGAGGCCGGCACTTTCCAAGAATCAACCCAGAAGGAGCAAGCGAAAGGAAAGATCACATTGCGGTAACATTTGGCAGCGAACTGAACTTCAGGGTGAGAGGGTCACATTCGGCGTTACTGATTTCCCATTGCCCTACAATGGAATACTTGGCCGTCCAAAGACTCGCCAAGTTCATGGCAGCCTCTCATTATGCATACAATCTTCTCAAGATGCCCGGCCCGATAAGCGTCATTTCTGTTCATGGCGACAAGAAGGATGCGCTTATCTGCGCGAACAAGATTTACCGGGATGCAGCAGCTGCGACAGATAGCAAATCACTTGCCGCTGAAGCTCTCGGGGGGAAGAAGAAGACCACCTTGCCCGGCAAGAGCTCTGATGCCCACTCCGGCAAGCGCACCTCTTCGGAGTGCTGCGCTACCGTCGAGGACGCGCCATCGAGCTCCACCGGCAAGTGCAAGAAGATGATGGCAGCTCCACCAAAGACCAAGAAGGTGCCGCCAAGGAGGGCGGCAGCTGGTGGTACCTTCACCATCGATGCCACGCTTGACCCTAAATAGGAAGGCGAGCTCGTTGCTTTCTGCGGGCGAATGTCGATGTGTTTGCATGGCAACCATCGACATCCCGGCGTTCCTGTGAAAGTAATTGAGCACCACCTAGCTGTCTGTCCTCATCGCGGCCCGTCAAGCAAAAAGTTAGGAAGCAGGCGGGGGCGCCAAGAGATCATAGCGAAGAGATCAAGAAAATGGAAGCAGTTGGCCTTGTCGGAGAGTGCTCCATCCCGTGGTTGGCCAATCCGGTAGTTATGCGCAAGGCAAATGGGAAATGGAGACTTTGTATTAACTTCACAGATGTTAATAAAGCTTGTCCCAAAGACCCATTTCCCTTGCCGCGTATAGACCAGATTGTTGACTCCACGGCTAGATGTGATTTGCTTTCATTTCTTGATGCATATTCAGGATATCATCAGATCTTCATGGCAGAAGAGGATGAAGAGAAAACCGCATTCATTACATCATGTGGCACATACTGCTTCATACGGATGCCTTTTGGTTTGAAGAATGCTGGTTCAACGTTTGCAAGAGTGGTCCACGATGCTTTTGAGCCCCAAATGCACAGAAATGTAGAAGCCTACATGGATGACATAGTGGTCAAGAGCAAGGATAAAGCAACTCTGGTTCAAGATCTAGATGAGACCTTTGCAAATCTGCGCAAGATCAACCTCAAGCTCAACCCCGAGAAGTGCGTGTTTGGAGTCCCATCCGGCAAGCTTCTCGGGTTCTTCGTTTCTCAGAGGGGAATTGAAGCCAACCCCGACAAGATCAAGGCCATTGAGCAAATTGAAGCACCAAAGCGCGTCAAGGATGTAAGAAGGCTTGCCGGTTGCGTGGCTGCTCTCAGCGAGTTTATCTCTAGGTCACTGGCGCGCCCCGCCATTTTTAAGATTTTGAAAAGGCAGGTCAATGAAATGGACTCGAAGCGGAGGCTGCGCTCAGACTTGAAGAGGTACTGTCCTCCACTCCAATACTTGTCGCACCTAGGCCACAAGAGAAGTTGCTGCTATACATAGCGGCAACCAATCAAGTGGTTAGTGCTGCGTTAGTAGCGGAAAGGGAGGCGGATGATGAGCCAACAACGAGGCGGATGCATCCAAATGACAAGCGGGGGCTTCACCGACAAGCTCTGGTCCCGACAAGGACGGATCTGCGTGAGGATTGCGAGAAGATTCAGAAAAGGATGGTGCAGCGCCCAGTCTACTTTGTCAGTTCCCTTCTGCAGGGGGCTAGGTCAAGGTACTCTTGTGTGCAGAAGTTGCTTTTCGGCCTCCTCATGGCCTCGAGAAAGCTGCGCCATTACTTCCAAGCGCATGAGATAACAGTTGTCACTCGCTTTCCCCTGAAGAGGATATTGCAAAATCCAGAAGCAACAGGCAGGATTGTCGAGTGGGCACTAGAACTGGCAAGCTTTGGCCTCAAGTTTGAAAGCACTTCAACTATCCAGAGCAGAGCATTGGCAGAATTTATAGCAGAGTGGACGCCGACGCAAGATGAAGAAATTCCAGAGACGAGCATCCCCGTCAAGGAGGCAAATGAAGAGTGGCTGATGTATTTTGATGGTGCCTTCTCGCTGCAAGGCGCCGGTGCCGGCGTACTGCTTATCGCACCCACCGGAGGGCACCTCAAATACATAGTCCAAATGCACTTTCCCAAGGAGCAAGCAACAAATAATACTGCAGAGTATGAAGGTTTGCTTGCCGGTCTTAGGATTGCAGTGGACCTTGGGATCAAGAAGCTTATCGTCAGGGGTGACTCGCAGCTTGTCGTCCGCCAAGTAAACAAAGATTATCAGAGTACGTTGATGGAAGCCTATGTTGATGAAGTGAGAAAGCTAGAAGAGCACTTTGAAGGCCTACAAATGGAACATGTTCCAAGAGCTCAGAATGATATTGCTGATGGCCTGTCAAAGTGTGCTGCACTCAAGTTACCTGTGGAACCAGGAATTTTTGTGCTCAAGCTGACTCAACCAACTGTAACACCATCAACCGGACAGAACAAGAAGAGGAAGTTGGTTTCTGGTGACTACTTTCCGGCAGAGCTCCCCGAAGCCGCCGCCAAGAAGGTCCCCAAAATCAACGCAGATATCGCCGAGGAGCGATCGCTCCGACAAGCCCTAGGGTTTGCTTCGTTGAAGCAGACGCTCCCGACAAGTTTTGCTCCGGCAAGCTTGCCGTGGATCATCAAGCTCCGGCCGAACCGCAGGTTCTTGCCGTGGAAGCTGATGTTCCCGCAGCAGCAGATATGCCTTTAGTCCTTGTTGTCGAGCCGCAAGCTCCAACATGGGCGCAGCAGATCGTTCATTTCCTTGAGCAGGAGAACTTCCGAAGAGCAAGAAGAAGCGGAAAGAGTAGCCCGACAATCAAGTATGTACCAGTTTGTTGACAACATCACATGCGTAAGAAGACTCAACGGAGTGAAATTGAAGTGTATTTGCGGAAGATGGATGAAAGCCGTTGGCGAGAGATACATGGAGGCATATGTGGTCACCACATTGGCGCAAGAGCACTTGCCGCAAAGCTTTCCGGCAAGGTTTCTTCTGGCGAAGCCCTCCGGATGCAACCGCACAAGTAACCAAGTGTGAAGCGTGCGGTTCCATTCAAAGCGGATACACCAGCCAGCTCAAGCTCTCGGACAATCCCTTTATCCTGGCCATTTTGATGCAGGGGCTCGACATCCTCGGCCCCTTCCCGAGCTGTCGGGGCTTTGAGTACTTGTGCGTCAGAATCGACAAGTTCACAAAGTGGCGGAAGTGGAAGCAGTGAGGAAGGTGACAACACGATCGGCGATCAAGTCCTTGGTCAATTGTTTGCCGTTTTGGGATTCCTAACCGGATCATCACCGACAACGGCACCCAATTCACGAGTCGCACCTTCATGCAATACATCCAAGATCTTGGCGCCAAGGTCTGCTTTGCTTCTGTTGCTCATCCAAGGAGCAACGGTCAAGCAGAGAGGGCAAAAGCTGAAGTGCTGTGAGGACTGAAGACCAGAACTTTTGACAGGCTGCGCAAGTGCGGAAGAAACTGGATTGAGGAGCTGCCGGTGGTTCTTTGGTCGATCAGGACGACGCCAAATCGAGCCACTGGCCAGACACCTTTCGCTCTAGTCTATGGAGCGAGGCAGTTCTCCCCACGGAACTTCGTATCTGGATCACCTCGAGTACTCGCTATGATGAGCTTGAGCAAGAGCAGCTGCGACAAGATGACGCGCTGCTCCTTGAGGAGGATCATCTTCAGGCGGCTATCTGAGCTGCTCGTTACCAGCAAGCTTTGCGCCGCTACCATAACCGCAAAGTTAGTGCGAAGCTTGAGGAAGGCGACCTTGTTCTTCAGCGCGTTCAGTCCGCCAAGAATTCCAACAAGTTGGCGCCAAAGTGGGAAGGCCCTTATCGGTGAAACGAGTCACTAGGCTGGCGCTGTCCGCCTTGAGACCGAAGATGGCGTTCGGTGAGCAACTCTTGGAATATAGAGCATCTTCGTAAGTTTTACCCATAGCGCGCGGTTGCGGAACCTGTTCCGCAACCACCCCCCCACAAGTCTTGCCGCTGTTGCATGTAATCCTTTGTACAAAGCCGGGCGCAGACCCCGTGCATCAGTAAAGCTCATGTGTTGCGCACAACTTGTCAAATGCATGCTTTCATCATTATTTTGCATGTATTACCTGACATTTTGTGCAGCATCCACACCCGGTAAGCGATAACGAGCCACTAGGCTCCATGACTTTATTTTCTCTTCTTTCTTCTCATAAGAAAGGAAGGTTCATCCGCCCACAAGTTAGCCGGGGGGAAGGAGAAGATAATGGTGTGGGCCACCAAGTGTAGGTCGAGGAAGTATCGCCTTGCCGGGAAGCAAACGACAGAAAAGCTAAGTTGCCAAAGTTTGAGCAATCAGTTTTTAAATTTTTAAGTTATCTTCCTCGAACGATAGTACTTTGTATGGAAAACCTGTGCGCGGAGGAACCAACTCGTAGCTAGTCGCACCCTTACTTTGTTTCGAGTCCGCTCAACAACTTAAGTGCGCTGCAACTAGTTGCGACAAGGTTGCTTGTCGAAGGCGGCATCGCCAGCAGGCTGCTGACGTTCCGCACTCAGCGCTCGCGGCAAAGGTGCCCGCGCCAACAAGTTACCTAAGAGCGTAGGGAACAAACATACAAAGGAAGGAATCGAATAAAGGAAATAACATTGCGATCGTTTGCCTAAGATAGAGTATATTACAAAATGACTTGTCGCAGATCTAATAAATTGTTCTCCTGAACATGGTCTGCAGCGACAAGGAAAGATAAACTTAGCGGCCTAGTCTCACGCCGGTGCGCCATCAACCCTCTTGACTCCGCTCACCCTGTCCACAATGGGTGCGACAAGGGCCTTGAGCGCTTCAACATCAGCAGTTGGCGGCAGGGACTTGAGGACGTTGGCGAAGCTGACGCCTGGATTGCTGTAACACCCCGGAAGTAACTTTCCATATTTGTAACTCCAACTCTTGCCATTTTCGGCATTGATATGTGATATTCCCTCCGTGGTTGGGTTTTCTTCATGTTGCATTTTGTCCATGTCATGCATTTTATATTATGTCATCATGTGCATCGCATTTGCATACGTGTTCGTCTCATGATTCCGAGCATTTTTCCCGTTGTCCGTTTTGCAATCCGGCACTCCTATCTTCCCCGGCGGTCCCTTTTACGTTTTTCCGTGTGCGGGTATTAAACCTTCTCGATATGGACCGAGGTTTGTCTAGTGGCCTTGGTATACCACCCGTAGACCACCGGTCAAGTTTCGGGTCATTTGGAGCTCGTTTGGTACTCCAACGGTTAACCGCACTCTCGCAAAGGCCTCTTTTAAGTTGCAGCCCAACACCCCTCCAAAACAGCCCAATAACCCATCTAAGTCACCTCCATGCTCTCCGTCGTTCGATCACGATCGTGTGGTAAAACTACACCTCATTTGGACTCTCCTAGCTCCTCTATGCCTATTTAAGCAAACCTCCCCGAATCCGGATCATCTCCCGAAACCCTAGCAGTTTTGCTCCTCCGCCACCGCGGACACGTCCGGCGAGCCGACGCGTCCGCCCGTCCGCCCGCCAATGTAATCAAGCGCCACGTCAGCCCCAGCGCCCAGCCGCCGCCCTCACGCCCCTCGCCCGGAGCAGGCCGAGCCCAGGGCTCAGCCACAGCCGCCGCCGCCCGGCTCCCGCCTCCCGGCCGAGTCCGCCACCCGCCGCCAGGCCATGCCATGCCATGGCGGCCTCCTCCGCCCACCCGGCCATCGGCCGCCATGCTGGCCGCCAGCCCTGGCCCCATCCGCCCCTCAGCCCCTCCGCCCGCCCGCCAGGCGACCTCCCTCCGCCTCCCCGGCGATCTCCTCCGCGCCGTCGCGCCGATCCGGTCGGGAGCCCGATCCGGCCTCGGGCCCCGAGCTCCCGTTGACTCTCTTCCCTCTCTATTTTTCTTCTAAGTCTTGAGATCTTTGTAATTTTGTGCAATTTTCAACGTGCTATATCTTCGCATCCGTAGATCCATTTTGCGCGTATAACATGTCAAAATGTTCGCCTCGAAGAGTAGATCATTTCATTCCGTTGAATCATTTTCATTTGAGCTTATCTTGATGCCCGAAATGCTGTTGGAAGAGTGCTATGTGCTGTTAGTTTCTGATTTTTATCAGGACTTGCACTTTTGTTATTTTTGCCATGATTAATATGTGCACCCTATGAATTTGATTCCTACATGTGTTTTGTAAAATGCCATGCCATCTTTCCAGGGGTGTATGCCATGTATTTTTGTGATCTATGTGGTGACTAGCACAAGCATGCAAAGTAGGTGTCCTAATGTTGCTGATTTCAGCCCTGTTTTAGCTGATTTTGATGCCATGTTTACTTGATGATACGAAGAGATCTATGCATATTTTGAGATACTTCAGTAAGGGTGTTTTGTAAAGCATGTCTTGCTCTATCCATTCATGCCTTTTTTTGCAATTATGGACTGCTATAGCTTGAGTCAATCGAGCTCTACTTTTGCTATCAAATGTTTCCTGGCAGATTGTATACATGTTATTCAATTTTGCCTAGCTTGTTGTGGTTGATCCATATACGCTATGTTAGTGTTCTTGCCATGTATGTCTTCTATGTCATGTCTTCTTGATGTATGTATGCTTAGTTTATCATTTGAGGCTCTGTAGTGAGTGCATTGAGCTTGTAAACATGCCATCTCGTTATCAGTTTTTGACATGCCATGGTGCTGAATCTGTTAACGAGACTTTCAATATTGACATGAGTGTTACTATATTTTCTAGTCCTTTTTGGCTTGTGGTCAGTAAGGGACTTTTGTTCTAGGCTTTGAGTAGATTCATGCCATTCCTTGTTTTGCTATTTTAAGGTCCTGTAGCATGTAGTTTTGCTGCTCTGAACATTGCAACCTGATGCTGTTTTTGCCATGTCCAGCCTGTTACTTTGAGCACTTTTGCCATGCTTGTTTGAACATGTTATGATGTGAACTAGCCATAGCTCAGTGCTCATCTTTTGTCGAGCATCATGTGTAGATCACTGCCATGTGCTTTGTTGTTACGTTTGGGTGCAGTAGCTTAATTAATTGTTGCTTGCTAAGTGGCATCATGCTGTTAATGGCAGATTTGCGCCATTCTTGTTTTGCTTGCCATTTGCAAACCGTGCATCCGATTCGGTGATCTTTATATCGATTTCAACGAAATCATCTCATCTTTCCAGTGGCATGCTTGGTTTGCCAAGTTGATGCCTGGTTCATCATTTACCTTCCGGGCGCATATACGCATTGCATATCGCATCCGCATATCATGTCATGTTTTGCATCATGTTGATTGTGCTTTGCACCGTGATTTATTGTGGTTCCTTTGTTTGTGTTGTTGCTTTGGGTAGAGTCGGAGACGAGTACGTGAACGAGGAGCCTGTTGAGAACGTTTTCGAGGATCAAGCTTTCGACAACTCGAGAACATTGCGAGCAAGATGACCATACCCTCGAAATCACTTCTATCTTTGCTATGCTAGTTGCTCGCTCTTTTGCTATGCCTATGCTGCGATGCCTACCACTTGCTATATCATGCCACCCATATTGCCATGTCAGCCCTAACCATCCTTTCCTAGCAAACCGTTGATTGGCTATGTTACCGCTTTGCTCAGCCCTCTTATAGCGTTGCTAGTTGCGAGTGAAGCTGAAGTTTGTTCCTTGTTGGAACATGGAGATGTTGTTCCTTATTGGAACATGGTTACTTGTTGGGGATATCACAATATATATCTGCTATAATTAACACATCTATATACTTGGTAAAGGGTGGAAGGCTCGGCCTTATGCCTGTGTTTTGTTCCACTTTGCCACCCTAGTTTCCGTCATACCGGTGTTATGTTCCTTGATTTTGCGTTCCTTACGGTTGGGTGATTTATGGGACCCCTTGACAGTTCGCTTTGAATAAGACTCGTCCAGCAAGGCCCAACTTTGGTTTTACCATTTGCCACCTAAGCCTTTTTCCCCGGGTTTCGCGAGCCCGAGGGTCATCTTTATTTTAACCCCGGACCAGTGCTCCTTGAGTGCTGGCCCGAACCGGCAGACTGCGGGGCCACCTCGGGCAACTCGAGGGCTGGTTTTACTCGAGGCTGACCTATCCGGTGTGCCACGAGAACGAGATATGTGCAGCTCCTATCGGGATTTGTCGGCACAATCGGGTGGTTTTGCTGGTCTTGTTTTATTCTTGTCGAAATGTCTTGTAGTCCGGGATTCGAGATTGATCGGGTCTTCGGTAGAAGGAATATCCTTCGTTGACCGTGAGAGCTTATAATGGGCTAAGTTGGGACACCCTGCAGGTAATATCTTTCAAAGCCGTGCCCGCGGTTATGAGGCAGATGGGAATTTGTTAATGTCCGTTGTAGAAAACCCAAAGTTGACCTCAATTAAAATACACATCAACGCGTGTGTAACTGATGGTCTCTTCTCGTGGAGTCCGGAAGTGAACACGATGTTGGAGTTATGTCGGCGTAAGTAGTTCAGGATCACTTCTTGATCGCTATTAGCTTCACGACCGTGCTTTGCTTCTCTTCTCGCTCTCTTTTGCGATGTAGCCACCATATATGCTAGTCGCTTGCTGCAGCTCCACTTTACTACTCAGTCCTTCCTATAAGCTTAAATAGTCTTGATCTCGCGGGTGTGAGATTGCTGAGTCCCGTGACTCACGAGATACTTCAAAACAGTTGCAGAGTTCGAGCGATGCGGTGCAGGTGATTCCACCGAGCTCAAGTGGGAGTTCGACGAGGAACGTGGTCGTTACTATGTGTCTTTCCCGATGATCGTAGTGGTGCCCAGTTGGGATGATTCGGGATCTGTGTTAGCATTTGGGGTATCTTCTTTTATTTTGGTTCCGTAGTCGGACCTTGAGTGTACTCTGAATGATGGATGTTTAATTATGTCTTGTGTGAAGTGGCGTTCGTAAGCCAACTATGTATCTTTCCTTAATTATTACATGGGTTGTGTGAAGATTACCTCACTTGCGACATTGCTTTCAATGCGGTTATGCCTCTAAGTCGTGCCTCGACACGGGAGATATAGCCGCATCGGGGCGTTAAGTTGGTAATCGAGCCTTCCCGACTTAGGAGCCCCTACTTGATTGTTTGTTGGCGTTGTTGAGTCTAGAATGGAAAATGTTTTGAGTCTTAGGATTATATATATCGGAGAGTAGGATTCTTTTTACTTCCAGTCCCTTAAATCGCTCTGGTGAGGTATCCCGACATAGAGTTTTGACTCTTCTCTCCTCAAATTTCACTAAAATTTTTTTAGGATCACGTGGGTATCTTGGAATCGTTCCGATGGTTTTGTGACGAGAACATTGTTCTTGGTGCCTCGACATTTAGGGGTTGTGGCGGTGTCCGGGGAGTTGAGCTCCGAGGTGTTGTCGTCACAATTTTATCGTTGCAGATTCTGGAATACGAGTTTTGCCGACATCGAAATCTCTTTTGTGCAGTTGTTGGTGAGATAACCCTGATAGCCCAAGATCTTGTGGCGAGTCTTGAGTATTGCCATGACTTGCATAACGGATGTTTTTGAAGGTCGAGGTACCACGATTTCGAGGATTTCTTGGTTATGTGTTGACGGATGGATACAATTGGATCTAGGTATTGTTAGTTTGGGTGATATATTTTGTGTCCCTGTATCCCCAACACCAGATTGCATAACCGAGAAAGTTTCGGGAGTTTATAGGTGGGAATTCTAGTAGCTTACGGGATATTCTTTCGACGGATGTATGATTTGAGATTGGGGTTCAACGTCTAGTGGTCCGCCCATTCACGGTCGATTCTGAGTGGTCGCGAGGCGTCTTAAAGAATCCTTGGCTATGCTGATTCGGGGACGTCTTGTTAGTCATTCGTGACGTCCGCTATACGTCGTGTCCGTGTGGGCCCCACCACGAACACTTTGAGTGAAATCTCTATCATGTGTTTGTTCCGGCTCATTCTAGAAGCCAATCTTTTGTTTTCAGTTGTGTTATTCGAATTGTTTCTAAGACAGATGTTGTTTTCCATATCTGTATCTAAGTGGCTTCTCACCTTATTGGACGTGTGATGATTAACTTTGGAATTCATTCGTTCATTCTTGTTCGAATGTTTATTGTGTAGACTATATGTTGCAATTTCTATCCGTTGATTCTACTTATCTATTTGTCTATCAAAGGACTAACGGATGTCACCCTCTTCAGGATGGCTCCGCCAACGCGTCTGAATCCGGATCGCAATGATGGGGATCAGTCGAACCTCCACCTCCACCTCCACCTCCGCCTCCAGAGGCCTGGCAAGCTATCATGGCAGCCACCAATGCCAATGCTCAGATGATTTTGCAGCTCTTGCAAGAACGTACTCAGGGGCAAGGCAATCAAGGCAATCAAGGTCAAGGCAACAATCAGCCACACTTTGCTACTCTCAGTCAGTTCCTCGCTAATCAGCCGAAGTCTTTCAGTTTCTGTGTTGAGGCCACAGACGCTGACGATTGGTTAGTGGACATCTGCAAGCACTTTGACTGTAGCAATGTCAGACATGAGGACTTTGTCAAGTTTGCATCGTTTCAACTCAAGGATCAAGCTGCTGAGTGGTACCAGCAATACAAAGATTCCAGAGGAGGCCGTGTCATTACCTGGGATGAGTTCCGCCGTGATTTCGAGCTCATCACATTCGAAAAGTGTTGTTGAGAGCAAGCGTGAGGAGTTCCGCAATCTCAAGCAAGGCAACATGTCTGTCTATCAATACAATATCCAGTTCGAGTAAGCTTCGCTCGTTTTGCTAAGCAAGGCGTGCACGATGAAAGGAGTATGATCTATCAATTCGGAGGTGGTGCGAGAGAAGATCTGCAATTACCTCTTGTGCTGTTTGAGCGGATAAGTATGATGATTTCTACAACATGGCTCTCAAGCAAGAAGCGGCTCAGCTCAAATGCGAGGCTTCTAAGAAGAGAATCGGGGATGCAGTTCAGTCCTCCTCGTCCTCTCAAGTGGCAGCCAAGCAGCGGAAGTTTTACCTGCCCCTCCTCCGTTCCGTCGGCCTTACCAGCGAGAAGAACTCAGGTGGCCGTGGATCTTCCCACCCACCCAACCCAAGCTATCGTAACAAGTCTAATTCTCAAGCTCCAAGGTCAAGTGCTCCTTACCACCGTCCGCTCTCACGAGGTCACTTGCAACAAGTGTCGCAGAAGGGTCACTATCTTGAACAAGTGCTTCAACCAAAGGCGCCTTCCGCCTCCTCCTCTGTGAAATCTTCCAAAGAATGCAAAGGTCAAGCATAATCCAAAGCATGCCAAGGTCAATATGATGAATGCAGCTCAAGTAGAGGATTCTTCTGATGTGATCATGGGTAATCTCTCAGTTAATGATATTCCTGCAAAAGTCTTATTTGATACTGGTGCATCGCATTGTTTCATGTCGAGACCGTTTTTTGCCAAGCATGATTTCACTTCGGAATTTCTGGCTAAACCTCTAGCAATTGTTTCCCCGGGCAAGCATATGAGTTCTAGCTTGGTGGTTCCGAATGTCGGTATCAAGATGGGCGATTATAGATTCCTGTCTAAACCAATTGTTCTTGGTGACTCGGATATTGATCTTATTCTCGGAATGGACTGGCTTTATCAGCACAAAGCTCAGATTGATTGTGCTGCCAGGGAAATTCAATTGACTCACTCTTCTAATGATGTGATCATCTATGCCGCTCGTGATGAAACCATTCGGTTGTTTTCTCTCAATGAGAAGGGCGAACTGAATGCCATCTCTCAGATTCCAGTCGTTTGTGAGTACCAAGATGTCTTTCGAGAAGAGCTTCCGGGTATGCCTCCTCATCGGCCAGTTGAGTTCGTTATCGATCTTGAGCACGGCATCGAACCCGTTGCAGCGTCCATACAAGCTTGGACCTGATGAGCTGAAGGAATTGAAGAAGCAGCTCGATGAACAAGAGCGTCTGGGTTTGATCGGACCGAGTTCATCTCCTTGGGGTTGTGGTGTTCTTTTGTCCGAAGAAGGATGGCGCGGACCGACTTTGCGTCGATTACCGTCCATTGAATAAGAAGACTATCAAGAACAAGTATCCACTTCCCAACATCAATGAGCTTTTCGAGCAACTCAAAGGTGCTACAGTGTTCTCTAAGCTTGACCTTCGTATGGGGTATCATCAGATCCGCATTCGTGAACAAGATATTCCCAAGACAGCATTCGAACAAGCTTTGGTTCTTATGAATATCTTGTCATGTCTTTCGGCCTCGTCAATGCTCCTCCAACATTCTCTCGGATGATGAACTTCATATTCAACCCCTACACCAATGAATTCGTCTTGGTCTATCTTGATGATATTTTGGTCTTCTCCAAGAATAAGAAGGATCATGCCAAACATTTGCGATTGGTGCTAGACAAGCTCGAGAGAGTACCAATTCTATGCTAAGTTCTCCAAATGTGAATTTTGGCTTGATGAAGTGCTTTATCTTGGTCATATCATCTCTCGCCAAGGGCATCGCTGTTGATCCCGAGAAGGTGTCCGCAATTGTGAATTGGGAACCTCCTCGAATGTCAAGCAGCTCCAGATTTTCTTGGTCTTGCAAGCTATTGCGAAGATTCGTTGAGAACTTCTCCAAGATTGCAAAGCCTCTTTCCAACCTCCTCCGAAGCATGTGAAGTATGTCGGTCTCACGAGTGTGGCGTTGCTTTCAATACCCTCAAAGAGAAACTCGTCACAGCTCTGTCTTGACTCCTCTGATGAATCCAAGCCATTTGAAGTTTTACGTGATGCTTCCTTCAAGGTCTCGGTGCTGTGTTAATGCAAGAGAAGAGAGTTGTGGCTTATACCTCTCGCCATTGAAGCCCAACGAGAAGAACTACCCCACTCACGATCTTGAGTTGGCGGCGATTGTCCATGCATTGATTACGTGGAGACATCTCTTGTTGGGAAGGAAAGTGGACATTTTCACGATCACAAGAGTCTCAAGTACATCTTCACTCAGCCCAACCTCAACCTCGGGCGGACTCGATGGGTCGAAATGATTCAAGAGTACAACCCAAGTATTGAGTATACTCCGGCAAAGCCAATGTCATTGCAGATGCTTTGAGCAGGAAAGCTTCTTGCAATAGCCTAATCCTCAAGCCCTTTCAGCGGATCTCGTGAAGCTTTCCATAAGCTGAATCTTCAAGTTGTTCCTCAAGGCTTTCTTGCCAACCTCATAGTATCTCCTACTTTGGAAGATCAGATTCGTGAGGCTCAACTTCGGATACCATGGTGAAGAAAGTGAAACGTGGTATTGACAAGGGCATTTCAAGTACAAGTGCTTCCACGTTGATGACAAAGACACTCTGTTCTTTGAGGACGGATTGTGGTTCCTAAGGGTGATCTGCGAAAAGTCATTATGAGCGAGGCTCACAATTCGCTTCTATCCATTCATCACGGAAATACGAAGATGTACCATGACCTCAAGCAGTCATATTGGTGGACTCGAATGAAGCGAGAAATTGCTCAATTCGTGAATGAGTGTGATGTCTGCGAGAAGAGTGAAAGCAGAACACCAAAGACCAGCTGGTCTCCTCCAACCTCTTGCTATTCCTGAATGGAAGTTTGATCATATTGAAATGGACTTACGTGGTGGCTTTCCAAAGTCCAAGCGTGGAAATGATGCTATCTTCGTTGTCATTGACAAGCTTATTAAAGTGGCTCATTTTCTTCCTATCAAAGAATCCATCACAGCAGCTCGCTTAGCGAGCTATATACCTCGAGATTGTCTCCATGCACGGCATTCCACAAGTGATCTCTTGCACCGTGGCAGCATCTTTACCTCCAAGTTAAGGGATTCTTTTGAAGGCCATGGGCACCAACATTCGTTTCAGCACAGCTTTCCATCCTCAAACAAGTGGCCAAGTTGAGCGAGTAAATCAAATCCTTGAAGATATGCTCGGGGCTTGTGTCATTTCCTTCGGTATGAAGTGGGAATATTGTCTTCCATATGCTGAGTTCTCTTACAACAACAGCTTCCAAGAGAGTTCGGCAAGGCCCCATTTGAAATTCTCTATGGCGAAAAGTGCCGTACTCCTCTCAATTGGTGCGAGACAGTGAGCGCCAACTTCTTGGCAATGACTTGATCACGAAGCGGAAGAAATGTGCCAAGTCATTCGTGAGAATCTCAAAGCCGCGAATCGCGCGGAAGAGCTATTATGATGATAAGCACCGTGATGTGACTTTTGAAATCGGAGACCATGTCTACCTCCGCGTCTCTCAATGAAAGGTACTTGTCGCCCCGGTATCAAAGGAAGCTTGCCCCTAGATCGTGGGTCCTTTCAAGATCATTGGGAAAAGAGGCGATCTCGCCTATCAACTTGAGCTTCCATCCAACTTTGCAAACGTGCGATGTGTTCCACGTGTCACAGCTTCGCAAGTGCTTCAAGACTCTGAACGCACTATCAACTTCAAGAGATTGACCTTCAAGAAGATCTCTCTTATCATGAGCACCCGTTGCTATTCTTGAAGAAACCGGCGCAAGACTCGCAACAAGTCAATCAAATTCCGAAAGTGAAGTGGTCACACCATTCCGACCGAGAAGCTACACGGGCGCGAGGATCACCTCCGTTCGAGTATCCGGAGTTCTTTCAGGTCCTAGATCTCGGGGCGAGATCCTCTTGTAGTGGTGGAGTGTTGTAACACCCGGAAGTAACTTTCCATATTTGTAACTCCAACTCTTGCCATTTTCGGCATTGATATGTGATATTCCTCCGTGGTTGGGTTTTCTTCATGTTGCATTTTGTCCATGTCATGCATTTTATATTATGTCATCATGTGCATCGCATTTGCATACGTGTTAGTCTCATGATTCCGAGCATTTTTCCCGTTGTCCGTTTTGCAATCCGGCACTCCTATCTTCCCGGCGGTCCCTTTTACGTTTTTCCGTGTGCGGTATTAAACCTTCTCGATATGGACCGAGGTTTGTCTAGTGGCCTTGGTATACCACCGTAGACCACCGGTCAAGTTTCGGTCATTTGGAGCTCGTTTGGTACTCCAACGGTTAACCGTGACTCTCGCAAAGGCCTCTTTTAAGTTGCAGCCCAACACCCTCCAAAACAGCCCAATAACCCATCTAAGTCACCTCCATGCTCTCCGTCGTTCGATCACGATCGTGTGGTAAAACTACACCTCATTTGGACTCTCCTAGCTCCCTCTATGCCTATTTAAGCAAACCTCCCAAACCGGATCATCTCCCGAAACCCTAGCAGTTTTGCTCCTCGCGCCGCGGACACGTCCGGGCGAGCGGACGCGTCCGCCGTCCGCCGGCCAATCGCGGGCGCCACGTCAGCCCAGCGCCCACTTTCGCCGCCCTCCGCGCCTTGAGCCCTTGGGGCCAGAAGGGCCATGAGGACCCGCCGCCCGCCGCCCGGCTCCCGCCTCCCGGGCGAGTCCGCCGCCCCGCCGCCCGGCGCGCGCCACGCCAGCGCCCGGCGCTCTCCTGCACGCCGCAGAGGCGCGTCACTGCCCACCGCCCATTTGCCGCCTGCCCCCGCCCTCCGGCGCCCCTCCGCGCCGCCCGCCACGACCTCCCTCCGCCTCCCGGCGATCTCCTCCAGCGCCAAGCGCTGATCCGGTCGGGAGCCCGATCCGGCCTCGGGCCCCGAGCTCCCGTTGACTCTCTTCCCTCTCTATTTTTCTTCTAAGTCTTGAGATCTTTGTAATTTTGTGCAATTTTCAACGTGCTATATCTTCGCATCCGTAGATCCATTTTGCGCGTATAACATGTCAAAATGTTCGCCTCGAAGAGTAGATAATTTCATTCCATTGCATCATTTTCATTTGAGCTCATCTTGATGCCCGAAATTCTGTTGGAAGAGTGCTATGTGCTGTTAGTTTCTGATTTTTATCAGGACTTGCACTTTTGTTATTTTTGCCATGATTAATATGTGCACCCTATGAATTTGATTCCTACATGTGTTTTGTAAAATGCCATGCCATCTTTCCAGGGGTGTATGCCATGTATTTTTGTGATCTATTTGGTGACTAGCACAAGCATGCAAAGTAGGTGTCCTAATGTTGCTGATTTCAGCCCTGTTTTAGCTGATTTTGATGCCATGTTTACTTGATGATACCAAGAGATCTATGCATATTTTGAGATACTTAAGTAAGGGTGTTTTGTAAAGAATGTCTTGCTCTATCCATTCCTGCCTTTGTTTGCAATTATGGACTGCTATAGCTTGAGTCAATCGAGCTCTACTTTTGCTATCAAATGTTTCCTGGCAGATTGTATACATGTTATTCAATTTTGCCTAGCTTGTTGTGGTTGATCCATATATGCTATGTTAGTGTTTTTGCCATGTATGTCTTCTATGTCATGTCTTCTTGATGTATGTATGCTTAGTTTATCATTTGAGGCTCTGTAGTGAGTGCATTGAGCTTGTAAACATGCCATCTCGTTATCAGTTTTTGACATGCCATGGTGCTGAATCTTTTAACGAGACTTTCAATATTGACATGAGTGTTACTATATTTTCTAGTCCTTTTTGGCTTGTGGTCAGTAAGGGACTTTTGTTCGAGGCTTTGAGTAGATTCATGCCATGCCTTATTTTGCTATTTTAAGGTCCTGTAGCATGTAGTTTTGCTGCTCTGAACATTGCAACCTGATGCTGTTTTTGCCATGTCCAGCCTGTTACTTTGAGCACTTTTGCCATGCTTGTTTGAACATGTTATGATGTGAACTAGCCGTAGCTCAGTGCTCATCTTTTGTCGAGCATCATGTGTAGATCACTGCCATGTGCTTTGTTGTTACGTTTGGGTGCAGTAGCTTAATTAATTGTTGCTTGCTAAGTGGCATCATGCTGTTAATGGCAGATTTGCGCCATTCTTGTTTTGCTTGCCATTTGCAAACCGTGCATCCGATTCCGTGATCTTTATATCGATTTCAACGAAATCATCTCATCTTTCAGTGGCATGCTTGGTTTGCCAAGTTGATGCCTGGTTCATCATTTACCTTCCGGGCGC
The DNA here is from genome assembly GCA_021605205.1 of Aegilops longissima. Taxonomy (NCBI): domain Eukaryota; kingdom Viridiplantae; phylum Streptophyta; class Magnoliopsida; order Poales; family Poaceae; genus Aegilops; species Aegilops longissima. The sequence continues at coordinate 337,309,146 of CM038679.1, forward strand.
ATATACGCATTGCATATCGCATCCCGCATATCATGTCATGTTTTGCATCATGTTGATTGTGCTTTGCACCGTGATTTATTGTGGTTCCTTTGTTTGTGTTGTTGCTTTGGGTAGAGTCGGAGACGAGTACGTGAACGAGGAGCCTGTTGAGAACGTTTTCGAGGATCAAGCTTTCGACAACTCGAGAACATTGCGAGCAAGATGACCATACCCTCGAAATCACTTCTATCTTTGCTATGCTAGTTGCTCGCTCTTTTGCTATGCCTATGCTGTGATGCCTACCACTTGCTATATCATGCCACCCATATTGCCATGTCAGCCCCTAACCATCCTTTCCTAGCAAACCGTTGATTGGCTATGTTACCGCTTTGCTCAGCCCTCTTATAGCGTTGCTAGTTGCAGGTGAAGCTGAAGTTTGTTCCTTGTTGGAACATGGAGATGTTGTTCCTTATTGGAACATGGTTACTTGTTGGGGATATCACAATATATATCTGCTATAATTAACACATCTATATACTTGGTAAAGGGTGGAAGGCTCGGCCTTATGCCCGTGTTTTGTTCCACTCTTGCCACCCTAGTTTCCGTCATACGGTGTTATGTTCCTTGATTTTATGTTCCTTACGGGTTGGGTGATTTATGGGACCCCTTGACAGTTCGCTTTGAATAAGACTCATCCAGCAAAGGCCCAACTTTGGTTTTACCATTTGCCACCTAAGCCTTTTCCCCCGGTTTTCGCGAGCCCGAGGGTCATCTTTATTTTAACCCCCGGACGGTGCTCCTTCGAGTGCTGGCCCGAACCGGCAGATGCGGGGCCACCTCGGGCAACTCGAGGGCTGGTTTTACTCAGAGGCTGACCTATCCGGTGTGCCACGAGAACGAGATATGTGCAGCTCCTATCGGGATTTGTCGGCACAATCGGGCGGCTTTGCTGGTCTTGTTTTATTGTCTGTCGAAATGTCTTGTAGTCCGGGATTCCGAGATTGATCGGGTCTTCCCGGTAGAAGGAATATCCTTCGTTGACCGTGAGAGCTTATAATGGGCTAAGTTGGGACACCCCTGCAGGGTAATATCTTTCGAAAGCCGTGCCCGCGGTTATGAGGCAGATGGGAATTTGTTAATGTCCGGTTGTAGAAAACCCAAAGTTGACCTCAATTAAAATACACATCAACGCGTGTGTAACCGTGATGGTCTCTTCTCGTGAGTCCGGAAGTGAACACGGTGTTGGAGTTATGTCTGACGTAAGTAGTTCAGGATCACTTCTTGATCGCTATTAGCTTCACGACCGTGCTTTGCTTCTCTTCTCGCTCTCTTTTGCGATGTAGCCACCATATATGCTAGTCGCTTTGCTGCAGCTCCACTTTACTACTCAGTCCTTCCTATAAGCTTAAATAGTCTTGATCTCGCGGGTGTGAGATTGTTGAGTCCCCGTGACTCACAGATACTTCCAAAACAGTTGCAGGTTCAGACGATGCCAGTGCAGGTGATTCCACCGAGCTCAAGTGGGAGTTCGACGAGGAACGTGGTCGTTACTATGTGTCTTTTCCTGATGATCAGTAGTGGTGCCCAGTTGGGACGATTCGGGGATCTGTGTTAGCATTTGGGGTATCTTCTTTTATTTTGGTTCCGTAGTCGGACCTTGAGTGTACTCTGAATGATGGATGTTTAATTATGTACTGTGTGAAGTGGCGACTGTAAGCCAACTATGTATCTTTCCCTTAATTATTACATGGGTTGTGTGAAGATTACCTCACTTGCGACATTGCTTTCAATGCGGTTATGCCTCTAAGTCGTGCCTCGACACGTGGGAGATATAGCCGCGCGGGCGTTATAATTGCGGAAGGCCACCTTCATCAAGACCTTCAAGAGCCCTCACAGAGATTTGGCGCGACTCGTCGACGCTTGCTTTGGGATTTCCTCCCGAGCCACTGGAGAGCCGTCAACACGCTCTTGAAGAACAGGCTGAGCTTGGCGCTGGGCTGGAGATGCTCGTCGGTGGAGTACCCGAGATCCACCATCCCCATCTCCATCAGCTCCTGGTCAATGGCGGCGGCAAGATCCACAAGGCCCTCCGTCCGATGCATCACGTTCTCCTTGAAGGTCTTTGTGGGGCGTTAGTGGCATTCGCCAGCAGCTCCTCATTAGCCTTGATCTTCTCCAGCAAACCCAATTCCCGCTCCTTAGCGCCGTCCAGCATCTCCGTCAGGGTGGACAGCTTCAGTTCAAGATCCGCCTTGGAGTCCTTGGCGGCGTCGAGCTCTTTGATCTTCTCAGCGAAATGACCCTGCAACTCGCCAAGAGTATAGGCGTCCTTCTCGCGCTCGCGCTTCAGCCCGGTGACCTCCTCGCCGCTCTTCTGAAGTGTGGCCTTCAGCTGCGCCACCCTCGTCTCCAATTCCTTCTTGGCGGCCTCGGCAGCTGCGGCGGCGTCCTTTGCCTCCTTGAGTGCTCCGCCAATTGATTGCTCGCGCGCGGCAAGATCTTCCTCATAGCTGTCGAGGTTGATCTTCCGCTGCGCCAGCTCACCTTCCTGCGCAGAGAGCTTCTAGACGGCAAGCCTTTGCTGCTCTTCGACTTCGGCCTTCTCAAGGATGAAGGCCGTGCGCTCTTCGGAGAGTTGCTCCCTCGCTCCTGCTATGTCCCGGAGAGTTTCTTTGTTGGCGCTTGCGGAGCTCTTACAGGCGCTTCTCCATGTCGCTCCGCCCTCGCGGACGAGTGCTTCCTGGACTCCAGCTTAGCTTGTCGGGCGCGGTAGAGCGACAAGAGCTTCTTCAAGCTGCTGCCTCCTCGACTTCGCCATCGCTGCTGCTTGGCGCATCAACCAGCGACAGCCCAGCTGGAGGCGAGCAGCTCCTCGTCGAAGGTCTCTCCCTCGACCGGGCGCCTGAGCTCGACGCCCATGGAAGCTTGATGAAGACACCGTCGCCGGCCTTGAGATAGGCGCTGGCTGGGGCTCTTGAGCCCTGGTGCTGCATCGGTGGCGGAGGGATCGGCGGTCGGCGTGGCGCTGGCGCTCCTGCGGCCTCGAGGTCGTCGGACGATCACTGACCCTCCCGAGCCTCTGCCTCCAGCAGCCTTGGCGGCCTCCTCGCCGGCGGACCCATCGGCGCCGGCCTCCTCCTCCATGTTGGCGGCATCGTCATTGTTGCCGCGAGCGTCCTCCTCGCCGGCAACCTCAGTCTCCATCGGCTCTCCGGCGGATGGATCTGACGATCAGAAAAAGAAATAACAGTCAAGCAAATGTTCGAAAAGAAGAACAGAAGAAAAAGAACCCAAGGGAAATTTTTAAGCAAGGAGATTACCTGCAATGGGATCTGTAGCCGCGGTCTCCACCACCGGAGGGTCGTCGGCGCTGCCCCTTGTCGGAGAAGCTCCCCTTGTCGGAGAAGCTCCCCTTGTCGGAGAAGCCTCCCTTGCCGGAGAGCGCTCCCTCGCCAGAGAATTCTCACTTGGCGGCGTAGTTGAAGCAGAAAGAATTTCGGGAGTGACCTCCGGGGCCTCCTGATGAGGCTGCTCTGCTCCTACACAATTCAACAAGTCAGATGTCAGTGAAGAAGAAGCACCCATGCACACCTAACCGTAAGAAATAAAACAAATACTTACGCTGGGGGCTGTGCTGGGGGCTGCTCTGATGAAGGGTTGCCGGGTCCGGCAAGGGAGTCTCAGACGCGCCTCCTGTCGCAGCGGGGGGATCGTCTTCGATGACAACCACCGGGGTCTTGGCCCTCTTCGATGCCCTCTGAGCCAGCGTTCTGAGAAAGGAAAGAGTTCAGAATGAAGCAAATCAGATACAAGACAAAGCAGAAAAATTGAAGGATTACAAGTACATCGACAGGATCTTACTCTTCTTCCTCTTCCTCGGAGCTGAGAGCGGAGAAGTCGAACTCTGCTCCGCCTCCGATGCGACGAGCTGGAAGAGTAGGCTCCCTAGGACACTTGGCGGGTGCAGGAGCCGTGGTCCCCGAAGGCCCTGCTCCGGTTGCTGTCGCGGCGTGAGGCGCTCCCGCGACAACAGAGCTTGTCGCGGTGGAGCGCGTCGCGCGGCGAGACGGCTGTTGGCCCGGTTGCCGCCCCGCCACTTCTCCAGTCCTGCGGAGACGCCTTCTTGGCGGGGCCGCGGGTTCCTCCCGCGGCAAGCTATCTCAAGGTGGAGGAGGCGCCCCGGCAGCCGTTCGGCTCGACTTCAGGCTCGACCTGCTCCTCCACGCCGGCGAGCTCCTCTCGGTCGGCAAGGCTTGCCGCCTCGGCTGCCTCTGCCTCCTCCACAGTGAACCCAAACACCCCAGCGGCAGCAGCTGCTGCCGCCTCCTCCAACCTTGTGGCAATGCGCGCCATCTCTTGCTCGGTGGTGTCGCGGGGTGAGCCACCTCGCTTTCGGGCGCGGATCGGCACCTCTTCCAAGCTATCGAAGAATTGCTGCACGATGTCGTCGGCGGGCTCTGCCAAGTTGGAGCGATTCCATGGGAATCGCTGGCAGCATCATCGCGCGGATGTGGTCAAGCGGCGAGTTGTTGCACAAAGGCACGACCCCTCGGCAGCATGAACCACTCGGGCGATCTGGGTGGGGCTTGAACAGCTCCAAGAAGATCGCATCCAGCTCCAAGACAGTGAAGTTCCAGTTGAGGCCCGGACGCAGCCTCATGATGTCCGCCGCGTTTTGGAATTCCCAAGCAGGCCTCCCCCTCTCCTGCAAGGGCGCGATGCAGCGGCGAAGGAAATCCGCGCCAACAGCACCTACAGTAAGCTCGGCATGCCTAAGACGCAAGATCCGGGTCACGGCAATCTTCAACTTGGCATCCTCCGGCCCAAGTTGCTCCAATCGTTGCCGTGCACTATGGGATGTTGGCGCAGGGCAGTGAAAGGCTGTGGGTCCTCCTCTATAATCCAACACCAATCGGCTCTCCACTCCTCCCACTTGCTGCGAAGCTCTCCTTCCAGATACGCTTCTTTCTTGCCGATCTTGGAGATCCAAGCAATCCCTCCGGCAAGCGGCTCTCCTCTCTCAACACGGGGCATGAAGTAGTGGCGGAAGAGGGCTACATTTGGGTGGACTCCGACAAAGTTCTCGCAGAGGTGTCTGAAACCGCCATGGTGAGGACGGCGTTGGGGTGAAATCAAGGAGGCGGAGGCCGTATGTGTTCATGATGTCGCAAAAGAATTGGAAAAAGCGGGCAGAGCCCGCAGAGAAGAAAAGCGAAGAAGGGATACCCGACGGAAACCTTCTCGGATGTGGCAGCGGAGATCACCCTCGTGCGCGGGTGCGCCCGCGTCTCCGTCGACCAGAAGAGGTAGTACAGCTCCCGCAGCTCCTTTGCATCGAGTAGCGGGTCGAAGGTGACCCGCTCCTTTCGCAGCGCCGCGAGCCGCTGCGCCTCGGCCGACTTCGCGCCTTTCCCCTTGTCGGCCTTCGGGCCCATGGCGGAGGTGGTGGAGGAATCCGACGGCGTTGATGGCGTCGGTGGCAATGGGGGGAGGGGCGGGGCGTCGCTCTCTTCGGATTTGAGAAGAAGGGGGGAGTGGCGGTGGTTTTTGATGTGACAGCAATGGCAAGTGGGCGTCCTGCCCCTGTTTCCCCTGCTTATAAGGAGGGAGAGGGGCGGCTGCCCGCTTTTCCCATTAAAGAAAGCCCCACGATCTCTCCACGACGCCACGTCCGGGCGTGCCGTCATGGGGGCGTGGTGGAGTCTGAGGCGAATAATCATGCGATCTAGGCCAAGTGCCGTGCAGTCTGTTTTGGGCCCGCCCAACAGAGCTCGGCGCCGTGTGTGGCCCAGTCTGGGGCTCTGCGGTGTACTAGAGTAGGGGTACCCTAGTATCCCGAACTCGTGCACGGGCAACAGCCAGACACCCAGCGGCAAGGCTTGCCTAGTGACCGCTAAGATCTCGGCGGCTCCTTTGGAGCCATTCAAGAACAAAGATTCAAGGCCCGGCAAGAGGAGCTTGCGGGAAGGCCACTCAAGGCACGAAGGAAACAAGACCCGGCAAGACGAGCTTGCCGGGAAGGCTTGGTGAGCGACAAGCTTCCAAGCGACAAGGATTCAGCGCGGCAAGGCGCTTGCCGCTGCAAGCAACTCTCTTCTTCTCGCTCCACTCATCCGCCAATGTGTCGCCAGGGGGCTACTCCGCATCGCTGTCAAAGGGCTGTGCAGCTAGCGGGAGCAGCGATATCTTGGCGCTGACAAGCTTACCATCGTGGCAAACGTTGGTGCACTAGATGGTCCCTGTTGCACTGTTTAGGCGACAGGGACGGGCATTTATTAATCTTCTCCCTTGCCGTTAGAGTTAGGTATAGTTCACTGTACACTGTACAAGGCGGTGTACCAACTACTGTTTTTCCTATTTTACCCTTGTCTACTTGCCACCTGTGGTGACCCCTTGAACCTATAAAAGGAGGCCCATGTGCAACGTAGAAAGGGTTCGGCTCCGGTTCGGTTCATTCGACTCATTCGAGACCACACTCACTCAGGCTAGGTTTTGTAGCTCTCATTGCCCCCTAGCAAGAACACAATACAATCAACCAAGCAGCAGTAGGAGTGTTATCTCTCCGGAGAGCTCCGAAGCTGGGTAAATCTGCTCGTGTGCATCGCCTCGATCTGCTCTTTGTGCAATCTCCACCCCCCATCGAACCACAAGGGACTCGGTCCGCCAGGTCCCATAGGTGTTCGTGGGACTCGATCAGCTTCCCCGACATCCTTCTTGTGAGACGAAGACTTCGAGGATTTTGATGATGAAGATTTTGAGGATTTCTTCTTTTTCTTCGCATCATCAGAACTGTAATCCTTGTATTTCTTTTTCTTTGATTCCTTTTCCAACTGAGGACAATCTTGAATGTAGTGTCTAGGTTTCTTGCATTTGTGACAAAGCCTCTTCTTCTAGTCACTGGATGAGGAATCATTGCTCCTTGAGGATTTTCCAAAGCGACCACGTCTTGAGAACCTCTGAAATTTCTTCACAAGCAATGCTAGCTCCTGGCTCAGTTCTTCAAGATCACCAAGGCTGCTACCAGAATCTTCACCTTCAGATTCAGATACGACCTTGGCCATCAGGGCACGTGATCTGCCATAGCTCGAACCATAGAGATCTCTCTTCTCAGCAAGCTGGAACTCATGAGTATTTAGCCTCTCGAGGATATCAGCGGGATCAAGTGACTTGTAATCTGCACGCTCTTGTATCATCAATGCCGAGTATCAAATGAGGAATCGTTTATCTCAAGCAATTTCTTCACCACCTCATGGTCGGTGATGTCAGTGGCACCAAGTGCTTGAAGCTCATTTGAGATGTAAGTGAGGCGATCGAAGGTTTGTTGAACATTTTCATTGTATAGTCTTTTGAAGCGGTTGAAGATATTGCGAAGAACGTCAACTCGAGAGTCACGCTGTGTGGAGACTCCTTCATTTACTTTGGACAGCCTATCCTAGATAAGCTTAGCAGTTTCCAAAGAACTCACTCTTATATATTGTCCTTTGCTCAGATGGCCACATATGATATTCTTCGCTTGAGAATCGAGTGGCTTGAATCTCTTCACATCAGCAGCATTCAGAGAAGGTGTGACTGAGGGAACACCATTTTCCACAACATACCAGAGATCGTTATCAATTGCCTCAAGATGTATTCACATCTTATTCTTCTAGTAGGGGTAGTCCGTCCCATCAAAGGTAGGACACCTAGCAGAGACCTTGATCATACTTGCGGTCGACATAACTAAAACTCCAGGCGGTTAAACCAAAATCACACAAAACAAGGGAGTACCTTGCTCTGATACCAATTGAAAGTGCGTTATATCGACTAGAGGGGGTGAATAGGCGATTTTATGAATTCTTCATCGAGGAATTTATGGGTGAGGAAATTCCTTAGCTAAGAACTACTTGCAGCGGAATAAGTACTCAAAAGTAAACATAACAGAACACAAGCATGGTCATCATGATGAAATGAAGACAAGCATAGAGTACAGAAAGTGTAATCACAGGATAACACAAGATGAAGACAAACAGACTGAAGAAATTTAACAGAGGAAATTGAGAAAGTCTTCAGTCAGAGTCTTCAAACACAAATATGAGGAAATGAAAGAGTTGAGGAAATAGAACCGGTAGGCTTGGTGAAGACAATGATTTGGTAGACCAGTTGCAACTGCTGTCTCAGTTGTACATCTTGTTGGAGCGGCTAGGTATTTAAACCTGAGGACACACAGTCCCGGACACACAGTCCTCACCGTATTCTCCTTGAGATAAGGTCACACAAACCTCACCCAATCACTCATAGTAAGTCTTCAGGTGACTTCCGAACCTTCACAAAAGCGGTCACTCGGCGATCCACAATTCATCTTGGATGCTCTAGACCATAACGCCTAACCGTCTGGAAGAAGCACAGCCTTCAAAGTTAACAAGCGTCGGATCCATGTAGGATCAATCTCTTTAGTGATGCTCAATCTCTTTGGGTTTGTAGGTGTTTGGGTTTGGGTTTTCCTCACTCGATGATTTTCGCTCAAAGTCCTCAGAGGATCAAATGCTCTCAAATGACAAGTGTCAGTTTCTCTCGGAGCAGCCAACCAGCTAGTGGTTGTAGGGGGCGGCTATTTATAGCCTAGGGAGCAGCCCGACATGATAATACATAAATGCCCTTCAACGATATGACTGTTAGGTGGGTAGATATTTTGGGACAACTGACGCGTAGCACAGCAACGGTCGGAAATTTGAGGCTCAAAATCCTCAGGGCTATCATGTTCCTCACTGTGTAGGCAATCTGCACTGGCGAATTCCTAACTCCTCGGTCGAACAAATTCCTCAATGACTGTAAGAACTTCGCCTCTCGTCATGAAGAAATTGACTGAACTGTATGAGATTTCCAATGGCTTCACTCAACGGGATTGGTAGGTGTAGGATTTTGAGTTGAGCATCACATGGAAATTTTTCCTTAGTATTTCCTCGACCCCCTTTAAAAGTACGGTGTTTCCTATGTCTCAAGAAAGAGAAAATGAAACTACGAAAACAAAAGTCTTCACACTTCATGCTCCTCAAATGAATACCAAGTCTTCAAGGTCATACCCATTTCTTCACTTTCAAAGTCTTCAGAAAGTCTTCAGAAATCCAAAGTCTTCAGTCGAAGAACTTCATTTTTAGGGGTTGACTTTCTCTCTAAATATCAAACTCCTCATAGACTTATAGACCTGTGTACACTCATAAACACATTAGTCCCTTAACCTATAAGTCTTCAATACGCCAAAATCACTAAGGTGCACTAGATGCACTTACATTAAGATTGACTACATTAAGAGCCCTTTTTTATTTGACTCCAACTTGACATGATGTTGTAGGCCTCCTGGTGTGCCTACCCTTCCTAATCCCAGAACCCTTCAAAGAAAAGTGGCATGGCAGTTGCAGGTGGTTCCTGGCTCGATCAGACGATGGCGAACAATTGATGATCGTTCGCACGTACCGGACGTGTTGTTTCGCGGAATACAATCACAGTCAATGCAAGGTCTTTGAGCAGGATCCCAGCTTCTCTGGGCCTTCAGGAATTTTTGACTCGAGGCTGGTAAGTAGCCTTGGTACACGCTCTCTGTTTCTCGGACTGAATTATCCGATTAACCAGGAGATAACCGATGACAATGATCATGATGGCAGCGCGGTTTCGTTCATCAGGAAAAACTGTGTGTACACAGCATACCATGCGTCTCTGCATGCACCATACCCTGATATGTGCCGCCATGCTCTGCAGCCCAAAGTAGGAGAGAGGGTCGCAAGTATCAGACTTCGACCTGCTGGCTGGAGTTTCCCCCATCAGGCACCCATCTAGTTCAAGCCATTCGTTAGATGCGTACACTTGGTGTAGTAGGATCTTTATTTAGTTTGATGCATACACTTGTTCTTTTTTGGTAGCCCTTTTGTAATGATGGCTGATGTTTCGTTTGGAAGAGAGAGCTGCATCTTTACTCTTCTGGCCTACTTACTGCTTCTGTTGCACCCCTTGCCCTGGTTGCTGCTGATGCTATTTTCAATGTACAATTAGTAGTATATTTCGTCTGTTGGTTGAATAAATGTGTTTTTAGAACGACAAATACAATGTTTTGGAAGTCTTTGCACCGTCCATTCCTTTAGTGCCCCGTATCGTACGTAGGGCATACTATTTTTGGTACGGAACACATTTCCCACTTGTTGATAACATGCAGCCCACTGATGATGGCCCAATAGAGGAGCCCATAATTAACTGGAAGGGAGGCTCTCACATGAATCCGGCCCAGATACATGCTCATGTTCCCCTAAACATAAATAAGTAAGTAAATAAATAAAGCTGAATGCTCATGCACCAGTTATTTAAATTCACGATTTAACAGGAGGATATTATTTCCTATGATAGTGTCGTTACATTCAGTCGATATTATTCTTAGGCAAAGATTGCGACCAGTATTCTTTCTCCCACCATTTTCTTCCTGCAACCAGCGGACCCATGCAAATCATAGTCAACGTCGTAAATAGTTCCGGTCCATTTTTATTTATCAATAAGAATGTCCAACCCAGCCCACCACATTGGCGACAACACTTTATCCTCCGCCTTTGTGCGCTCGCCGTGGCGCCGCCTTCCGGCCCTGTCAACATAGTGAACCGGGAGAGGACTGTAGTTCTGAGTATGACAGTACAGACCCACCAGGTCCACTCCCGAAGACAAGCAAGCGCCTCTTTTACTACTCAGATGCACCCCTCGTTTTTTTACTCTAATCCACCCTGCTGATATCTGGGACCCACATAATTTTGAACGTATAGTCAATTAACAACAAAATTGCACAAATTTTTTTTGAGTAGTAATTCGGAGGAGCAGGCTATAAACTGGGTTGTGCGGTCTCTACGGCCCGTCTAACAACATGACCAGCCCAGCAGTTTTTTCTTTGGGAGAATAGCTAGCTCAGTATTTCTTTTTGGAGAATACCCAAGCTAGGCCTATTTGTTTTCTCCGACTTACTGGGCTACAAATCTTTCAAGACGAGGAGGGATGCATTTCAGCCTGGCCAAAGAGTATGGTCAGTGTCTGTTAAAAGTAATATCAAAGGGGTTGAAAATTCCAAAAAAATTATAGCAAATGGGAAATTAGTTTCTTTTTTTGTTTTTGATCTTCACTTATATTTTATATTTCATTGGATTTAACATGACATAGTACTAATTTATTTTTAAATTTGTTTTAGTATGGCTACTAATTTTTGGATTAAGAATATTGTGTTCCCCAACAAAAATTTGTGAATTTTCATAATTTCGCACATATTTAGTTCAATTTTTTAAACCTGGTACTGACCAGAAAATGGGCAGCAATTCTAAAAATGGAAAATGGGTTGCAATAAATTCCATATGAATTAGAAAATGAGTAAAAATTATAAAAATAATAGCAAATGGGCTGTACATGCCACAGATATCGAGAATGACTTGTTTACGCAAGGCTTTGTCAGTCAACACACGATTCTAGCAGCAGTGACTGTTGGATGTCGATCCAACAGCCGACATGCTTCTTCAATCTCTGATTTTCCTGCTCCAGCCGCCTAAACTAGCGCCAGCGGGACTACCTGCTCCCACCTCTTGTGGCCCGCTGTTATGCCGTGCAGGCTTCACCGGCCCACCCTACTCACTCCGCTGGCCTGGCCGCACGCAATCAACTGCCTCCTTATTACGCGAAAAAAATGATTCCTCCCACTGACATCTGGGAAGCACCAGTTGGGAGGCTGAGCTGTGGGCCTACTAAGTTAACGTGTATGCAGGGCTTGTCAACTTAGTCAACAAACGATTCTAGCAGCAGTGACTGTTGGATTTGAATCGAGCGGTCCTGCTACTTCTTCAACTGCTGCTCTTCTTGCACCAGCCGCCCAAACCAGCGTCGGCGAGACCGCCTGTGTCACAGCCCAGGTTTGGTGTAACTAGTGGCATCTGCATCCATGCATCATGTTTGACTTCAAAGGAAATTTTGAAGTGGGGATGACAGAACCCCCAGCACCCCCCTAAACCAACTAGGGTTTACTAAAAATAATTTCAATGATCCCAAATGCCCTTCTAAAATCTTCATCATCTTTGCCTTGGTCCAGAACCTCTGACAAAAATGGTGCACAATTTTCTAGGACACATAAGGTCACTGAATTAAATCATATGTTATTTGCAATAGGGCATTTAAATGCTATATATTATTTTAAGTGCTCAATTAATTCTGAACTTAAGTGAGGGCTGTTAGGAATAATCCAAACAGAGCCCACAATTATCTTCATGATTTTTGAAAACGTTTTAGTATTTTAATAAAAGCCCTAAAGTTGCAGAAGAATTAGAAAAACAGAAATAAAAGAGAGAGAGAGAATACTGTGTAACTTACTCCGCGCCAAGAATCGCCCAGCTCCTGTGGTTGGCCCACCTGCGCCCAGCCCGCCACCACCTCCCCTGCTGCCTTCCTCCTCGGGACAAGAGGATGGGGCGTGCTCAGCAGCGCAAGCACGCACGCCAAGACCGCCACCTCCTGCTTGCCGCTGCTGCTCAGAGGGCGCCAAGAGCGCCATGACACCCCTGCGATCTTCCCCCTCTCGGTTCCTTCCTCTCCCCCAGCCTACCATGCAGCCACCCGAGCGAGCCCGTCGCCGCCGTTCACTGCCACCGTGGCCACCGTCCACCCCTCGCCTCGCCGATGCTTCTAGCGAAGCACCTCCGTGGCTCGAGGTCGTCGACGGCTGAACTCCAGCGAGGCCGACGTGGCTGTCATTAGCGCCTAATCCCGCAGCCTAAACCAACCACCAGCCATCGATCAGGCCCTGTGGCCAAGTCAAACCCTGGTCGGTCTGCGGGTTTGACCCGGCTTAACCATCGAGTCATTGACGGTGGCCCCACACGCCGTTTGACAAAGTTGATCACGACGCGCAGTTGTTGATCTCAAGTCAAGCGCAATAAACCCCTTTTCTGGATTTTAAATAAATCTAAACGATTTATTTATTTCAGAGAATAGCTAAAACTTCTAAAAATCATAGTATTTCAACCATAGCTCCAAATCAAATAATTTATATATAAAAAATTATCAGAAAAATTCAAAGAATCCATCTGTACCATTTTCATGCATGTTTGAACAATGTTTGTCCTTTGTTTTGGACAAAACAAATAAAGTGCATTTAAATAATCATATATGGAGTTGGAATTTGAGTCATGTATTCAAACCAACTTCATTTAAATCATAGCTAGATACATTAGCTCAAATCACAGCATATTGCCATGTCATGATCATGCATCATATTGTGGCATTGCATTGATTGTGTTCTTTCTCAGTTGCCGGTATTTGTCCCCTCTTGATAGACGTGGCTCCGACGATGAGTTCGATGACACCGATGAAGAGCTATAATATCTTCAGGAGTGCCAGGCAAGCAAAACCCCCTTGTTCATTTCGATACAATCCCACTCTCTCGCTCCTGCTCTTTTTACTGAATTAGGACAACAACGATTCATCTCACTTGCTGCATGTAGCTAAACCCCTTTATCCTGCATGACCTGTCATTCCACAAGAATAGATGAAACCCACTAGCATGAGTAGGAGTTGTTTGAGCCTGTTGTGCCTACTCATTCATGCTTGTTTGTCATGCCTGCTATCGCTTAGATTTGAGTCGGGTCTGTTCATCGAGGATGAATCGAGGTGTGTGAACATGTCCTCACTGTGTGTGAGCTAAGTGTGTGAACACGATTTGGTAAAGGTAGCGGTGAGAGGCCATGTAGGAGTACATGGTGGGTTGTCTCATTGAAGCCGCCCTCGTGAACTGAGTTCTGTGTTTGTGATCCATGAAACAGTTACTACCACACATTGGGATCCTTAATTGACTCTCTCGGCTTCTTAACCACCTTGTCCTCTGTCCGTGAGTTGCAACTAGTTTATGGTGTTTGTAGGATATGTGTTGGAGGTCGTATGAAGCAGTGACCCTAGGGGTGGGCTATGATGCCATAGATACACCGTGGCTGTACCGATTCGCCTGCTTGGTGTTTCGGGAACCCTGCACACATCGCTCGGGGCCATTAGTGGAAACCTCGGCGGACTCCATGGATGGAACCCGAATAGGCGATAAACCCGGACTAGGGACTTGAGTGTTTTGTAGGTCGTGGCCGACACCCTCGCCAAAGCTTCCGCTGAAGGTTGCCGAGATATATGACGGTACATGGCGGTAAGTGGCGAGAGCGTGTGTGAAGAAGTACACCCCTGCAGGGTTAATATGATCTATTCGAATAGCCGTGTCCGTGGTAAAGGACTTATGGGTTGCCTATAACAGTTCATAGACAAGTGAAAGTGGATACTCTAAAATACGCAAGATAAGTGTGAGTGCTATGGATGGCGTTCTCGTAGGGAGGCGGGAGCGGATCCATAGTGGTGTTTTGATATGGTGAATATGTGGACTCGTGTGCGCCACCTCAAAGAGTTACTTGAAGTCGTAGTTCAGGATAGCCACCGGGTCAAAGCTGGCTTGCTGCAGTCAAACTACTCCACCCCTTTGATGATAATGATGCATATGTAGTTAGTTCTGATGTAAGTCTTGCTGAGTACATTTGTACTCACGTTTGCTTATTTTATGTTTTGCAGAGAGACGTCAGTCTCGCTAGTAGTTCCGCGTGGACTTCGACGTTTAGCTTGTTACCTCAGCTACGATCTTGTGCCCTCGGCAGATCTCGGTAGATAGTCGCTTCTAAGCCTTTTTCATTTGTAGATGTCTCGTACTCGTACATGCTAAGCTTGTCGTGTGCTTTGTTTTGTATGCTCAATGTTGGGCCATGAGACCCATGTTTGTAATATCTCGCTCCTCGAGCCTAATGAATAAATATTTGAGTCGAGAGTTATGTTGTGATGCCATGTTGTACTTACACATATTGAGTATATTGTGTGTATGTTTGAAATGCTTGGTATGTGTGGGATCCGACAATCTAGTTGTTTATCCTTGGCAGCCTCTCATATGGGGAAATGTAGTCTAGTGCTTCCTGAGCGATAGTAGTCCGCTACTGCCCGGTTCACCGGAGTCCTGCTAGCCCAGCACTACTGCTCTGGACACTTGACTGGCCGGCATGTGTTTCACTTCGTTCCTGTGTCTGTCCCTTCGGGGAAATGTCACGCGTGACATCCGAGTCCTGCTTAGCTGCTACAGCCGGGTTACCGAGTCCTGTTAGCCCAAAGCTACAGCCAATTCATACGTTGATGACCGACATGCTCGATGTGATTCATGTATGCCTGTCCCCATGGGTTAGTGCCGCTTTGGGTTCATGACTAGCCATGTCGGCCCGGTTCTCTCATCATATGGATGCTAGCGACACTATCATGTACGTGAGCCAAAAGGCTTAAACGGTCCCGGCCATGGTAAGGCGACACCGTGGAATACCGTCGTGAGGCATAAGCGATATGAGGTGTTACCGCTAGATCGATGTGACTTGAATCGGGTCCCGACAGTTTTGGTATCGAGCCTGACTGCTGTGGATTACCAAGCCAAACTGGTCAAGTTGAGTCTAGAAATGCTTTAGTTATGTAAGGGAATTGATTGTGGGAGGGAACGTAAGGCTCTTTTTACTCCTTATACCTCATGGCCTTCTGATCTGAGTCATCCTCTTCTTTTCTACAGGGATTAAGAACTAGGCCTTCTCATCTATCTATCAGGATGACGTGTTACTAATCCATAGACTTATAGAATTGATAGTTTCAAATCTCAGTTCAGTTTTTACTACTTCCGTATGTTCATAGCTGGTCTCAAAACCTTGTTATCATGTTGTTAAGTGACTATGCAAATCCTTGTGAATGTCTCAAATCTTTTCTGAGCATTTACAGCCGTTATGCTGTCCGAGTCATCCCAGGTCTCTAAATAGTCTGATGCATTGCAGATCCTTTCTTTCCGTTCTCGATGTCCTTTTTGGTCAGAATAAGCACACTAACCGGTGCGTTGAGGTACTCTATTGCCTCGGTATATATGTTGGAGCTACTATTATGACCCTAGGTGTCTTAGAGAACCACCTAGTAATCTAGCCATGTTTTGTGTCCCGGTGTGATAATTCTGGCCACCATTCTCGAAAGCATCCCGTGATGCCATTTAGTAGTAGGTATTCTATTCTTGCGTTTTTGTACCCGAGATTCACCCTACTTACCTAATGTTGATAGTGTTTGCTAGTTCCTTTAGGGTATTAGTAACCTTGCATTAGTCCTCGAGGTCCGTAGTATTTCTTTCTTCCAAATACTATGAACCGCTTATGGTAGAAGTTCCTCGCTGAACCGAAGGATCACAATCAGAGTACTCTTGAGGAGTTCTCCATTCATAATTGTGAATCTGCCAGTTCTACCTTTCTGCATGGGTTATCCGGAAGAAACCTATTGAACTTGACTCGACATACTAACCTATGCATCCACAGCTCAGGAAGTTATATGTTCCCCGAGTTGTTCCTCCTTAGTTGTATTCTGACCCCTCCGGCTATCGATTGATAGTCAAGGGTATGCGTGCGATCGTGATTATCGATGCCTATTATCCTTGTGGTCCGCTGCCATTCTATTCTGGAATGACTAGGAGAAACAAACTCCAGCACCTCATCCATTTCTAGGATTGGGTCAAAGCGGTTGTATTCCGCAGATCAAATGCCAATCCAGCTTTTGATTCTGTTCTACCCTGAAGTATTACCGTCTTATGTCAAGAATGTCATGAGAATTGCACCAACTCTTATGTATTCATGTTGCAGTGATACCTCTCGCCATCATTGCTCATTCCCCGGTTCTGTGTTGTCATAACCGGGATGCTGGCAAGTGAGTCACGATATGTGAAATCAATACTCCTAGCAACTCCGCTGCTTGGTAGTTAATGGACAATAGTCTCATTCTTAGCGTGTTGGTTATTAAATCATCATCCTAAGATTGGTCGTGCCACCTAGTCCTTATTTCTGGTGCACTCTTCGATAAATGAGATAGGATTGTGTCAATCCCTCACTCTTTTGATCATATCATCTTGCCCTGAAAAGCAAGGTTGTTCTCGACCTTATTAACATACCGGTGGTTCGTGATTTTCCGAATATCTTCTCGGAAGTATTACCAAGTTGTCCCCTGACTATTATGTTGAGCTCGTGATCAAGTTGGTTTTCTCTAAACCAGCCATTCTCCAAGAATCTGTGTTGGATACCCCTGAGCTAGTTGGTTAAGCTAAACAACAACTTGGAGAGTTGGGAGATAAAAGCTTGTCTAACTTAGTTCACCTCCAAAGGGATATCTTTGTGTGTGTGTGTGTGTTGAATAAAGATGATATCTTCACCAATTGGTCCTCGTGATCAGTTGTTGGATCTATTGCCTTGTCAAAACTTTGACTTGAGTATGGGCTATCGTCAAGTCAAATCAGAACCAACGATCTTCGTAATGTTGTCTTACTCGTGGTTGATCCCTCGAGCATACACCATTACATCTTTTGGTCTGACCAATGCTATCACCATGTTCACATGATGGTGGAAGTCCAGTGATATGGAAATTCTGATGAGTTGTTGTTGAGCCCATCAGCAGCATTTTGTCTCCCCCATGACTCATGTTGAACATCAACCTAGTCTTGGAAACTTTGTAAGCAATGCCTTCGTGTTCCGTTCATGAAGCTTATGCTTGGATGAAAGAAGTGACTTTCTCCAAGTTCACGTGCATTAGGTGTAAGTTGCCGCCATGAATTTGAGCAAGGTTTATTTTGTTTCCCTTGGAATCATCCCAAGTCAGTCATGCATATGTGCGAAGTATTCTATGGTTTGGTAGATTAATTACCTCCACTCCATATGTGTTCCTAGCACACCAAGCCACTGATTGATTTGTTCAAGGTGAAGAAGTTCCTTCTTAAGAATCATGACTTATGCTAGGACTTCGCTACCCTCGCAAATGATTCCCCTCTGGAACTCGATAGTGTTTTGTTGTAAGACTACTATGTGGTCATGCTTGTCTTGGACAGCGTGTTCACAGGTTTGTAGCAGAACTAGCTCATGTTTTGGAGCTTGCTATCGCATTTCATTTCCCGAGAATTCCGCAACGACATCCCGTCGGTTTGTGTTGCAAATTTTCTTTTCCAGACATGATGTCTGAAATATTCAGTAACCAACCAGATCTGAATCTCAGGCATATATGATGGTTGGAACTTTTCCAAGATCTATGATGTAGGTCCCGACGAGGTTGATGTTCTGGCCGACACACCTAGCCGGAAGATCTATTATTGTAGTATCTTGAACAAGCAATTCAACCCTTCTCCATGAGGATTTGGTATGACTTATTCCACAAGTTGATCCTTATGGATTTTGTGCTTCCGAAGTCCGACCTTTACTTGATGGCCATGTTGATGCTTTTAAACATGACCGTGGTAGCTAGAACATCAAGGAGAACATTAGAAGCGGAGTGCTAAATGTCTCTCGATCGATCGTCTGATTTCGCTTCTCTTGGCCTCGCTAAGGGAAGTCCGAGAAGGTGTTATCTTCCTTTGTATCCGCATCATCCATCTCTATTCATCATGGTAGTAAGAGGTGTTGCCAGTATCCTCGGCACGGATGTTGGTGAAACCTTGATGACTATGGAAATGCTCAAGTTCTTGAGAGAACACTCGGTCACTAGGTTATACCCTCGGTATCAATTGGAATGTGCCTCCCGTTTGCCGAGTTGTTTTATAACCATAGTTTTCCTTTCCGAACTGAGTATGCCATTTTCCCGAACCCTTTTCAAACGATCATTGTGAATTGCCATAGCCTGGTATGGAGAGTTTCAACAATCCTTTCCGATAGAGTTTCTTTCTAACGTCATCGAGTTGGATGAAGATCTAGAAAGCAAAGACGTCAAGATCAATATGAAGCAATGAATCAACATCTTGAGAAGGACAGTTGGATCATGAAGTTTGTGTTGGTCTTGTGCCCCTCTGTCTCCTTACCTCACGTCTTGAATCTCGGGACGAGATTCTTGTTTAGTGGGGGTGAGTTGTCACAGCCCTAGATTTGGTTGTAACTAGTGGCATCTGCATCCATGCATCATGTTTGATTTCAAAGGAAATTTTGAAGTGGGATGACAGAACCCCCAGCACCCCTCTAAACCAACTAGGGTTTACTAAAAATAATTTCAATGATCCCAAATGCCCTTCTAAAATGTTCATCATCTTTGCCTTGGTCCAGAACCTCTGACAAAAATGATGCACAATTTTCTAGGACACATAAGGTCACTGAATTAAATCATATGTTATTTGCAATTGGGCATTTAAATGCTATATATTATTTTAATTGCTAAATTAATTCTGAACTTAAGTGAGGGTTGTTAGGAATAATCCAAACAGAGCCCACAATTATCTTCAGGATTTTTGAAAACGTTTTAGTATTTTCATAAAAGCCCTAAAGTTGCAAAAGAATTAGAAAAACAGAAATAAAAGAGAGAGAGAGAATACCTGTGCAACTTACCTGGCGCCAGCAACCGGCCCAACTCCTGTGCTGGCCCACCTGCGGCCCAGCCCGCCACCAGCCTCCCTGTCGTCTTCCTCCTCGGGATAGTAGGACAGGGCGCGTGCCCGCGGCGCGCACGCACGTGCACCGCCACCTCCTGCTTGCCGCCTCTGCTGCTGGAGGGCGCCAAGAGCGCCACGACACCCCCTGCATCTTCCCCCCTTTCTGGTTCCTTCCTTCTCCCCAGCCATACCAAGAGCCACCCGAGCGAGCCTGTCGCCGCCGCTTCACTGCCACCGTGGCCACCGCCCACCCTCGCCTGCCGATGCTTCGTAAGAACCGCCGCTCCTTCCTCTTCGCTCTCACCAACCCATGTGATGCAGGGCACACTGCAGCGTGCTCCCAACCTCGTTTTCAACCTCTAACCGCCAGCGGACCCATCGGGGATTCGCGAGCTCCAGCCTCTCCCCGGCCTCGCCGTCGCCTCTGCTGGATTCGCCGTGAGCCCCTTTCCCTTTCCCCTCTCTCCCCGTGCTCGACCGCGCCCTCTAAACCACCGTGGCCCTCGGGCCGACAGCTCGCCACCGCCATATCGCCATCAGCAAGCTACGGCCGCAAGCACGCATCCAAGCCTACCATCGAGCTCACCGCACTCCCCACGAGTCCAACGCGCTAACCGCAGCCCCCTAGTGCCTGCGCAGTGCCTAACCCGCATCAATCGAGCTCCGGCCGCCGCAGCGAGCCCTGCTCCAGCGAGCTCCACCGTCCCCGCGACCTCTCCTATGCCCAGGTGGATGCGGTCGAGCTCGGGCTGCCGATTGGTAGTCCTCGCTTTTCCTCCGCTCAGCGCGTCTGGCGCTTCACCGCCATGCTCAAGTCGTCGCCGGCTGAACTCCAGCGAGGCCGACGTGGCTGTCATTAGCGCCTAATCCCGCAGCCTAAACCAACCACCAGCCGCTGACCGTGGGCCCCAGGGCCAAGTCAAACCCTGGTCGGTCGGCGGTTTGACCTGGCTTAACCATCGAGTCACCGACGTGTGGCGCCACACGCCGTTTGACCAGATTGATCACGACGCAAGGTCTGACCTCAAGTCGACACAATAAACCCTTTTCGATTTTAAATAAATCTAAACGATTTATTTATTTCAGAGAATAGCTAAAACTTCTAAAATCATAGTATTTCAACCGTAGCTCCAAATCAAATAATTTATATATGAAAAATTATCAGAAAAATTCAAGGAATCCATATGTACCATTTTCATGCATGTTTGAGCAATGTTTGTCCTCTGTTTTGGACAAAACAAATAAAGTGCATTTAAATAATCATATATGGAGTTGGAATTTGAATCATGTATTCAAACCAACTTCATTTAAATCATAGCTAGATGCATTAGCTCAAATCACAGCATATTGCCATGTCATGATCATGCATCATATTGTGGCATTGCATTGATTGTGTTCTTTCTCAGTTGCCGGTGTTTGTCCCCTCTCGATAGACGTGGTTCCGACGATGAGTTCGATGACACCGATGAAGAGCTATAATATCTTAAGGAGTGCCAGGCAAGCAAAACCCCCTTGTTCATTTCGATACAATCCCACTCTCTCGCTCCTGCTCTCTTTTACTACATTAGGATAAAACGATTCATCTGTTACTTGCTGCGGTAGCTGAACCCCTTTATCCTTTGCATGACCTGTCATTCCATAGTAAATAGATGAACCCTGTTGTGCCTACTCATTCATGCTTGTTTGTCATGCCTGCTACTTCTTAGAGTTGAGTCGGGTCTGGTTCATCAAGGATGAATCAGAGGTGTGTGAACATGTCCTACGGTGTGTGAGCTAAGTGTGTGAACACGATTTGGTAAAGGTAGCGGTGAGAGGCCATGTAGGAGTACATGGTGGGTTGTCTCGTTGAAGCCGTCCTCAGGAACTGAGTTCTGTGTTTGTGATCCATGAAACAGTTACTACCACACATTGGGATCCTTAATTGACTCTCTCGGCTTCTTAACCACCCTTGTCCTCTGTCCAGGAGTTGCAACTAGTTTCTGGTGTTTGTAGGATATGTGTTGGAGGCCGTGCGTAGCGGTGAACATAGGGGTGGGATTTGATGCGGTAGATAAACCGTGGCCCGGTGTACCGATTCGCCCGTTTGGTGTTTCGGGAATTCTGCGAACATCGTTCGGGGCCTTTAGTGGAAACCTCGGCCGGACTCCCTGCGGATGGAACCCGAATAGGCGATAAACCTGGACTAGGGACTTGAGTGTTTTGGTAGGCCGTGGCCGACACCCACGCCTTGCTTCCGCTTGAAGGTTGCCGAGATACATGACGTGTACATGGCGGTAAGTGGCGAGAGCGTGTGTGAAGAAGTACACCCCTGCAGGGTTAATATGATCTATTCGAATAGCCGTGTCCGCGGTAAAGTACTTCTGGGTTGCCTATAACAGTTCATAGACAAGTGAAAGTGGATACTCTAAAATACTCAAGATAAGTGTGAGTGCTATGGATGGCGTTCTCGTAGGGAGGCGGGAGCGGATCCATAGTGGTGTATTGATATGGTGAATATGTGGACTCGTGCGCCACCTCAAAGAGTTACTTGCAATGTAGTTCAAGATAGCCACCGAGTCAAAGCTGGCTTGTCATACCAAACCATCGCACCCTTTGATGATAATGATGCATATGTAGTTAGTTCTGATGTAAGTCTTGCTGAGTACATTTGTACTCACGTTTGCTTATTTTCTGTTTTGCAGAGAGACGTCAGTCTCGCTAGTAGTTCCGCGTGGACTTCCACGTTTAGCTTGTTACCTCAGCTACGATCTTGTGCCCTCGGCAGGATCTGGTAGATAGTCAGGCTTCTAAGCCTTTTTCATTTGTAGATGTCTGTACTCAGACATGCTAAGCTTCCGCGTGTGCTTTGTTTTGTATGCTTCAATGTTGGGTCATGAGACCCATGTTTGTAATATCTCGCCCTCGGAGCCTAATGAATAAATATTTGAGTCGTAGAGTTATGTTGTGATGCCATGTTGTACTTACACATATTGAGCATATTGTGTGTATGTTTGAAATGCTTGGTATGTGTGGGATCCGACAATCTAGTTGTTTATCCTTGGCAGCCTCTCATATGGGGAAATGTAGTCTAGTGCTCCCTGAGCGATAGTAGTCCGCTACAGCCCGGTTCACCGGAGTCCTGCTAGCCCAGCACTACTGCTCTGGACACTTGACTGGCCGGCATGTGTTTCACCTTGTTCCTGTGTCTGTTCCTTCGGGGAAATGTCACGCGGTGACATCCGGAGTCCTGCTTAGCTCTACTGTACTGGGTTCCCGAGTCCTGTTAGCCCAGCTTGCTACAGCCCGGATTCACACGCTGCTGACCGACATGCTCGATGTTGTTTCATGTATGCCTGTCCCCGTAAGTTAGTGCCACTTTGGGTCCATGACTAGTCATGTCGGCCCGAGTTCTCTGTCATATGGATGCTAGCGACACTATCATATACGTGAGCCAAAAGGCGCAAACGGTCCCGGTCCATGGTAAGGTGACACCCGTGGAATACCGTGCGTGAGGCCGCAAAGCGATATGAGGTGTTACCGGCTAGATCGATGTGACTTGGAATCAGGGTCCTGATAGCCTGCTCCTGCCTCCCGTGGCCGGCTGTGCTGCCGCGGAAGCCTCACCGCCCGCTACTACTCCTACTGCTAGCCAGGCCCTGCGGCGACGACAGCCTCACACCGCAGCCGAACGAGTGAACCCTCGTACTCTCCGCGTGGGATTCCACTGCCGCGTCTTCCCCGGCTCCGTGTCGTCCCCTTCGTAGGCCTCGCTGTCATCCACCGCCCTGGTGCTCTCGGTATGGTGTGGTCAACGTGGTCAAGGAACGACTTCCATCGGAAGAGTACTTTACGTGGAGAGGCTGACAGCTGGGTCCATGGCCGCAGCAAGGAAGTGCCTCCTTATTACACGGAAAATAATGATTCCTCCACCTGACATCGGGGACCCACCGGACGAGCCATCGTATTTCACGAAAAAAACATTTCCTCCATGACTGCTGGGACCCACCAGCTACATCTTCGCACGCAAGGAAGTGCGTCCATGTTACAGGTAAAAAATGATTCACCCCCTGACTGCTGGGACCCAACAGCTCCATCTTCACACGCAAGGAAGTGCCTGACAGTCAGGACCCACCCGGTCGAAGCGTACATAGCGTTGTTATTCTGGTCGCGAACTTGTACGTACATACTGGTCGATGTAGAGGCGCGCACGTGTGGTAGTAGAGGCGCGCATGTAGCATGTACACGTCCGTAAAGTGGCCAGGGTGCAAGAAAGTAAATACGGCCATGTACGTACAAACCGGCGGGGTCTCGAATGCCTACTTGGGCATACGTACGGCGAGGGCTCATGTACATGGCTGGGTCGGAACGGAGAAACTGCGTCGTCATCATGTTCATGGGGAACCAACCGGCTGGGTCAGAACAGAATGCGTCATCGTGTTCATCGGGAGCCAACCGGCTTGGACGAAATATGCGATGGAAACGAGGCCTGGCGTACCGCAGAACGGAGGAAACGGCCTTGTGTTCGACCATCCATAGTGGAAACGGGATCCTGTTCATCGGGAGGGGTCTGGCGTAGCACAAAACGGAGGAAACGGACCTCCTACGGTCGAAACGGGGTCCTGTTGATCGGGAGGGGTGTGGCGTACCGCAAAACGGAGGAAACAGACTTGTGTTGGAGTGCTGCGGTCGAAATAGGGGTCCTGTTCATCGGGAGGGGTGTGGCGTACCGCAAAACGGGACTCCACGGGATATTGTTCATCTCCATCGTCGACCTCCTCCAGCCTCCATGTGTGTCGGTGCCAAAACCAACGGATCTCGGGTAGGGGGTCCCGAACTGTGTGTCTAGGTTCGATGGTAATAGGAGACGGGGGACATGATGTTTACCCAGGTTCGGGACATCTCGGTGGAGGTAATGCCCTACTTGCTTCTTGATTGATCTTGATGAATGTGAGGATTACAAGAGTTGATCTACCACGAGATCGTAATGGCTAAACCCTAGATGTCTAGCATGTATGATTATGATTGCCTCTACGGACTAAACCCTCCGGTTTATATAGACACCGGAGGGGACTAGGGTTGTACAAAGTCGGTTACAGAGAAAGGAATCTTCATATCCGAACGCCAAGCTTGCCATCCACGCAAAAGAGAGTCCTATCCGGACACGGGAGAGAGTCTTATGTCTTGTATCTTCACAGCCCATCAGTCCGGCCCACGACACATAGGCTGGACGCTCGAGGACCCCTTAATCCAGGACTCCCTCAACGGGCTACTGTTCATCCACCGTTGACATCCTCCAACCTCCACCTGCGACTGTTCATCCACGGGCTCCTGTTCATTCAGCCTCCACCGGCTACGGTTCAACCAGCCCTCTCCACGGGGTCCTGTTCAACCACCCCTACACGGGCTACTGTTCATCCAACCCTCCACCGACTACTATTCAACCAGCCCTCCAACGGCTACTATTCAACCAGCCCTTCACGGGGTCCTGTTGATCCACTGGCTCGATTGATTGGGGTACTGTTCACCCAGCGGCAACGACCTCTACTACCATGGGGTCATGTTCATCCAGCCCCCACCGAAAACTGTTCATCAAAACCCTCCAACAACGCTCACTGTTCATCCAGAGGTAGCAAATTGTCTTCAGTTAGCAGCAGTAGCGAAGGAATCACTCGGCTTCAGTTAACAGCAAGGGATCGATCGGTCGGTCGGGTTCAGTGTAACACGTGGCATGCAGTGCAATCGCTCGGGTTCAGTTAGAGCCCAATGCCTCGCTCGGGTTCAGTTAGAACCCAACGCCTCGCACCCACCCGCGTACGTGCGAGAGAAACGCGTATCGCTCGGCCCCCGACCACCCACCGTAACCGAGAACTCCCCGATATTTTCTGCGCCCTCGCTTCTACCACGGTTTTTCCGTCATGGACGGCCCAAAGAATGTCATGCAGTTGCGTCTCCGGTCCGCCCAGGACGAAATGCCCATTTTCTGTCATGATTTTTTGTCATAGAAGAAGGACCCCACCACATCTATGATTATACCGAGTTTTGTCACAACTATCGTCATAGAAGTTTCATAAGTATGACAGGAAAAAAATTCGTTCGACCCAAAATGTAACGGATGTGTCTTTTTTTTGTAGTGCTCATGAGGCTGTTCATCCTTTGTACTTGTACATCCTCAGCCCCACGTGAGGCCAATCCACCACAAAGCAGGAGTGGGGTTTTACACTGCAAGGTGGCCCGAACCTGGGTATATTGTCGTGTTCATCTTCTTCCCCGCTTGAGCGTGCACCCGACGAGGCTAGGCTGTAGGAGACAATCGTGAGACTTGAGAGGTTGAGATCTTCGCACACGCCCCAGAGTTCGAACATTCTTGGGTTTGTGGAGCCCCGAATCCGACACATATACCTCTTCCCCTCATGCTAAGAATGGGATGGGAACTTATGCCTCCGTTCCCCCTCCCCCTGCCTATCGAGGACCGGTCCCTACACCTCATATTAACAACCTTGGTCCTCCTCCTAAGCTTGTGAAGGGCGATTTCTCTAATTGGGTTTTTCATATCAAGTCTCATTTGAATCACAACTCAACAAATCTTGGAGAATCATCGAGCAAGGCTTCTACCTGCATGATCCAAATAATCTCACTCCAAGAGAAGAGGCGGACAATCAATACAATCACTCTGCATTGTTCATCATTCAATCCACAGTGCCTCCTGAAGATCTATCTCACTTGCGTCCCTTCTCCCTTGCAAAGGATTCTTGGGAACATATCATATCTTTGTACAAGGGGATCTCAAGCATTCAGTAGTCCAACTTTGAGGTGGTTCTTGATGAGGTTGATGAGTTTATGATGAATGAAGATGATGATCCTCGTGATCACTACCGTAGATTGACAACTCTTGCGGATACATATGATAAGTGGATAGCGCAAGTTTCTCAAGGCCATCATGTGATTCAACAAGGCCATGTCGACGGGATGGTCTCTTGAAACTCTTGCTCTATCTCGTCAGTGCTTTTGTTTGGGTCAGGGTGGAACATCTTCTTCATCATCTTGTTCTTCCTCTTGGCCTTCTTCCTTGTTGGTATTGTTGTTCTCTTGTTGAGGTGGAGAAGGAGGTTGACGAGGTTCATCTTTGTGTACTTCCTCGTTTTCTTCATCTTGGCGTGTCCCACTTGTGGATGCCTCCGAGTCAACTCATGGTTCACCTTGTCGTGAGGTAGAAGCTTCCACTTGGACGGACGAGGTACTCTCCTTCACCTCCGTTGGGTGTATCTTTCCAATAGGAAAGTCTTGGATTGCTTTTGAAGGGTCTTTGTCTCCTACATCAATTGGCAATTGCTCTACTTGAGAGCTGTGAGATTCATCAAACTTCACATCTACCGTCTCTTCAACCTTTTGGGCGAAACTGTTGTAGACACGGTAACTGTGAGAGTTTGAGCCATAACCGAGTAGAAAACCCTCATGAGATTTAGGAGCAAATTTAGAATGACGATGCTTATCAAGAATATAGCACTTTGAGCCAAATACTCGAAAGTATCCAATTTGGGGTTTGTTAACGGTGAGAAGCTCGTATGCTGTCTTGCTAAATAGATTGTGAAGATATAGACGATTTGTTGCATGACAAGCTGTCCCAACCACTTCCGCCCAAAAGTATTTTGGCGTCTTGTACTCATCAAGCATCGTTCTTGCCATCTCAATAAGAGTCCGGTTCTTCCTCCCAACAACTCCATTTTGTTGAGGCGTGTACGTAGTCGAGAACTCATGTGAAACCCCTTCTTCGCCAAGAAAGGTGTCCACATTTGCATTGTTGAACTCCGTTCCATTGTCGCTACGAACCTTCTTGATCTTCACTTCAAATTGATTTTTGGCCTTCCGAGCGAAGTTCTTGAAGATCTTTTGGACCTGCGATTTATCATCAAGAAAGAACACCCACGTAAATCTTGAAAAATCATCGACTATGCCTAAACCAAACAAATTTCCTCCGAGACATTTATAGGCATTTGGACCAAAGAGATCCATATGAAGTAGCTCGAGCGGTCTTCTCGTGGTCATGATGGTCTTCACGGGGTGGCTTCCTCCAACCTATTTTCCTGCTTGACAAGCACTGCACAATCTATCCTTGTCAAATATAACATCTTTCACTCCAAGGATATGATCACCTTTAATAAGATTATCAAGATTTCGCATGCCCACATGACCTAACCTCCTATGCCACAACCAGCCTTTAGAAGATTTAGCAATTAATCTAGTTCTAGGTTGAGCCTTTTTAGTGAAATCAACAATGTATAGATCACCTCTAAGTATACTGGTAAATACCATATTATGATTATCTCTTCGAAACACTTGGCAATCTACTTCAGTAAATACGACAATGAAACTGAAGCCAGCTAGTCTAGATATGGAAAGTAAATTATAGCCAAGAGATTCAACGAGCATAACATTTTGGATGGAGCTGTCATGTGAGATGGCCACCTTACCTAGGCCAACCACCTTACCCTTTGAGTTATCACCAAAAGTGACATACTTTCGAGGGCCATCATTTTCAGCAAGCTCACAAAACATATCCTTGTCTCGAGTCATGTGATCGGTACATCCACTATCAAGAACCCATTCCTTTCCTCCAGCCATGTAGCTGTGAAGATTAGCCATATGACCAAAGTGTCTCATAGACCCATCAAGATCAAAGTCACTATCATCATCCTCATCATAATATTCATGTTCAACATCGTCTTGTGATTAATCATTTCCTAGAGAGAGTGATTCATTAGATATATGATCATGACAATGTTCATCTTTATGAATCCTAATGGCTTACGAGATGATATTACTAATGATTCCAACATCTCCTTTGGCACGCATAAGGTCACGAAGCTCAAATAAAAAATCACCAAACTTAGGATTATTGAATTCATCTTACTTAAGGCAATTGACTTATGAAGAATCACATCTAGATTTTGGAAGGAATAGTTTGGGAATTGTTCCTCAAGAAATCTCCATATGGTGTAAGCACAATAAAGAGTAGGCAAACAAGCAATCAAATTTCTAGGCAATCCTATAGTAATAATATTGACAGTTCTAAGATTGTGGATCATGTCAAGGGGTCAACAAGGGGCGCACAAGGGCTAGTAATGTACTTGTTCAAATCAAATTCATTGAAAGTCTCAAGCATCTCATTTTTCCAAGCATGAAAGAACTCTCCATCAAGTATAGGTACTCTACATCTAAGACTCCCAAACGTAGACTCATCCTTCCTCCTCCAATGGTGATTAAACCAAAGCAATGGAGACCAATGGTCTGATACCAGTTGAAAGGATCGAGAAGGGGCGTCTAGAGGGGGGGTGATTAGACCCTCAACAAAGAAAAGTAGCAGTTTTAAGTTCTTCAAGTTAAGGTGGAGTTTTAGCACAAGTTTAAACATTCACAATACATTTCAAGCAAGCATGGCAAGAGTATATGAGCAGCGGAAAGTAAAGCATGCAACTTGCAAGAAAGTAAAGGGATGGGATTGGAGTGTGCAAACGCAATTGGAGACATGGAGATTTTTGGTGTGGTTCCGATAGGTGGTGCTATCGTACATCCACGTTGGTGTAGACTTCAACCCACGAAGGTTAACGGTTGCGCGATTCCATGAACGGCTCCGCCCACGAAGGGTCCACAAAGAAGCAATCTTGTCTATCCCACCACGGCCATCGCCCACGAAGGACTTGCCTCACTAGGGTAGATCTTCACGAAGTAGGCGATTTCCTTGCCCGTACAAACTCCTTGGTTCAACTCCTGACGGAGGCTCCCAAGTGACACCTAACCAATCTAGGAGACACCACTCTCTAAAAGGTAATAGATGGTGTGTTGATGATGAACTACTTGCTCTTGTGCTTCAAATGATAGTCTCCCCAACACTCAACTCTCTCTCACAGATTTGGATATGGTGGAAAGATGATTTGAGTGGAAAGCAACTTGGGGAAGGCTAGAGATCAAGATTTTTGTGGTTGGATTGGAATGTCTGGGTCCCAACACATGAGTAGGTGGTTCTCTCTCAGAAAATGAATGCTGAAAGTGTAGGCACGTTCTGATAGCTCTCTCCACAAATGGAGGATGGGTGGAGGGGTATATATAGCCTCCACAAAAAATCTAGCCATTACACACAATTTATCAAAATCGATGGGACCGAATAGTGAAACTTTGTCAGACCGATATGGTTCAAAAATGTGAACGTTAGAGTTTTCGGTGGGACTGATGTGCTAGGATTTGGGTAAAACCTCAACTCCGTTTGACGATTACACAAATTCGCTGAGGCCGATTTTGGTAATGAGCAAACAGAGAGTTGGTCAAGCAAACTCGATGGGACCGCTTGTATATCTCGGTGAGACCGAAATAATTGCAACAGGCAACATAGAGTTTACAAGCCCATCTCAGTGAGACCAAGATCCCATCGGTGAGACCGAATTGATTAGGATTTCTGGCTATGGCTATGTCAAGTGAACTCGGTGGCGCCGGATGGATCAAATTAGTGGGGCCGAGTTTGACTTTAGGTTTAGGACATATGTGGAAATGAGAAAGTGGTTGAGGGCTTTGGAGCATATTAAGCACTTTGAGCAAGTAAGCCATTAAGCAACACCTCATCCCCTTTTAATAGTATTGGCTTTTCCTATGGACTCAATGTGATCTTGGATCACTAAAAATGAAAATGTAGAGTCTTGAGCATTTGCCAATGTTTGTCTTTAGCATCTTGAAGAGGTTCCACATCCTCTTGTCCATGCCACGCCTTTGTTGAACTCTTTGAAATATACTAGATAAAAGTATTAGTCCAACATGAGATATGTTGACATTAATTACCAAAATCACCCAGGGAGCACTTGTGCTTTCAGCTCTAGCTCGTGTCCAATAGTCAAAGAAGGCCTCTCCCAACCTTGCTTTGAAGGCCAAGGCAATTTTAGAAGAAGAAGAAGAAGAGAGTTGCCCCAAAGACACCAAATATGCTTACCACGAGCACGTGGCTCTTGCGTCAAGGCAATTTTAGGGCAACAAGAGGAACTCAAGGCCCAACTTCTCCAAGAACAACTCAAGTGGCTCAAAGGGCAAGCAAGAGTACTGGCTACAAGTGTGGCAATGTGAATCACTTTGTGGTGGATTGTCCCTATGAGAAGAGGGAAGACAATGGTGGCATGCTTATCCGCAAATACAAGGGCCAGTCCTTCCCAAACAAGAACAACTTCACCAAGAAAGTGCCTCAAAAGGGGCTGGTGGCACAAGAAGAGTACTTCTCCGACGATGATGATGAAGATAAAAGTGGTGAAGGTATGGCAACGGCCACCGTGGCCATTGCCACCACTTCCCCAAGCAAGGTGTCTCTCTTCGATGCCCCCAACGAGAATCTCATTGCCAAGTGCTTCATGGCCAAAGGTACCAACAAGGTAACCTCCAACATCAAAACTACCATCACTACTACTCATTATTTGTTGGATTGTGTGGATGATCATGTGGTGGCTAAGGTAGATGAGAACAAATTTGATAAGTTCTTGAGTAAGCTAATGTCGGGACCCCGATTCTAAGTCACACCGATCTAGCATGTAACACCTCATATCACTTTGCGGCCTCACGCACGATATTCCCACGGGTGTCGCCTTACCATGGCCCGGGACCGTTTGCGCCTTTTGGCTCATGTATATGATAGTGTCACTAGCATCCATATGACAGAGAACCCGGGCCGACATGACTAGTCGTGGACCCAAAGTGGCACTAACTTACGGGGACAGGCATACATGAAACAACATCGAGCATGTCGATTGAGAGCGTGTGAATCCGGGCTGTAGTAAGCGGGCTAACAGGACTCGGAACCCGGTCTGTAGCAGGCTAGGCAGGACTCGGATGTCACCGCGTGACATTTCCCGAAGGAATGTACACAGAACGAAGTGAATCACATGCCGCCAGTCTAAGTGTTCCGAGCAAGAGTGTTTGGGCTAGCAGGACTCCGGTAAACCGGGCCGTAGCGGACTACCATGGCTCGATGGAAGCACTAGGCTACATTTCCCCATAAGAGAGGCTACTAAGGATAGACACCTAGGTTGTCGGATCCCACACATAGCAATACACGTTACACGTACGCATAACATGCAAGTATCTGCTGTACAACATGGCATCACAACATAACTCAAACTCATATAGATAAAGGCCCAGAAGGCACTACTAGGAAAACCATTACCAGTAGCGCTGGTTTCTTGGCTATTAGTAGCGCGGGCAGGCGCGCTACTGCTATGGCGCTATAGCTATTTTTTAGCAGTAGCGCTTGTTTGGACCAGCGCTACTTCTATCTGTATCTAGCAGTAGTGCGCCCCTGTCCATCGCTACTGCTAATACTAGTAGTGTGGCCCTTCAAAACAATGCTACTGGTAAGCAGCGCTACTACTACTCCAATACCCCACGCTACTGCTAGTATTTTCTTTTTTTATGTTGTTGTATTCGAGCTCAGCCAATGTCGACGGCCTGACATTCAAGCCAGAGACGGAGCTAGGGTTGCTGTGAGAGTTGGGCGGAGGAGCAGGTGCTGGAGGAGGTGCGGGTGCGCCGGTTGTCATACTAGGTCCGGGTATGGGTGTGGTGTTCATTGAGTTGCTCACGGTGAAGCTGGTCATGGGAAAATCACTTGGTGGCGCATTTGGATTTTGTTGCACCCATGTGACCACTGTTGGAATCAAGCTTGTAAAGGCAGCCACCATATCAGATCTACAGGCAGTGATTATCTCATCTTTGGTACCAGGTTTTGCTTTCTGCATCGCCCGCGCCACCTTCTCGTCGATAGTCACTTGACTGAACTTCTTTCTCTGTCTTTTGGCCTCGGGGTCCTCGTTATAATAGTACTTCCAAGTGGCCCCATCCCTAGCGTCATGCACACGTCCATATTGCGGCCGCTGGCCGGGCGGGTGTCCCATCATTATGTTCATGGCCCGGTTGAAAGGAGTGTCCCACTTGTACTTCACCGACGACTGAGTCGACGAGTCGCTCTTGGCCGCAAGCTTGTGTTGCTCTCTCTACGAAATGGACCGTGAATCATTTACGAATGCGACTAGAATGTAGTAGACTTCGTTGATCAGAACCTAATATGTAACGTGGTAAAAAGGATAATTACCATTAATCTCATGAATTTCCTAGTTGGCCCGTCGGTGAAAAAAATCTTTTCCTTGGGGTCCCACGAGAATCGGGCCCTGATGAAGTCGTGCTCCTGGTGGTCGGCGAACTCATCCAATGGGTCTGGGATCCCCTAACGTTCATGTTCTGCGTCCTCCTTAGCCCACACGGGCCTCTTTCCCGTGTAACCACGACTTCCAAGGCGGTGGTTCCCCATGTTCTTTGCCTGCAGCTGCTTGCCTCTCTCCGACCTGGCCTTGGCAGCTTCTTCATTGCAAGTCTCCTTGAACCTTTCAAAGTCCTCTATCGTAATTTTTTGATTGTCTGCAACAATCTTGGCGTAGGTTTCATGGTCTACTTGAATCGCCCTTTTCACCCTAGTTTTCCAAGCGCTCAATGCGTTGCTGAACTTCCCTAGGGCTTTGTTGTTGATTTTTTTCATGCCCTCATCATCCCATGGGTCGCCATCGTCATTCCGACCGGGGAACTAGAATCTGGCGTGCAACCTAGTTAGAAGCAGATTCTTCAAATGTTCATCTTTCTGTATTTTTGTGGTGTTGATGTTAGCGGTATCCCGTAGGATGCATCCTAGTTGGTTGCCGTAACACGCTGCCACTTCTCGGGGCTCTATTGGCTCGAACTCGCCAGGGTGCACCGCCGTGACCACCATTATTCCGGCGACGAGCTCATTTGGGCATCGTGTCCTCTTTTCCTTCTGTCCCTCACTAGCTTGGGAGGTCCCACCTTCCGTGCTGCAGTTAGGAACATCATCAGCGCCAGTCTCAGTGCCGATGTCGTTGGTGGCATCAGTATCAGCGCTGGCGCCACCACCGTCGTCATCCGTCATGACAAGGCGGTCTGGACACCCAGCTTGCTGTCTCTCCTGATCCACCAGAAAGTCGAGGTAGGCGTGTGCTTGACCTAATTGGGACTGAGAACCTCCGGCCTCATCGGTGTCGGTCATGTTTCCTAGGGTTCAATGTCGTAGTGGTTTAATTATCGAGCTTTATATAATAAAGTGAATAATGACAAAAAAGTGACCTTTGTTTTACCGGGAATGTCGTTTCATTCCCGGAGCGACAAATCTCGGGCACTCGATATGTCCAACTTTCTAGCACAAGTCATGGCGAAATTAGCGGGAAATTTCGGCATGACCTTTGCTAGAAAGTGCACATATAGAGCGCCTGAAATTTGCCGGAATGGAAATGAATCAACATTTCCAGCAAAACATAGGTAACTTTGTTGCTGCTGGCATATACACAAACATGAACATTGCTGCCCAACTGATGCAAAAAAGATCAACTATATCAATCTAATAGCTCATTAACCAATCTAACAGCACCACTCCCCATTGCATCATTATGAACACTTTAACAGCCACATTATGAACACTCCCCCTTGCATCATTATGTGCTGACATACGAAGAGGGAGGAATAGGTGGCGCACCTCGGGTCGGGTCGCCAAGGCGAGGGGACGGGGGGGGGGGGTTGAGGCGTCCTTCTCCTCCTTGTCGATCTGCCCTAGCTTCGATCTGTAGAGAGAGAGAGAGTGACCAAATTTTCAAACACTTCCATTAAAAATCCTCATTTTCAAAATGGACAGCAACTACATAAGCTAATTTTCAAAAACTATAATTTTCATTTCCATTTTCATTTAAAAACAAACACTAACAGCAAATTAAGCTAATTAACACTAACTAACTATCACTGGGCTAACCCTAACACTAACTAACACTAACAGCAATTAACTAACTAGCACTAACAGCAAATTAAGCTAACTAACACTAAGAGCAAATTAAGCAAATTAAGCTAACTAACACTAACTAGCACTAACCTGTCTAGTGCTCGCTGGCGTTGCTGGGCGTTGCCGGCTGCTTCACCTGAGGAGGCGCCAAGGGTCGGGTCGCTGGGTAGCTGATCTGCACAGAGCGGAGGGGGTCGAGAGAGAGCCAGTCCGAGGGCTCGGAGAGGAAGGAAGAGGGGCGGGGGGCATACGGAGCGGGATGGGTTCAAGGCGGGCAGGCAGGGCTAGCGTGGCGGGCGGGCGGAGCTGGCATCACAAGGCGGCGTATGGGCGGGGCGGGCGGGCTGGCATCGGCGGCGGCGGGGGGGTCAAGGCCGCGTGGCAAGGGGGGGGGGCTGGCGTCTGCGGTGGCGTCAGAGAGGATCGACGAGCGGCGCGAGTGAGAGAGACAGGAAAGAGGGGGCTAGCGGACTGGTGTTGTAGCTAAATTAGCTATAGCGCTTGTTGTCAAAACGCGCTATAGCTAAGTTAGCTATAGCGCTTGTCCAGAAAAAACGCGCTACTGCTAGTTTTTTAAATTTTTTTTCTTTTTCTTAGCTATAGCGCTTCCCAGGATAAAACGGCTACTGCTAACTTTTTTCTTTTTCTTTTTTTATTTTTCTTTTTATTTTTTTATTTTCCTTGCATTTCATTTTCCACAGCTTATTTGTTCCTTTTTCTTTTTCGTTTCATTTCATTTTGTAAAACTTCCTTTCTTTTTTTCTTTCATTTGCACTTTTCTTTTTCTTATCTTTCTTTTGCACTTTCCTTCTTTTAATTTGGTCTGTCGTTAGAGCAATACCACTGTTACGCTCCGGATAATAATTAGTATAATATATATTACATGATTTGACCGCTAACACCGGTATACAAAAAAGACACACACAAACTTTGGGGATTAGTTTGTCAGCTTGGGCGACGACGACGCTTCAGATTGATCTTCTTCCCTCTTTTGTTCGTTGTCGAATAATTGAGCCCATGGCCGTGACTTTTCCTTCTCCAGGGATTACGATCTTTCGTAGGTAATGTAGTCTTTACTTTGACATATGTTTCGTCGTCATCAGCATCATCTTCCCTCATCGGATCACCGTACTGGTCATAGTCTTCCTCGTTGGCAACTCCATCCATTCCAGTGATGCTCCTTTTGCTTCTCCTCACGAGAACACGGCTGGGATTGATCGGATCAGTTATGAAGAAACATTGTGTCACATGTTTAGCGTGTACCCATGGCTCATTTTTTGCGATGGCATTGACGGTACCGCTATCATCGGAGTCGGGTATACACATGGTAGTGAAATGTCGGTTTTCTCTGTGTACATTTTTAGCCCATCTGACACGGAACATCGTCGCGCTATGCAATCCAAAGTAGTTAAGCTCCCATATCTCTTCGACCCTTTCATAATATCTTTCAATTGCATTCCCGTTCATGGCTTCCATCGTCACCCCTGAGTTTTGGTCATCACTGTTTATATCTTTCTCCTCCGTGTAGAACGTGTATCCATTGATATCGTATGCTTGATAAGTCGCGAGGTTGGTCAAGGGGCCATGTGCTAAGGCGTATATGAGTGTTCCATTCGGACAACCCTTTTCCGGGGGATTAGCCAGAACTCGCTCTTTGAAGTAACGCACGAAAGTGGAGTTGTGCTCTCTAATAACTTCAGCGTCCGTCCTGTGCACCCCATGGTCACGGTATTTCTTTGCGATGGTCTCTTTGTGCAGTGTCACGAAATCTTCTAGCACATCTAGGTGTTGTAGCACTACTAAGTTTTCCATGTCAATGTCATTTTGTCGGCCCGAGCGTAACACATTCACATCCCTATGACCGTTGGTGTGACATTCACCTTCGAGCCTTCCACACTGCTTGTTGACGGGCAAACCAACAACACGGTCTTTGGTCAGATAACTCTCACAGAAAGAGATGCCCTCTTTGGCCAGATTCCCTGGGCTATGCTTCCATCTGGACGGGACATGTTACGTACGAATCCTTTGATGACCCCATTCATCCTCTCAAACGGCATCATGCTATGCAGGAATGTTGGCCCTAGGTTGATGATGTCGTCCACGATGTGGACACATAGATGCACCATGACATCAAAGAACGTGGGCGGGAAGTACATCTCTAGCTCATTCAGTATGACAAAGATCTCTTTCTGTAGCCTGTGGAGTTGCTTCACACTAATCAACTTTCGAGAGATAGCATCAAAAAAGTGGCATAGGTCAATAAGCATCTCACGCACATGTGTGTCCATAATCCCTCTAAGTGCAACCGGGAGTAAATGCGTCATCATCACATGATAGTCGTGAGACTTCATCCCACTGAACCTATTTTTCTTAGTGTCCAGATATCTGCTTATCTTCCCACAGTATCCGGAACTAACTTTGATTCCGGCAAGGCACTTGAACAATTGATCGACCTCCTTCGGATCTAAGGTGAAGCAAGAGGGGCAATATTGTTCTTCCTTCTTGTTTACTTTTTGCCCCTATCTTCCGTCTCCGTCTCCGTCTCGGTCTCCAAAGGATTTACCTTTTACCGGGCATTTGGAGATCTTTCCTGATTTTCAAAATTCCAAGTCTTTTCTTGCCTTCGGCCCATCCTTGGTCCTCTCCGGCTTGTTCATCAATCTTCCAAGCAAACTCTCAAGGATATTTTTTGTGATATGCATTTGATCGAGGCTATGAGGCGTGTCGAGTATGGGCCAGTATTCCAAGTCCCAGAAAACAGATCTCGACTTCCATACCTTCAGCAGGGGCTCCGACGCCTATTTCTTCGTCTTTCCCGGCGAGGGGCACTCTTTCCAGTTCTTCAATAACTCATATATTTCTGCACCGCTACACTTACGTGGAGGACCTGGATGCTCAGCCTTACCATTGAATAGATCTCCACGCTTTCTCCATGGGTCATCCTTCTCGAGCCATCTTCTATGCCCCATGTACACGATTTTTGAAGACCCGTCATCTTTTGATAGCTGCAGAGAAGTTGTATCATCCATGCACCTCGTGCATCCGCAATATCCGTGGCACACCTGGCCGGAGAGATAGCCGTAACCAAGATAGTCCTGCACCATCGTGATCAGCGCGGCTCTCATGTAGAAATACTCTCCTTTGCTTGCATTCCATGTCTTGGCCGGTGTTGTCCATAAGGTCTGTAATTCCTCTTTCAGTATCCCGAGATACAGATTTATATCATTTCCCGGTTGTCTCGGCCCTTGAATAAGCATAGCCTTGTGTATGTATTTTTCCTTCAAGCACAACCGCTGGGAGGTTGTACATCCATACAAACACGGGCCATGTGCTATGATTGGTGTCCTGGTTGCCAAATGGATTCATGCCATCACTACTAGCGCCAAGCACGATGTTCCTTGGATCATTTGCGAAAAAAAATCAAATTCAGCATTTAATGCTCTCCACTGGCTAGCATCTACGAGGTGTCTTAGCTTCGGCTCATCTCTGTCATCTGGCTTCACCCTCTCCGCGTGCCAGCGCATAAGCTTTGCTTCCTTAGACGCGGAGTGATCGGAAAGTACCATACAACTTTCTGTGGAGCTTTCTTTCCGGCCTTTTTATATCGTGAAGCATTGCACTTTGGACAGATGGTTTTTTCCGCGTGCTCGTTCTGATATATGATACAACCATTGATGCATGCGTGATATCTAATATGTGGCAGATCAAGAGGGCACACGATTTTCTTTTCCTCCTCGACACTAGTGGGACATAGGCTTCCCGCGGGAAGAACCTTCTTTAGGTACTTCAGAAGCTCATCCAGGCTTGTATCTGTCCATTTGTTTTTTGCCTTCACCTTCAGAAGTTCTAGTGTGAAACTCAAGCGGGTCACCTCGGGACTATTGCAACCATCATACAAAGGAGTCATCGAGTCTACCTCCAGTTGCACCAGTTTGGCCTCCTCTCTAGAAACAGCTCTATTGCTAGTCGTCTTCTTGCGAAGCAGGTCTCGAACATGCAGGTCCCGCATGGCTGAACTTAGTAGCGACGAAGATGGTGGCATGTCCGCGTCTTCTCCGCCTTGAACTGCCTCTTCGCCATCGACATTTCCGAGGCCGTCTTCCTCTTCAAGCACATAATCGGTAATCTCTTCGTCTGGTGGCCCCAATGTCGTTATTTCCTGCCCCATCGACGTCCTCATCATCATCATCTTCACTTATCAACCGAGTATGGCCATGCATAAAACCATGCATGAGCAGGTGCGCCTTGAATGTGCCACCCTCAAAGGGGTCGAGCCTGACAATTCCTTTGCATTTTTGACACGGACATAAAACATCCTTCAGTCTTTTTTCATACATGTCGTTCACAGTGGATTGCCAGTATCTTTCCACCATCCTTCCATTGACCTTCATGATCACCTACGCGCGGAGCAAATATTATAACCACGTATATATGCATGCATGGATCAAATTCATACAAAAATTCAGCATGACCTTCCCTAAACATAGGACATATTGAGTTTGCCCGAAATTCGCCGAAACGGAATTGAATCGACATTTTGGAAAAACATAGGCAACTCATGTCACCCACATTATTTCATCAAATACACAATGTAGGAAACTCAAATTATGCCACACACAAATCGGTATATATATTCTCATATCGCCCATATATATATAGTTGCGATCCTATCCACATGCTCACCTATGTGTTGAGAGGGATATCAAGCACCTTTCTTCTTAATTACCTATTAGCTCTAGATATATAGCTCTAACTAGCTAGCTAGCTAGGGAGAGAGAGAGCTATCTAGGGAGATAGTGGGAGAGGAGAGGGAAGGCATTAATGGAAGGGGGTGGAGGGCAATGAATAGGGGGAGGGAGGGCATTAATGGAGGGGGTGGTGGTGGAGGGAACAAAGAAGAGGGGGTGGTGGAGGGCAAAGAAGAGGGCTCTAATGGAGGGGGGTGGTGGAGGGCAAAGAAGAGGGGGGTGGTGGAGGGCAAAGAAGAGGGGGAGGGAGGGCTCTAATGGAGGGGTGGTGGAGGGGGAGCATTTAATGGAACAAGCAAGGTGCAAGGAAAGGGGAGAAAGGAGGGGAAAGGTGGTAGGTGGGTGGCGACCATAGCAGTAGCGCGGGGAGCCAAAGCACGCTACTGCTATGAGTGCCGGCCAAAATATCTGCTGGTACGTAAAACTAGCTATAACGCTTGTACAAAAACAATGCTACTGGTATAAGTTTACCCATAGCAGTAGCGCGCCTAGGTGCACAGGCACTACAACTACTTTCTTAACAGTAGCGCTGGTTAGACTACAAACGCTGCTAATATTTTTTGGTCGGGTGGTGTGCTGTGGCAAACTTACCAGTAGCGTGGCCTCCAGAAACCAACGCTGCTACTATGTTGTACCAGTAGCGCGCTTTATAACAAACGCTACTGGTAATTATCAGTAGCGTGGGGTCCATAACACACGCTACTAGTAAACTTCTATGTATAAGACTTTTCCTAGTACTGAGGGCCACATAGCATTTAATACAAACAGGGGTCTCATGACCCATCATTCAGAGCATACAAGCAACGGAAGCATTACATGTCTGAGTACAGACAACTACAAAAGAAAAAGGCTAAGAAGCCTAACTATCTACAACTTCTGATAGAGATTGTAGCTGAGGTACAAGCTACTTGTCGAAGTCCAAGTAAACTAGTAAGACCGAAGTCTCCGCTGTAAAAACATAAATAAAGCAACATGAGTACAAAGGTACTCAGCAGGACTTACATCAGTTCCTATCATACATGCATTTGTATCAAGAAGGTAATGTGGAGTTTAGTTACAGCAATCCAGCTTTGACTCAGTGGCTATCCTGTACTATGACTGCTGGTAACTCTTTTGAGGTGGCGCACAGGAGTCCACTAATCACTACATCAATACACTACTATGGATTCATTCCCGTCTCCCTACGAGAAGGCCATCCATAGCACTCACACTTATCTTGAGCATTTTAGAGTATCCACTTCAAGTTGTCTATGTACCATGTAAGCATCCAAGAAGTCCATAACCGCGAACCCGGCTATTCGAATACATCATGTTAACCTTGCAGGGGTGTACTTCTTCACACATGCTCTCGCCACTTACCACCATGTACACATCGTGTATCTCGGCAACCTTCAAGCGGAATCCTGGCGAGGGAGTCGGCCACGACCTGACTAACCACACAAGACTCTACTCCAGGTTTATCACCTATTCGGATTCCATCCGCAAGGAGATCCGGCCGGGGTGTCGCTCACTGCCCCAAAAGATGTGTGCAGGGTTCCTAAGCCCACCTCGCCGGATGGATCTACACTTGGTACACCGTGCCACTTGTGCCTAGTCTGTCCCAAGCCCACCTGGCTGAGTGCCACTTGGTATACTACTAACATGTGACACTCCAAAAATATTCTTTTGGCTTTCTTCAAAAATTTTGTTGGATTTGAAGAAGGTCTTCTAAACCCTTCCAAAAATCTCTCTCAAAAGCTTTTTCCCTTTAGCAAATATTTTAATTTTGCATCTCCTTCAACTCTGGTGTTTGGTTTTTAAATTTTTCTTATGATTGCCCTCTTCTCAAAATTTCAAGAAAAATCTTTGGAGTTTATTTTCTTTCAAAAATGAAACTCTAGGAGTTTTGCATCTTCTCCAATATTGAAACCACTCATGATTTTTACCATGCACCACATGGTAAAATCTTCCCTAAAATCTCTCCTTCCACTTTGGGCAATCCAAACATTCTGTCTCAACAAGTTCAACCCTTTTCTGAATTTTATTTCATTTATTTCTCCTCCCAAATCTTTTCTGTCCATTATTTTGAGCCTAGGTGATTTGCAAAGCAAGTACCTAAATGCAATTGAGCTTTGACCTCAAACCAACTCCCCTGGATAGTCCTTGGTACCCACAACCTAGAACAATCAAGATCCACTCCTCTTCTTTTCAAAAATTTCAAATTTTAGTCTCTGCAAGTTTGGACCAGATTTGTCAAATTTGGTGAAATTCATATCTTCTCTGCTCCAAAAATTCCACAAAAATTCAGGCAGTCTCTAGATGCAATGAGAGGCCCCTCCACCAAAAATCAGCTCAAGGAGAAACTCCCACGTGCCAAAATCATTCTGTCGAACACCGGCGAGCAATCGCTTTCTTGCGCTTCGTAAATATTCAAGTTTCAGAGTTCATGTCGCTTTCTCCTCGCGGACTTCAGTCACGCGTCTACAGTGCACTTGGCACGTTGCTCACAGCCCCTCCTCTCTGTCCGGAGCACCACACGAGCGATTGGCTTATTCCTGGCGCCGGTGGTGCCTCGCCCAACTCGCCGGCGTCTTCTGCGGCGTCGGGACCTCCGTGGCGGTCGACGAAGGCACCACCCAGCCCAACGCCGTTCGCCGCCTAACTTCTCCTTAAGCGCTCGCGTGGCTCATGCATGCCAGCGACGATCAAGGCACCATCGCCGTGGCTCGGCAAGCACAGAACGTGCTCCCTGCCGCCGACGGGTCTGCACCTCTCCGTTCCGTCGAGCATGCCCAAAGCAACCAAACCCCGGCTCGTTCAGCACCTAAACGGAGTCAGTTGACCTCCACGTCGGCACTCAACCCTAAAACCACCCCGACCAATGCACTGCGCCGCCGTAACACTCACCGGACTTATCCGTTCACGGCAACCGCCTCGGGCCATCTATAAATGGCACCCCGAGCTTGCTCTCGCCGCACAACTCCACCACCTCGCCAGACCCGCTTAGCCACCGGAAGAGCCTTGAGGGGCCTTCTTCCTCGACCGCCAACTCCGTCCGCCTCGGGCTCCGCAACGCTCGCCGGTGAGAACTCCTCCGCCGCCTCTACTCCTGCCCGTAGCCTCGTGGCACCACTAGGAGGCTAACCCCCACCTCAATTTGACCTCTGCAGCACTCTCCGACGAGGCCCACGACCACCCGAACCACCGTCCGCCGGAGCAAGCGCCGTCGTCGACGTGGTACTCGCCGGCGACCACCACCACCACCCACAGACGCGGAATGGCGCCTCGAGCACAGAGGTACCTCCGATCTCCCTACTCGCCGTGGATCGCCGCCACCACCACCGCTCTTGGCACCGTCGTGCTCTGCCGCCTCTTTCAAATATTCAAACCTGACGGGTGGGACCCGCCACAGCCTCTCTATTGTTTTTTGAATCGTTTTCTGAAAGTGTACTCTGCAAATACGCTTTCTACTCTGAACCGCTTTTCTGCACTTTTCGCTTAGGCCCCGAGGGTTTCGTTTCATTACAGATGGGTCCTTGGACCAAAACTCTTATAACTTTTTAATGTAAAGGAATTTTTGAGTGATTCTTTTTCTGTCCTCTTCAAAATTTTGTCTAGTTTTTTTATCATATTTATTTGAAAAATATTTGGATAACTTTTCTGTACCCCACGGTATTTACGTTAGCGCGTGTGTTTTATGTACCGTAGATACCGAAGGAGGTGACAGAACCGCGAACTTCACCGAGCTAGACCCCGACTACTCCGAACCAGGCAAGCAATGTTTGAACTTTTGATATGATGAGTGTTTGGGCATGTTTGCATTATTTTTTTGTATCATGGCACGTTCATGAGCATTTCGATGATAGTTTATCTCGTAAGAGTTGAGGCAAGTGAGTTCGGAAAATCCATGAGTTGTTGGAAACATTTTGCATGGCCATGAGTTGGCATGAGTATGGGTAAGATGGCAGTGTTGTAGCATGCCAGGCTTATGCGGATCGCTGACCCAAAGGTCAACATAAATCAGTCAGATTCCCGTCCGTCTCACCTTTCGTACTACCACCTGTTTCCCGCAAGGGATACGGCTTAGTAAGTTGCAAACCACTTCCTGGTACACACCAAATCGAGAGGCCGGGATGAGGGTTCCATGGCCCTGGATTAAAGCCTTTCATCCGGTCAGGGGGTATGGGTGTTTCCGGTTGGGACCGAGAGGGGGGCACCCCTTAGAGCGCGCGTAAATAAATTTGATCCCATGCTATTCGAGATTGTGATCTCCCCGTCTCAAAGTTTTTCTTAAATGCTGTCTAGGGTGATTCCCGGCAACGTGAGGTATGATGGGTGTGTACTAGTTAGCTGTGTTTCCTCCAAAATACCGTAACGGAACTAGTCCTTCGTGACTACGGAACTGCTGGATGTGGACAATTTTGGTACAAACTCTGCGAGTCAAAATTCTTGAATTCATCATATTCATGTCCGAGTACCGTGTTCACCTTATCTTGTCAAATGTCAGTCTCGGTGACAGAAACTCCTGATAACCATATGAGTGTTAAATGTTTATTTCCCTGTGAATGGACTAACCCGCTTATTGTCTTGTGAGGAATATTTTCCGTGAGCACCATTTCTTGTCAGCTATGAATAATGAATTATGAGCCCTTTCTGCGATGTCGCTCAGACGTCCGACTACGGCCTTGTTATTATTTACTTTTGTTATAAGCCCTTTCTGCGATGTCGCTCAGACGTCCGACTACGGCATCGTTATTATTTATTTTTGTTATAAGCCCTTTCTGTGATGCCGCTCAGACGTCCGACTGCGGCATTTTTTAGTATTTATTTTTGTTATAAGCCCTTTCTGCGATGTCGCCAGACGTCCGATCGCGCATTGTCATTATTTACTTTTGTTATAAGCCCTTTCGTGATGTCGCCCGACGTCCGGATCGCGGGCACGATGTCTTTTCTTTCAATATAAGCCCTTTATGAGGTGTCGCCTAGACGCCTCG
Organism: Aegilops longissima; assembly: GCA_021605205.1. Classification (NCBI taxonomy): domain Eukaryota; kingdom Viridiplantae; phylum Streptophyta; class Magnoliopsida; order Poales; family Poaceae; genus Aegilops; species Aegilops longissima. The sequence continues at coordinate 337,353,141 of CM038679.1, forward strand.
ATCGTGGCATGTTTTACTTAATTGTTCACCCTTCGAGGCGCCGCCTGCATAATTCGATCGGTTTTGAGTTTATCTTCTTTGGGTTTTCGAGCGGACTACCGCCGATTCCCTTTTTTACTTACTTGTGTTACTGATTTGATAGCACATTGTTATAAATTAATCATGTCGTATTCATGCATACATTTGATATATCTTTTGTCCGAACTGTCTTGCGAGTACTTTCAAAGTACTCACCTGGCTTGTTGATTTGGCCAGATGCTGACGAAGGCGATCTCATGGATGAAGAGTTCGATAGCGAGTCCGACGCCTAGAGGAATCCCAAATCGGTCATGCGACCCTGGATTAGTCATTGTGATATATCCGCTTCCGCTACCCAAATAAATTCATCGAGCCTCACCTCGACGCTCGATGAGCCGCCAGTGTAGTAGTATTATTAACCACCCCACTGTGTTCCACAAACCACTCATATCTCGAGTCAGTAGTATTTCCACCCCACATCATTGTGTCATATCCGCCATGATGTATAATTATTGGCGTGTTTGTAATAATTGGTTGGGCATCTTCAGCCCGACCCTGTAATATTTTAATGCTACTGGCTTATTGTATCAAAGTTTTGTCTACCGGTATGGAGGATTTTCCTCATATTGGACTTCATAGGTCGGTTGTTCAATAAATGTCTTTATTGAAAAACCGGTCGTGACATAACACTACCTACAAACACCAGAAACTATTTGCGACTCCTGGACAGAGACCAAGTTAGTTAATAAGTCGAGAGGGGTCGAGTTACCGAATCCCAATGTGTGGTAGTATCTAGTCGTTGGACAACATACATAGAACTCAGTGCTTAAGGACGGTTCTAGTGAGACAACCCACCATGTACTCCTACATGGCCTCTCACCGCTACCTTTACCAATCATGTTTACACACTTAACTCTCAACACCAGAACATATCGTAACACCCCAATTCATTCCCAATGAATCAGACCTCACACAACTCTAAGCAATAGCAGGCATGGCATGGTAGGAACACAACATGGCTCAAACAACTCCTACACATGCTAGTGGGTTTCAACTATTTACTGTGGCAATGACAGGTCATGCAGAGGAATGGGTTCAACAACCGCAACATAAAGTAGCAGTTGAATCGCTGTTGTCCTAATGGAATAAAAGAGAGCAGGAACGAGAGAGTGGGATTGTATCAGAATGAACAAGGGGGGTTTGCTTGCCTGGTAGATCAACAGGGGGGCATTACTCCACAGACAGGTACTCTGGAGCACTCCCCGGAGCAGGACCTATCGAGAAGGAACGGTGTTGACAATCAATACACAATCATATGCAACAATATGATGCATGAACATGGCATGTAGATATGATGTTGTTTGAGCTAATGCAGATAGCGTTCATTTGCCTAAAGTCCATTTGAACCAAAGATTCAAATGCAACTCCAAAATAAGCCTTTATAAATGCCATTCATGTGTTTTCACTTATACAGCAGGTATAAGTTGGTTTTTCATGCGTGAGACTAGTACAGATGGATATATTGAATTTTTCTGATAATTTTTCATATATAAATTATTTCAATCTGAGCTACGGTTGAATTTCTATGAATTTTTGAAGTTTTGGTAATTTTCTGGAATTTCCTGATTATTTCTAATACCAGAAAAGCTTTATTGCATCAGCGCTGCATCATGCCTGTGCAAGTCAACGGCGCTGACCGGAGTCAAACCTGACGTGTGGGGTCCACACGTCAGTGACATGGTTAATTAACAGAGGGGGTTATTTCTAATCTAGTTAAAAGATTAGGGCGCCAGGGCCCACTGTCAGAGTCACAAAGGGTGGTAATTAGTGCGGGTTTGACCCGGTTTGACTGGCGGTTAGTCGCCGGCGAGGCCGAACGCGGCAGAGCGTGTCGGGTTCGTCGCTCCGGCGACCATTTGGGCGACGGAGGCCACGGGCGAGGAGCCAGGGCCCGTCCGCGTCGTCTAGAGCAAGCGGGAGAGGCGGGGGTGGCCGGAGCCCGCCGGAGCGGAGCTCGCGACGGTGGCCGGAGCTTGGCTCGAGCAGTAGAGGGGCTAGAGGGCGCCGGAAGAGCAGGGGAGAGGGGGGGGGGTCAACTGTGGGGCTCACAGCGGATCCGGCGGAGGCGTCAGCGAGCTCAGGGGAGGCCCGGAGCGTGCAGGGCGGCGAAGGCGATCTTCGGTGGCCGGAGATGAAGACGAAGGCGGTGACGATGATACGGGGCGTCCGGTGATGCCTGGCTTGACAAAGAGTACGGGGACAATGGCGCGGAGCTCGTGGGCATGTCGGAGGGACGAGGGGACGGCGGAGAGCGCGTCTGCGGTGAGCTGCGGCGACGGCGGCGCTCGGCCATGAGAGAGAGAGAGAGAGAGAGAGAGAGATCCAGGGGAGGGGAGGAACAAGAGAGAGGGAGAGACGTCCGGGGCGGCGCGTGGTGATGTTCGGGACGGCCAGGTGTCGAGGGAGAGTCCAGGCAGGAAGGTGGCGTGGCCGGACGCGTGGCTGCGCACCGGGCACGTGCCCCTGTCCTCCTGGCGCATGGAAGGGGACGACTGGCATGACCAGCTGGCTGGGCCGGCCTGCTGGGCCACTGGCCAGGCCAGGCCTCACAGTGCTGGGCTGCACAGGTAAGTTTCTTTCCTATTTTGTTTTCTTTTCTATTTTCGGACATTTTTGTTTTTGATTTAGTAAGATACTAAATCAATTTATTTGCCTCTGATAATTTTTTTAGGGACTAGTTGGATTAATCCAAAGCCCCACACGAAAAATCAGAGATATTGGACATATAATAAATATATAACTAATATATTTCCAATGCAAATATTTATGCATTAATTCCAAACGGCCAAAAGAAATATTTATGAGCTTCTAAAAATATTTGTTTGAATTTTACCTCTGACCAATATTTTAAGAGAGCAACATGAACATTTTCTTGGACCTTTTTGGAGCAATTTTTAACTGGGTTATTTCCAGAAATGATTTCTGAGGGTTTCACAAATCCCCATTTCAAATTTAAATGAAATTTAAACATGATGCCACATTACTAGCTAGTCTAGGTCATACCAGAACTAGGGATATGACAACTCGCCCACACTTGAAAGAATCTCGTCCCGAGATTCAGGGATCGATGGAAAGAAGGTGGGGTACTCCAGTCGAAGACGATCTTCTCGCTCCCAAGTAGCTTCTCTCTCAAAGTGATGAGACAACTGAACCTTGAGAAACTTGATGTTCTGACGTCAGGTAACACGCTCTGCTTGATCAAGAATGCGAATAGGGTACTCTCGATAAGTGAGGTTATCTTGGAGATCAAGCGTTTCGTGGTCCACTCCACGGATGGGATCCGAGAAGCAATGCCTGAGTTGAGAGACGTGGAAGACATCATGCACTCGGGAAAGATGTGGTAGGCAACCTCTCCTCGTTTAGCGAGAATGCGAAAAGGACCAATGTAACGAGGAGCCAACTTGCCCTTGATACCGAAACGATGGGTACCCTTCAAAGGGGTAACCCAAAGGTAAGCTTTGTCGCCAACTTCATAAGTCATTTCCTTATGACAACGGTCATACTGGCTCTTTTGACGAGATTGGGTTGTTTTCAAATTATCACGAATGATGCGAACTTGCTCTTCTTCCTCCTCGATCATGTCCGGTCCAAAGAATTGTCTTTCACTGGTTTCTGACCAGTTCAAAGGTGTTCAACATCTTCGTCCATAGAGAATCTCGAAAGGAGCTTTCTTGAGACTGGATTGGTAGCTATTGTTATAAGCAAACTCGGCGAAAGGAAGACACTTCTCCCAATCCATCCCGAATGAGATAACACAAGCTCTAACCATGTCTTCGAGAATTTGATTCACCCGTTCCACCTGACCACTCGACTGAGGGTGGAAAGCGGTACTGAAGGAAAGATGGGTGCCCATGGAAGTTTGGAAACTCTCCCAGAAATGAGAAGTGAAAAGACTACCACGGTCTGAATTGATCTCTAGTTGGACACCATGAAGTGACACTATTCAAGAAATATATAAGTCAGCGAGCTGACTAGCAGTGATACTCTCTCGAACAGGTAGTAAGTGAGCCACTTTGGAAAGACGATCAATGACTACGAAGATAGAATTATTCCCTCTCTTGGTCCTGGGAAAGCCGGTGATGAAGTCCGTACCAACTTTATCCTATTTCCACTCAGGAATAGCTAAAGGATGAAGGGTGCCAGCAGGCCTCTGATGTTGTGCCTTAACGCGACGAAAAACGTCACAGTTAGCAATGAACTCAGCGAGTTCTCTCTTCATCCTAGTCCACCAGAACCTCTGGTGTAGATCCTGATACATCTTAGTACTATCTGGATGAATTGTGAGAGGAGATTCATGCGCCTCCTTAAGGATCAGTTGTCGAAGATGCTCCTTCTTGGGGACCACCAAGCGGTTTCCGAAGAAAACAACACCTCGATCATCTAATGAGAAACTACCAGAAATACCCTTGGCAATGTTTCTCTTGATCCGGGTAATCCCCGTATCATGCTTCTGGGCTTCTATGATATGATCCACAAGAGTAGGTTTAGCCACCAAGGTAGAAAGGAATCCGTGAGGAGCAATGTGAAGGTTAAGCTTACAGAATTCCTCGTGAAGAAGTGGTTGGCCCTGCTGCAACATAAGACTGTTGCAATAGGACTTACGACTTAGCGCATCAGCCAAGACATTTCCCTTGCCTGGGGTGTTAGGTAATCCCTGAGTCATAATCTGAGATCAACTCCAACCAACGTCTTTGCCTAAGGTTCAAATCAGATTGGGTGAAGATATACTTGAGACTCTCGTGGTCGGTGTAAATCTCACAACGTTTACCAAGAAGGTAATGTCGCCATGTCTTAAGTGCATAGACTAAGGCTGCAAGCTCTAGATCATGTGTAGGATAATTCTCCTCATGTGGATGCAACTGTCGAGATGCATAGGCAATCACATGACGATCCTGCATAAGAATGCAACCTAGTCCCTGTCGTGAGGCATCACAATAGATAACAAATTCCTTAGTGAAATCCGGTGGCACAAGTATGGGAGCAGAAGTCAGGCGTCTTTTTAGTTCCTGAAAACTGTACTCACACCGTGGAGACCACTCAAACTTTTTAGCTTTCTTGAGAAGTTCCGTGAGAGGTTTGGCCACTTTGGAGAAGTTCTCAACGAAGCGGCAACAAAAACTGGCTAGACCAAGGAAACTCCTAACTTGTTTAACTGTTTTTGGTGGAGTCTGATCAAGAACGGCCTGAACTCTCTTGGGATTGACAGCAATGCTCTTACCAAAGATCACGTGGCCTAGGTAGGTCACTTCTGGCAACCAAAATTCGCACTTGGAGAACTTGGCATAAATGCGATGCTCTCTGAGTTTCTCTAACACAAGTCTAAGATGTTCGGCATGCTCTTCCTCGGTCTTCTAGTAAATAAGAATATCATCGAGGTAAACCATGACAAACTTATCTAAGTACTCCATGAAGATCGAGTTCATCAAGTGGGAGAATGTAGCTCGAGTGTTGGTTAGACCAAAGGACATGACGGTGTACTCGTACTGACCATAACAAGTGACAAAAGCCGTTTTAGGAATGTCCCTATTTCTGATCTTGATTTGGTGGTAGCCTAACCTCAAATCCATCTTGGAGAAGACTGAGGATCCAGCGAGCTGATCATACAGGTTGTTGATCCTGGGGAGCGAATACTTGTTCTTTATCGTGACCAAATTAACGGGACGATAATCTACAACCATCCGGTCCGTACCATCCTTCTTCTTGACGAAGAGAACGGGGCAATCCCAAGGAGAAGAACTAGGACAGATGAAACCCTTTTGTAAGGACTCATCAAGTTGTTTCTTAAGCTCGGCTAGCTCTAAGGGTGCCATCTTGTAAGGTCTCCTAGAAATTGGAGCGGTTCCTGGGATAAGATCTATGACAAACTCTACATCTATGTCAGGTGGAAGACCTGGCAGTTCTTCTGGAAAGACATCCGGAAAGTCACGGACTACCGGGATATCCCCAAGGTCTGGAAGAGGGCTAGCATTAAGAGAATAAAGCTGACATTTTGCAATTCTGGTGGAGACAGTGAGTATCTTGCCAGAGGGGTGTGTGAGCTGAACAGACCTGGTGTAACAATCAATCTTGGCATAATGAGCTTTCATCCATTCCATACCCAAGATGATGTTAATATCTGAAGACTTAAGAGATATCAAGGAAGCTAGGAATACAAGTATGTCAACATGTATTTCATTGCCATAACTTATCCTAGAAGTTTGCCATTTGGATCCAGGAGTTTGAATGAGTAGTGGGGAGGGCATATCACAAAATGACATGTCGTGCAAGTGGGCATAACTTTCGGAAACGAAGGAATGAGACGCCCCAGTATCGAACATAACCGATGCTGGATGACACTTTATAAGGAGTGTACCAAGAACGACATCTAGATCATCATGAGCATCTTTAGCTGAGACTTGATGCACACGTCCATGTTCAGTGGGAGCTGACTTGGCACTGATCATCTTGCGTGATGGCTTACTACCACGGCCAAGAAACTTCTCGGGCTGGGGTGGAGCAACACTGGTCTGAGTGCAAATACGGGCAATGTGGCCTGGCTCTCCGCACTTGTAACAAATCTTGGAGGTAGGACATGGACCCGCATTGGCAGGCGGTCCATCAATAGGCCTGGGTCGAGCATATAACTAAACTGGGTGAGGCGCCACATAAGATGGCCTCTGAGTATAACCGGGTGGAAGAGCAGAGTTCAGAACCCAAATCCGGCGCTTCTGAGAACTAGAACCGGAGGAAGAACCCAAATCACGAGTGTGCTTACGAGACTCCTCGTAAGTGAGCTGAGCATTCTCTGCGTTAATGGCCTTGTTCACAAGAGCCTAGAATGTATTGCAATGGTGCAAGTGGAGATCACGACGCAACTTGGGGTTGAGACCCTTCCGGAACCTAGCCTGCTTCTTGGCATCTGTGGACACTTCTTCTGTAGCATAGCGGGCAACGTTCTCAAACTCTCTACTGTAAGCATCAACAGCCATCTTACTCTGGGTGAAACTACAGAACTCTTCTCTCTTGCGATCGATGAGGGCTTGAGGAATGTGATGTTCACGAAAAACCTAAGTGAAATCTCTCCAGGTAGGTATCTGGCCAGCTGGAAGCATAGCCTCATAGTTCTGCCACCAATGACTAGCAGGACCTTCCAGGTGATATGCAGCATAGGTGACCTTGTCACCTTCAGCTATGCTCGCGGAACGCAGCTTGTGTGTGATACTACGGAGCCAGTCATCTGCACCGAGTGGTTCAATGGAATGATGGAAGGTAGGTGGGTTCAGACCAATGAAGTCATAGATGGTCGCTGACTCTTTGTACTGATGTGTGGTGTTCTCCTCAATACGTGCTAACAAGCGGTTATACTCACACTTGTTCCTCTCCATCTCTAACATGACCTCTGCCAACGAAGGCTAGTCGGGAGGATCCTCATCCCTACCATCTCCATGGTTCCGACCACGAGCAACAGAACTTTGGTTAGCTGACGACATCCTGAGAAACGAAACCAAGGACGGAGTCAACATCAACTATAGGATGCAGTATGTAGCTCAAGGAAATTAGTATCTCTCGAACTCCTAGGACAAATCCGGCAGCATAACGGCAGTACAATGCTCAAAATGAGACATTCTTCAAATGATGGGGTAGTACCACAACTCAACATCATCACTCAAGGTTCTGAGATAGTACTAATCAACTACACCGGAAGTACTCGAAAACTGGAGTATGACTCTGATCAACCAATCCTATGAGACTACAGAATAGTAACACGTGATCCTGATAGACAGAAGAGAAAGCCTAGTTCCTTAACCCCGTAGGAAAGATAGGATGACTCAGATCAAAAGGGCATGAGGTAAAAGGAGTAAAAAGAGCCTTACGTTCCCTTCCACTATCAATTCCCTTATATAACTAAAGAATTTCTAGACTCAACTTCGACCAGCCTGGCTTGGTAATCCTACAGGTAGTCAAGCTCTGATACCAAAGCTGTCGGGACCCCGATTCTAAGTCACACCGATCTAGCATGTAACACCTCATATCACTTTGCGGCCTCACGCACGGTATTCCCACGGGTGTCGCCTTACCATGGCCCGGGACCGTTTGCGCCTTTTGGCTCACGTATATGATAGTGTCGCTAGCATCCATATGACAGAGAACCCAGGCCGACATGACTAGTCGTGAACCCAAAGTGGCACCAACTTACGGGGACAGGCATACATGAAACAACATCGAGCATGTCGGTCAGCAGCATGTGAATCCGGGCTGTAGAAACTGGGCTAACAGGACTCCGGGAACCCGGGCTATAGCAGGCTAGGCAGGACTCTGGATGTCACCGCGTGACATTTCCCTGAAGGGACATACACATGAACAAAGTGAATCACATGCCGACCAGTCTAAGTGTTCCGGAGCAGTAGTGCTGGGCTAGCAGGACTCCGGTAAAACGGGCTGTAGCGGACTACCATGGTTCGGTGGAAGCACTAGACTACATTTCCCCATAAGAGAGGCTTCCAAGGATAGACAACTAGGTTGTCGGATCCCACACATAGCAATACATGTTACACGTACGCATAACGTGCAAGTATTTGTTGTACAACATGGCATCACAACATAACTCAAACTCATATAGATAAAGTCCCAGAAGGGCCACATAGCATTTAATACAAACAGGGGTCTCATGACCCATCATTTAGAGCATACGAGCAATGGAAGCATGACATGTCTGAGTACAAACAACTACAAAAGAAAAAGGCTGAGAAGCCTAACTATCTACAACATCCGATCGAGATCGTAGCTGAGGTACAAGCTACTTGTCGAAGTCCACGTAAACTAGCACTACTAGGGAAAACCTTATACACAGAAATTTAGCAACAGCGTGGGTCAAAAAAAGGGTGCTAGTGCTAGATAGCAGTAGCGGTTTAGAAAAAACCGCGCTGCAGATACAATTGTAGCAGTAGGGCGTGTGGCTGTAAAAGCGCTACTACCAATATTCCCATTGGTAGAACGATAGGCTACGATAGCGCTATGGCTTGAGGAAGCGCCACCGCTTAGGGCATGAGTAGCAGCGCTTCCTAAGAAGAGCACTACTGCTAATGGAAATAAAATAAAATGAAAACAAATAGAAAAGTAAATGAAAATGAAAGAAATAGAAAAGGAGAAAGAAAAAATGTATAGCAAAATAAATGAAAAGCGAAAAACAGAGAAAGAGAGAGGCAGTAGGCAGGTTCGTAAGAGGCGCCAGTAGCTAACGAGTCGCAGCTGCTTCCTGAACCCACGCTATAGAAACAGAAAAGGAAATAAAAAAGGGAGAAAATTACATAGCTATAGCAGTAGGCGTTTTATAAAAAGAGCTATAGCTACCTTAGCTATAGCGCATTTTGCGAAACGCGCTACCGCTAATTTTGACTTAACCAAAAAACCGTTTCAACCTGGACACCACTTGCCCCCCAAATCTCTCGACCCACCCCGCCGCCATCTCCCGGATTCACCGTCGCCCCACTTCACCGCCGTCGACGCCACCGGAGCCGCCCCCAACGCCACGGAGCCGCGCAGTCTCATCAACGCCACCGGAGCCGCCGTCAACGCCACCGGATCCTCCCTCGCCACAACTGCCTCCCTCGCCATCACTGGAGACGTCCCTGCCTCCCTCGCCACCACCGGAGCCATCCTATGTAAGCCCCCACCCCTCCTCTCTCTCTCTCTCATGCATATGTTAGCTAGTTTAATTATGTTAATTATCTAGGTTAGAGCAAAAATTTAGTTAGGGCTTTGACAGAGAAGTAGTTAGGTTAACTAGTTTAATTAGGTTTATTATCTAGGTTAGTGCAAAAATTTAGTTAGGGCTCTGACAGAGAACTAGTCAGGTTAACTAGTTTAATTAGGTTAATTACCTAGGTTATTTAGGCAAGTTTTATTTTAAATATGATCCCTTCCTAGAATTTTATTGTTGATTATATCTTTTCATTGAAGTGCTCATGTTATATCTTTTCACTGAAGTGGTTCGATTGTGCCCAAGTGGCTTTGTTTTTGAATGAAGCTGAGTGGTTTATATATATTTTGCCGAATGTTGATTCATTTCGCTCGGCAATTTCAGGTTCTCGATTTGTCCACTTCTTAGCAAAGGTCACGCCGAAATTTTCCGTGAATTTCGGCATGACTTGTGCTACAAACGAGGACATATCGAGTGCCCGGGATTTGCCGCACTAGGAAGGAGTCAACGTTCCTGCAAAACAATAGGCCTTTTTTATGTCATTATTCATTTTATTAGGTCTAGAATTAATTGACTAGATTTAATCATAGGAAACATGGCTAGCAACGATGAAGGACAGGGTTTTGGTGATTGCGACGACGCTCACCGGGCGGCAAAGCGAAATTTTTAGCCTTGTCGATTTATCAACCGATGTTGTTGCCGGGCCCACCGGTGGCATCGGGATCGAGACCGACACGCAGACCAGTGCTGAGACTGAGACCGGCGCTGAGACTCAGACCGGCATCGAGACCGGCGCTGAGAATGAGACCGGCGCTGCCTCGGGGAGCGGAGCCGGTGTAGAACCGAAAGGAAAGAGGCAACAGCTTCCTAACAAACTCAGGACTACTAGACTGGTGGTCACGGAGGTGGACGACGGCAATTTTGAGCCATAGGCGCCCGAGGAAGCGCGCTCGTGCTACGGCAATCGAATAGGCTGCATTGTACGGACAACCGCCACCATCAACGATGAGAAACTACAGAAGATAGAAAATATGAGGAGCTCCCTCCTAAAGAAGTTTCACCAGATATTCTTGTTCCCGGGCCGGAATGAGAAGGATTATGAAGATCTAGATGAGGACCCGGCAATGAAGAAGATAAACAAACATGCCATGACCAAGTCTAGCGACGCTGTTGGCACTGGAAAATCGAGTGAAAGCAAAGATCATCGACAAGAAGGAACCCTACTCCGAGATTGTAAAGGATAATCCGACAATCACGGAAGAGCAGTTTCAAATATTCAAGGAGGCTTGCGAGGCCGAAGCTGCAAAAAAAAGTCTAAGTACATGAAGGGGCTTCAAGAGAGGAACATTGGGAGCCACCACCTCGGAAGCCATGGTTACGGCGGAAAGTGGTCCAAATGGGCCAAGGAGGACGCGGAAGCCGTGAGTCTGGGCATCCCAGACCCCTTGGCGGAGTTCACCGTCCCGCAGGAGCGTGACGTCCTCAGGGCCCAGCACCATTGGGACCCAGTGAAGAAGGTTTACGAGACAAAACCGGTCATTACGGAGTTCATGAGACTGCTTGTAATTTTATTTTCTGATCAATTCGACTGCACACATTAGTCATATTTGTAAACGATCCTTGTGCCTTTTGCAGAGAGAGCAGCATAGGATTGCGGCCGAAAGCGACTCGCCGTCTGAGGCATTGGCAAGGCCCAAGTGGGACACTCCATTCAACCGGGCGTTGAACATATTGAAACGACAACCGGTGGATACTCGACCGTCTTATGGACGCGTGCACGGTGTCGGAGACGACGCCACGTGGAAGAAGTACTACCGTGAGACCATGGAGGAGAGAAAGGAAAGACGGAGGTTAACTGAAGAAAACATCGACAAGAAGGTTGAGATTGCTGTTGTCAGGACCCTGATTCCAAGTCACATCGATCTAGCTGGTAACACCTCATATCACTTTGCGGCCTCACGCACGGTATTCCCACGGGTGTCGCCTTACCATGGCCCGGGACTGCTTGCGCCTTTTGGCTCATGTATATGATAGTGTCGCTACCATCCATATGACAGAGAACCCGGGCCGACATGGCTAGTCGTGAACCCAAAGCGGCACTAACCCATGGGGACAGGCATACATGAATCAACTTCAAGCACGCCACCAAGAAGCGTGAATCCGGCTGTAGCATCGGGCTAACAGACTCGAGAACCCGGCAGTAGACTGGCTAACAGACTCCGGAATCCAGGCTGTAGCACCAGGCTAGCCAGACTCGGATGTCACCGTGTGACATTTCCCGTAGGTACGACATACGACGGCGTGAAACACATGCCGGCTAGTCAAGTGTTCCGGAGCTGTAGTGCTGGGCTAGCAGGACTCCGGTGAACCGGCCTGTAGCGGACTACTATGGCTCATGGAAGCACCAGACTACATTTCCCCATAACAGAGGCTGCCAAGGATAAACAACTAGATTGTCGGATCCCACACATACCAAGCATTTCAATCATACACACAATATGCCCGATATGTGTAAATACATCATGGCATCAAAACAAAACTCTACAACTCAAGGTACTTTATTTAAAGGCTCCGGGGAGCCATACATAACATGTTCATACAGATAGGGGTCACATGACCCGACACTCAAGTCATACAAACATACAAGCACATGCGGAAGCAAACTAGTCTCGAGTACGTACACTAGAAAGAAAGAAGGCTTGACGGGCTTATCTATCTACATAGGGCCCTTCACAAGCTTAGATCACCACCTGGGTTGCAAGTCACTCGTCAACGTCGAGATCTACATAGAACCCATCGGAAGGGCCGGTGTTGTCGTTTGAAAACAGTAATTAAAGAAACACGAGTACAAAGGTACTCAGCAAGTCTTACAACAGATCCTACTATACATGCACATTCTCAAGAAGGTAGTAGAGTTATTGCAGCAAGCCAGCTTTGACTCTTGGCTAGTCTATCCTACGAGACACCACCTGTAAAATAGTTTTCGCACACGAGTCCACTACTTACCATCACAATACTCCACCGTGGATCCTCCCTCGTCATCCTACGAAGGGGCCATCCGCGGTACTCACACTTATCTTGAGTCTTTTAGTAGTAACCATTAACTTGTCTATGAACTGCATAAGCGACCAAGTAGTCCTTATCATGGAGGCGGCTATTCAATAGTTTCATACCCTGCAGGTGTACTTCTTCACACACGCCACCACTTATCGCCGCATACGACATGTACTGACAACCTTCAAGCGGAAGCCCAGCGAGGGTGTCGGCCACGACCGACTAAACACATGAGTCCCTAGTCCAGGTTTATCGCCTATTCGGGTTCCATCCGCAAGGAAATCCGGCCGGGGTGTCCTAATCGGCCCCAAACAATGTGTGCAGGGTTCCCGGGACACCAAACGGGCGACTCGATACACCGGGCCACGAGCCTACCGCATCACAGCCCACCCCTAAGGTCAGCGCTGCGCATGGCCTCTAGCAACTACAAACACCAGAAACTCTTTGCAACTCCTTGACAGAGGACGGGGGTGGTTAATAAGTCGAGAGAGTCAATTAAGGGTCCCAATGTGTGGTAGTAGCTGAATCTTAAATCACGCATACAGATCTCAGTTCTTAAGGACGGTCTCAATGAAACAACCCACCATGTACTCCTACATGGCCTCTCATCGATACCTTTACCAAATCATGTTCAATACTTCACTCTCATTACCGACACAACCTTTGACTCTAGTTCATCAAACTATGAGCTCGACCTGACACGACTCTTAGCATAGCAAGCATAGCATGGTAGGAAAGACAAACATGGCTCAATGAACTCCTACACATGCTAGTGGGTTTCATCTAGTTACTGTGGCAATGACAGGTCATGTAGAGGAATTGGGTTCAACTACCGCAACACACAGCAGTTTTGAAACGCGTTGTCTTAATGCAGTAAACGAGAGCAGAAGCGAGAAGATGGGTTTGTATCGAAATGATCAATGGGGTTGCTTTCCTGTCGGGGTGGTAGTGGAATACTGCCTTCAGCTTGATACTGTGAATATCCCTGAGGCGTAACCTACCACTTAAGAACACATCAAAACACAATCACCACATGGCAATATGCAACAATATGATGCATGCAATGACATGGCAAAAATGAGTGTGTTTGGGCTAGTGCAACTTAGGACAAAATAGTTTGAGCACATTTGAATCAAGGATTCAAATGCTAGCTCAAAATAAGAGGTCATATTAGTGCATTTGCTTGTTTCACCTAAATAGCAAGGTTAAACTGTTCTGACATGCATGAAACTAGTACAGATGGAAAGATTAGATTTTTCTAATCGAATTTCATATATAAATCTATGCATTTGGAGTTACAGATTAATTCCTATGAATTTTTGAAGTTTGTACGATTTTCTGGAATTTCCTGTAAAAGAATAATTCCAGTAATTGAATCAATTCGTCAGCATTGCGTCAAGGTGACTTCAGTGGTCAACGGGGCGGTCCAGGTCAAACTGACCCGTGGGTCCCGTCTGTCAGCAGTTAGTTAAACTAACTTAAATTAGTTAGCACTAACCCTAGGTTAATTAGCAGGGCGGGCCCCACTTGTCATAGACCCAGGGGGTCAAACTGGGCCCACCCAGTCAAATCAGTCAACAGGGTCAACTTGCCGGCGTTTAGCCGCCGGCAAGGCCAGACGCGGCGGTGGGAGTCCGTTTTCATGCTCCGACGACCAAATGGATGGCGGAGACCATGTACGCGTAGCTGGGAACGAGCCGCGTCGTTTGGTTGCAGTGGTGGAGCTCGGGGTGGCCGGGAACGTTGGCGGCGACGGGTTTGGCGGTCGCCGGAGTCGGGTGAGGTTGAGCTCGTCGTTAGGGGGAACGGCGAAGTGCGTGGAGTGGTGCTACGGACTCCTCGCGATGTGGTGGGTGTGTTGGACCCGGTGGTGTGGCCGGTGGGTGGCCGAAGTCACGTCGGCGACGAGCTCGGCGGTGGCGCGTGTGGTGATGCTTCGTGCAGTCGCTAGGGTGCTCGAGAGAGAGAACGGAGAGGATGGGGAGGTGCAGCAGCTCACGGCGATCACGTAGGAGCAGACGGAGCGGTCGGGGACGAACTATTGTGGCGGTGATGGCGAAGGGGATCTGCGGCGGTGCTCGGTGAAGTCGAGCTCGAAGAGGACGAAGCAGGGCGCGCGAGCGCTTGGGGCTCGGGCTGATCGACGGAGATGGCGATGGCGAAGCTGTTGGACACGGTAGCGTGGGACGGGGACGACGGCGGAAGCGGGTTTCACGGTGGCGCGGGCGCGGCAGTGTCGGACATGGTGTGGGAGAGCGAGGGAGAGAGGAAGGGGGATGTGTGAGGTGTTCGCGGGGTCGGGGCAGCGACATGGAGCCTGCCCAGGTGTCCAGGGCGCCACAGGCAAGCAGCCGACGCCAGGCTAGCTCGGCTCGCCAAGGCCACCTCTGTGGCTCTGCTCAAGGGATTTAAGCAGTTGGTCGGCATGGGCCAGCACAGTTGGGCCGCCAGTGGGCCGGCCGGTGGCTGCGCCGTAAGTTCCTCCTCTCTTTAATTTCTGTTTTCCTATTTTTCTGTAAGTTTGTGGCTTTATTAAAAATAGTTAGACACTTACAAAAATCCTGAAGATAATCATAGGCTCTGTTTAGATTATTTCCAACAGCCCACACTTATTTCCAGAATTATTTGAGCATTTAAGCTATTTTATAGCATTTAAATGCCCAAATGCAAATAGGTAATGATTTAATCCAATGACCTTATGTGTCCTAAAAAAATGTGAACCCATTTTGCCAGAGGTTCTAACCCAAACCAAAAAGGGTGGACTTTTTAGAAGGGCATTTCAGGTTCATTGAAAATAATTTTAGTAAACCCTAGTTGTTTCCAGGGGGGTGCTAGGGGTTCTGTCATCCCCATTTCAAGTTTCTGGAAGAATAAACATGATGCAACACTCTAATGCATGAACTAGCTAGGATGTGACAACTCACCCCCACTCAAAAGAATCTCGTCCCAAGATTTAGGATCCTCCGGGAAGAAGGTGGGGTACTCGAGTCGAGGACGATCCTCCCTTTCCCAAGTAGCTTCTTGCTCGGAATGGTGTGACCATTGAACCTTGAGAAACTTGATATTCTGGCGTCGAGTGGTACGCTCGGCTTGATCAAGGATACGAACGGGATATTCCTGATATGCGAGATTATCTTGGAGATCAAGCGTTTCGTGGTCCACGCCACGGATAGGATCCGAGAAGCAATGCCTGAGTTGAGAAACGTGGAAGACATCATGAACTCTGGAAAAATGTGAAGGTAGTTCCAATTGGTAGGCAACTTCTCCTCGTTTGGCAAGAATGCGAAAGGGTCCAATGTAACGAGGAGCCAATTTGCATTTGATATCAAACGATGGGTTCCTTCAAAGGAGTAACTCAAGGTAAGCCTTCTCGCCAATTTCATAAGTCATGAGCTTATGTTTGCGGTCATATTGGCTCTTTGGCGAGATTGGGCTGTTTTCACTTTCACGAATAATGCGAACTGCTCTTCTCGCTTCCTGAATCATATCCGGCCAAAGAGTTGCCTTTCCCGGTTTCTCACCAGCTAAGAGGCGCTCACATTTCCGCCCATAGAGAACTTCAAAGGAGCTTTGCCCAAACTAGCTTGATAACTATTGTTATAAGCGAACTCGGCGAATGGAAGACAATTCTCCCAATCCATACCGAAAGAGATGACAAAAGCTCGGAGCATATCGTCCAGAATTTAATTGACTCGTTCTACTTGACCACTTGATTGAGGGTGGAAGGCGGTGCTAAAGGAGAGACGAGTTCCCATAGCATTTTGGAAAATTCCCCAAAATCGAGAAGTGAAAAGACTTCTACGGTCTGAGTTAATCTCCAATGGAGCACCATGAAGAGACACTATTTGGGAGATGTACAAGTCAGCTAGCTGGCTAGCGGTTATACTCTCACGAACGGGTAGGAAATGGGATACTCTGGAAAGACGATCGGCAACAACGAAGATAGCATTATTCCCTCTCTTGGTCCTGGGAAACCCGGTAATGAAATCCATACCGGTTTTATCCCATTTCCATTGAGGAATAGCAAAAGGTTGAAGGGTGCCAAGAGGTCGCTGATGCTCGCTTAACACGACGACGCACGCCGCAATTAGCATTGTATTGAGAGATTTCTCTTCATCCTAGTCCACCAAAACCTCCGCGAGATCTTGATACATTTTGGTACTATCGGGATGAATGGTGAGAGGAGATTCATGATCTTCCTTATGATCAATTGTCGTAGCTGTTGTTTCTGGGAACCACTAGGCGTTCTCAAAAATACAACACCTCGCTCATCCATGGAGAAACACTTAGCAGCTCCGCTAGCAATGTTCTCCTTGTTCCGTGATATTCCTCTATCATACCGCCGAGCGGTTATGATTTGATCCGTAAGGTGAGGTTTCGCCACCAGGGTGGATAGGAATCCTCGAGGAACAATGTGAAGGTTAATCTTACAAAATGCCTCATGGAGAAGTGGTTGACTTTGTTGTAACATCAAGTTGTTACAATAAGATTTATGACTTAGCGCATCAGCCATGATATTTGCTTTTCCCGGGGTGTAGGTTATTCCTAAGTCGTAATCCGTGTTCAACTCGACCCAATGTCTTCGCCTGAGATTCAAATACGGTTGGGTGAAGATGTATTTCAGACTTTTGTGATCGGTGTAAATTTTGCAACGATTACCGAGAAGGTAATTGTCGCCAGGTTTTGAGTGCATGGACTACAGCTGGAAGCTCTAGATCATGTTTGGGATAGTTATCCTCATGTGGACGCAACTGTCGAGAAGCGTAGGCAATCACATGACGATCTTGCATGAGTATGCAACCTAGTCCTTGTCGCGAGGCATCACAATAGATAACAAAGTCCTTAGAAAAATCTGGTGGTATGAGTACGGGAGTAGATGTCAGACGTCTTTTCAGTTCCTGAAAGCTGAACTCGCACTGTGGGGTCCACTCAAACTTTTTATCTTTCTTAAGGAGTTCAGTTAGAGGTTTAGCAACCTTGGAAAAATTCTCGACGAAGCGGCGACAGTAACTCGCTAAGCCAAGGAAACTCCGAACTTGCTTGACTGTTTCAGGTGGAGTCCAATCAAGGACGGCTTGAACTCGCTTGAGATTGACAGCAATACCCTTACCAGATATTACATGGCCTAAATATGTCACTCTGGCAACCAAAATTCACACTTGGAGAATTTGGCATAAAGGCGGTGCTCCCGAAGTTTCATCAATACTAGCCTTAGGTGTTCGGCATGTTCTTCCTCATTCTTGGAGTAGATGAGTATATCATCGAGGTATACTACGACGAATTTATCTAAATACTCCATGAAGATCGAGTTCATTAACCGAGATAAGGTGGTGGAGCATTGGTTAAACCGAAGGACATGACGGTGTACTCAGATTGGCCATAACGAGTGACAAAGGTCGCTTTTAGGAATGTCCTCGTTTTGATTTTGATTTGATGGTAGCCCAACCTCAAATCCATTTTGAAAATATCGAGGATCCAGCGAGCTGATCATACGATCGTTGATCCCGGGGAGCGGATACTTGTTCTTGATAGTGACCAAGTTGACAGGTCGGTAATCTACAACCATCCGATCCGTTGCATCCTTCTTGTTGACAAAGAGGACGGGGCAAGCCCATTGAGAAGAACTAGGATGGATGAAACCCTTTTTCAAGGAGACTCATCGAGTTGTTTCTTAAGCTCCGCTAGTTCTAGGGGTGCCATCTTATAGGGTCTTCTAGAGATTGGTACGGTTCCTGGAACAAGGTCTATCACGAACTCGACATCCCTGTCATGTGGAACACCTGGCAGTTCTTCTGAAAAGACATCCGGGAAGTCACGGACTACCGGAATATCTTCAAGATCAAGAAGAGGATTGGCATTTAGGGAGTAGAGCTGACGCTCAGACACTCGGGTCAAAACATTGACTGTCTTGCCCGATGGATGGGTGAGTTGAACAGTTCTAGTAGAGCAATCAATCTTAGCATAATGGGCTGACATCCAGTCCATACCCAAGATGATGTTTATGTCTGAGGACATGAGAGCTATCAGTGATGCAAGAAAGACCAACCTGTCGACAAGAATTTCATTTCCATGACTTATTCTAGAGGTTTGCCATCTAGAACCAGGACTTTGAATTTCCATGGAGGTGGGCATGTCACTAAATGTGGTGTTGTAATCGAGCATAGCTCTCGAAATAAATGAATGAGATGCTCCAAAGATCGAAAAGAACAGCTTGCCGGATGGCGCTAACAAGGAGCGCATCAAGACGACGCTAGATCATCATGAGTCTCCTCACCGAGACATAATTGACATGGCCACATGCAGTGGTGGCTGGCTTGGCGTAGTAAGTTTTTCCCGCTGGCTTACCATGACCAACGGACTTTCCAGGCTGATTGGGGTTGTTCTGGGGGCACTCACGCAGATAGTGACCCGTCTCTCCACACTTGAAGCATGGCACAACATCGGGGCGTGGAGCAGCATTAGCAGCGGGGCCACCATAGGTCTTGGGCGGTACATACTGCTGGTTGGGGCGAGGCGCCTCAAATGATGGCCCCGGGGTGAACCTGGGTGGCAGTGTTGTGTTTGGAATCCAGACCCGATGCTTCTGAGATCCAGAGCCGGATGAAGAACCAAAGTCACAGGAGTGCTTGCGTGAAGCTTCATAGTCAGTCTCACCTGTCTCAGCACTGATGGCCTTATTGACCAACTTCTGGAAGGAGGTGCACTCGTGCAGACGGAGATCACGGCGAAGCTCGGGGCTAAGTCCCTTGCGGAACCTTCCCTGCTTCTTGGCGTCGGTGGATACCTCTTCAGGAGCATAACATGCTAGTTTTCCAAACTCACGGCTGTATGCATCCACGGTCAGTCTGCCTTGGGTGAAATTGCAGAACTCTTCCCTCTTACGATCCATGAGACCTTCCGGGATGTGATGCTCATGGAAAGCCTCACTGAATTCAGCCCAAGTAGTGATTTGGCCGACCGGGCGCATAGCCTCCAAGTTTTCCCACCAAAGGCTAGCAGGGCCTTTGAGGTGATAGGCAGCAAAGGTAACCTTATCAGCTTCGGCTAAGTTGGCAGAACGTAGCTTATGGGTGATGCTGTGAAGCCAATCATCCGCATCGAGGGGCTCGACGGAATGATTAAACTTAAGTGGGTACAACTTGACAAAGTCATTGATCGACACCAAGTCGTTCCTCTGCTGACGTGCAGTATTCTGCTCAATCCGCTCCAGCAAGCGGTTGGTCTCACGCTTGTTTCTTTCCGCCTCCAGCATAACTTCAGCCAGAGAAGGCGGTTGAGGCAGGTTTTCATCCCTAGCTGCACTGGCTTCACCCTGCTATGGGGCAGCAGGGTTGTTGCGGGTGTTGACCATCCTAGGAAAACAAGACCACGGTTTAGACAAGGATGGCAAAATCTTGGCAAGGAAGTGCAGAATGTAATGGATAACACGGAATGCAGAGATGTTCATCCGTATGACATGGTAATATAGAAACTGCCATATATATACCAACGGTCATACACACCATACATAGTTTAGTACAAGCCCAGGCTAAAGTACAACTACGGTGAAAGACGATACATCTCATAGAAGGCATTCCAAGCTCCTATACATTATTTTTCTACACCTCCGGAACGTGATACATACCAAGTCATATTCCACAAGTCACGCAGGACGGTGGAAATAGAACTACTACAATACTAGTGAAACTACTACTAGCTCAGACAGCACCGTAGTAATCCTCATAAAAGTCACCACCCAAGCCTGGAAGCGGAACATGATCATCCGGGAACAATGGGTCCTGTGGAGCTTGCGGTCCATAGGGACTCGGATGTGGCCTTGGTCCAACAAACGGTGGCAGACGGGGTCCACGAGGAGGGGTGATGCCTCCTACCTCACGCCATTCCATAAATTATGGCAGACCAGACCGCACAGGGTACAAGTCCCTCATGTCCATATACCCAGCCTGCACGGCAGGTGCAAACTGTGTCAGACCAGTGATCAGAACGAGCGTTGAAGAGCTCCATACGCAAGGCACGATTCTCACGGTCCTTGTCCTCAAGCATCTCCATGGTGGTGCAGAGTAGTGAATCCTCATGGGTAGATTCACAGTAAATAGCCTGATAGTACCCATGTGCCCCAGGTAGTGATGCTGGCATATAGCAGAAATCGGTGTTCTGCAGCAAGGCAGTTCTGGCTCGTACGATAGTCATCGTCGAGTAAGCTACGTCCTGCATGGACATCCCGATGGTAACCCCAAGTCCATAAGAGCAATGGATGGGTTCAGTAGCTCCAGGATAGGAAGGGTATATCCTGACCGTACAAAGGTATTGGCTCTGGTTAAAATATCTAAACTGCTCCTCGACGGTATATTCAGGATACCATCGATAGCCTGTCTCGACCATCACTCGGACCAGCATGGCCGTGTGACCAGATACATCGTGGCATCGAGTCAGACGAACCACTTGATTCTGGGAACGGGTGGCCATCTGAAAGCACAAAATTAGGCAAAGGCATTAGAGTTTTCTAGGAGAAATTGGACGGCATAACGGCTGTAAATGCTCAGAAAAAGATTTGAGACATTCACAACAGTTTGCAAAACCACTCAACAACATCATATCAAGGTTCTATTTCAACTGATAACATACTAAAAGTAGTAGAAACTGTACTGAGGCTGGTAACCAACAATCCTATAAGTTACTACGGATTAGTAACACGTGAACCTGATAGAGAGAAGAGATCCTAGTCCTTAACCCACATAGAATGAGAAGAGAATGACTCAGATCAGAGGGCATAAGGTAAAGGAGTAAAAGAGCCTTATGTCCCCCCCCCCCACAATCAATTCCCCTACATATAGCTAAAGCATTTCTAGACTCGACATCGACCAGTTTGGCTCAACGAACCTACAGGCAGTCTGGCTCTGATACCAATGCTGTCAGGACCCCGATTCCAAGTCACATCGATCTAGCCGGTAACACCTCATATCACTTTGCGGCCTCACGCACGGTATTGCCACGGGTGTCGCCTTACCATGGCCCGGGACCGTTTGCGCCTTTTGGCTCACGTATATGATAGTGTCACTACCATCCATATGACAGAGAACCCGGGCCGACATGGCTAGTCATGGCCCCAAAGCGGCACTAACCCATGGGGATAGGCATAGATGAATCAACTTCGAGCATGTCGGTCAGCAGCGTGTGAATCTGGGCTGTAGCGCTGGGCTAACAGGACTCCGAGAACCCGGGCTGTAGCAGGCTAGGCAGGACTCCGGATGTCACCCCGTGACATTTCCCCGTAGGGACAGACACAAGAACGAAGTGAAACACATGCGGCCAGTCAAGTGTTCCAGAGCAGTAGTGCTGGGCTAGCAGGACTCCGGTGAACCGGGCTGTAGCGGAGTACTGTGGCTCATGGAAGCACTAGACTGCATTTCCCCATAAGAGAGGCTGCCTAGGATAAACAACTAGATTGTCGGATCCCACACATACCAAGCATTTCAATCATACACACAATATGCCCGATATGTGTAAATACAACATGGCATCACAACAAAACTCTACAACTCAAGGTACTTTATTTAAAGGCTCCGGGGAGCCATACATAACATGTTCATACAGATAGGGGTCACATGACCCACACTCAAGTCATACAAACATACAAGCACATGCGAAGCAAACTAGTCTAAGTATGACACTAGAAAGAAAGAAGGCTTGACGGCATGTCTATCTACATAGGGCCCTTCACAAGCTTAGATCACCACCTGGTGGCAAGTCACTCACAACGCCGAGATCTACATAGAACCCATCGAAGGTGCGGTGGTGTCGTCTCAAAACAGTAATTAAAGCAACATGAGTACAAAGGTACTCAAAGAAGTCTTACAACAGATCCTACTATACATGCACATTCTCAAGAAGGTAGTGGAGTTATTGCAGCAAGACAGCTTTGACTCTTGGCTGCTATCCCACGAGACACCACCAGAAAATAGTTTTCGCACACGAGTCCACTACTCACCATCACAATACTCCACCGTGGATCCTCCCTCGTCATCCTACGAAGGGGCCATCCGCGGTACTCACACTTATCTTGAGTCTTTTAGTAGTAATCATTAACTTGTCTATGAACTGCATAAGCGACCACCAAGTAGTCCTTATCATGGAGGCGGCTATTCAATAGTTTCATACCCCGCAGGTGTACTTCTTCACACGCGCACCACTTATCGCCACATACGACATGTACTTGGCAACCTTCAAGCGGAAGCCCAGCGAGGGTGTCGGCCACGACCTGACTAAACACATGAGTCCCTAGTCCAGGTTTATCGCCTATTCGGGTTCCATCCGCAAGGAAATCCGGCCGGGGTGTCCTCAACGGCCCCAAACGATGTGTGCAGGGTTCCTGAGACACCAAACGGGCGACTCGATACACCGGGCCACGAGCCTACCGCATCACAGCCCACCCCTAAGGTCAGCGTTGCGCATGGCCTCTAGCAACTACAAACACCAGAAACTCTTTGCAACTCCTTGACAGAGGACGGGGGTGGTTAATAAGTCGAGAGAGTCAATTAAGGGTCCCAATGTGTGGTAGTAGCTGAATCTTAAATCACACATACAGAGCTCAGTTCTTAAGGACGGTCTCAGTGAAACAACCCACCATGTACTCCTACATGGCCTCTCATCGATACCATTACCAAATCATGTTCAATACTTCACTCTCATTACCGACACAACCTTTGACTCTAGTTCATCAAACGATGAGCCAGACCTGACACGACTCTAAGCATAGCAAGCATAGCATGGTAGGAAAGACAAACATGGCTCAATGAACTCCTACACATGCTAGTGGGTTTCATCTAGTTACTGTGGCAATGACAGGTCATGCAGAGGAATTGGGTTCAACTACCGCAACACACAGCAGTTTTGAAACGCGTTTTCTTAATGCAAGAACGAGAGCGAAGTTTAGAAGATGGGTTTGTATCGAAATTATCAATGGGGTTGTTTGCTCGTCGGGTGGTAGTGGAATACCGCCTTCGCTTGATACTGTGAATATCCCTGAGGCGTAACCTACCACGAAGAACACATCAAAACACAATCACCACATGGCAATATGCAACAATATGATGCATGCAATGACATGGCAAAAATGAGTGTGTTTGGGCTAGTGCAACTTAGGACATAATAGTTTGAGCACATTTGAATCAAGGATTCAAATGCTAACTCAAAATAATAGGTCATATTAGTGCATTTTCTTGTTTCACCTAAACAGCAAGGTTAACGTGTTCTGACATGCATGAAACTAGTACAGATGGAAAGATTGGATTTTTCTGATCAAATTTCATATATAAATCTTTGCATTTGGAGTTACAGATTAATTCCTATGAATTTTTTAAGTTTGTACGATTTTCTGGAATTTCCTATAAAAGAATAATTCCAGTAATTGAATTAATGCGTCAGCATTGCGTCAGGTTGACGTCAGTGGTCAACGGGGCGGTCCAGGTCAAACTGACCTGTGGGTCCCATCTGTCAGCAGTTAGTTAAACTAACTAAAATTAGTTAGCGCTAACCCTAGGTTAATTAGCAGGGCGGGCCCCACTTGTCATAGACCCAGGGGGTCCAACTGGCCCACCTACCAACTCACCAACGGGTAAACTCACGGTGTTTAGCCGCCGGCAGGCCGTGACGCGGCGCGGGAGTGCGTTGCGGCTGCGCGACCAAATGGACGGCGGAGACCATCTACGTTTAGCTGGGAACGAGCCGCGTCGTTTGGTGGCAGTGGTGGAGCTCGGGGTGGCCGGGAACGTCGCCGGCAACGGGTTTGGCGGTTGCCGGAGTCGGGTGAGGTCGAGCTCGTCATTAGGGGGCACAGCGAGGCGCGTGGAGTGGTGCTACGGACTCCTCGCAATGCGGTGGGTGTGTTGGACACGGTGGTGTGGCCGGTGGGTGGTCGGAGTCACGTCGGCGACGAGCTCGGCGGTGGCGCGTGCGGTGATGCTTCGTGCAGTCGCTAGGGTGCTCGAGAGAGAGAACAGAGAGGATGGGGAGGTGCAGCAGCTCATGGCGATCACATAGGAGCAGACGGCGCGGTCGGGGACGAACTGTTGCGGCGGTGATGGCGAAGGGGGTCTGGGGCGGTGCTCGGTGAAGTCGAGCTCGAAGAGGATGAAGCAGGGTGCGCGAGCGCTCGGGGCTCGGGCTGATCGACGGAGACGGCGACGGCGAAGCTGTTGGACACGGTAGCGCGACACGTGGACGACGGTGGACGCGGGTTTCACGGTGGCGCGGGCGGCTACGTGGAGCCTGCCCAGGTGTCCAGGGGCACGGGCGGCAAGCAGCTCACGCCGTGGCGAGCTCATGCTCGTCGGCGTCACCTCTGTGCCTGCCTGGCAGGGACGAAGCAGCTGGCTGGCATGGGCCAGCATAGCGCTGGGCCGCGAGGCGGGCCGGCTGCTGGGCTGCGGCCAGGTAAGTTCCCTCCCTCTCTTTTAATTTATGTTTTCCTATTTTTCTGTAAGTTTATGGCTTTATTAAAAATAGTTAGACACTTACAAAAATCCTGAAGATAATCATAGGCTTTGTTTATATTATTTCCAACAGCCCACACTTATTTCCAGAATTATTTGAGCATTTAAAATATTTTATAGCATTTAAATGCCCAAATGCAAATAGGTAATGATTTGATCCAATGACCTTATGTGTCCTAGAAAAATGTGAACCCATTTTGTCAGAGGTTCTAACCCAAAACAAAAAGGGTGGACTTTTTAGGAGGGCAATTTAGGTTCATTGAAAATAATTTTAGTAAACCCTAGTTGTTTTCAGGGGGGTGCTGGGGGTTCTGTCATCCCCATTTCAAGTTTCTGGAAGAATAAACATGATGCAACACTCTAATGCATGAACTAGCTAGGATGTGACAGCGGTTCAGACAGTCGCAACAGCGGTAGCTGCCGCAAAACAGGTGGTTGCAGATTTGTCTACTTCCTTGGTTCCGGCCGTTTTCACTTGGACAAGGCAAATCCAGAAAAAATGCGAGGACTTTGCCCTTGTTGACTTCTTGGGAGCACTGCTCCAAGATCGCTCCCGCGACCGGACGTGCTCGGCGGTGCTTCGCCTTTGGCTGAGCTCGACGCCTCATGGTATCTCGCTACACCGGGCCCTTCAATATAAATGTATAATCTCCTGCTTCGCTGCCTTCGGATGTCTCACGTCAGCAGACTTTTTCTTTCCAGTCGACGAAACCCCGGCACCATATTGTACACCATCGGCGCACTATAAGGTGGACGTGGGAAGGCGACGATAATGGAGCCAAGGAACCATTGTTCCACAGCCGCCGATCCCCGCAAACGCCTTCAAGGTTTCCGTGGCTGCGGTCAAACCGGGCCACGAGAATTTGCCTCCTCTAATACTAGTGGGGATGACGACGAGACCCGGGCGGTTTGGTGATTATTGCAATGGTGGGTCCTTGTTAGGCTAAAGAGTCTGCTTCATCCGAGGCGGCCGAGCACACCCACGAGCACGCAGCTTCAAAGAAGGTATGAATATCAACACCCCACCTACCCAATTAGCGCCGGGTGTCGGGTTGGGTGATAGCGACGGGTAAGGAGGAGGCTCCATTAGTCACCGATGACGCTGCCATGGATGAGGATGAAGATGACGATGGCCCTAACAAAGATGTCTATACCGGGCGCCTCCTCGTGGTTAGAGCGTCATGAGTCGGTTCCTGAATTGCCGCCTCAACGATATGGACGACCTTCCGTAGTAAAGAAGTCTAGAGAAGAGAGCGAGGAAAGGCAAAAGCTGATTCTATGATCCAGCCGCCTCGGCAGCCTCGGCTTCAGATCGTGATAGATATCCCCGGCGCGGATAAATGGCATATCCCCGTCAACCAATCCTACCTCCAACAGCGCCACGGGCCAGATTCGACGACCTAAGGAGACTTCATGACGATGTGTCATGGGTAGAGAAAGGCCTCATCGCCTTTGAAAGATCCAGGATACCCACTCTACGGGTTAACGCTCCGCTGAAAATGTCGACGCCGATCGCTTCCCCGCGGATAAGTTCTTCCTCCGATTTGATTACATATTCGACATGTTTCACGTGAAGAAGCTGGATTTTACGTTTGTACGCCTTTATGCCTTGCACACGAACTATATCATCGGGGTTGAGCAGATACCTCATATCTGTGTCGCTGACCCGTACTACATGCACAAGGGCTTCTTGGGAGTCTGTGCAAAGCACGGTGAATACGCGAGGGATTACATCGTCAGTTTCATGCTCACCAATAAGGACAAGGAGGCGATTCTCGTGCCTTATCATCTAGTGTAAGTCATCTGCGCTGCTATCCTTCCTTCGATTTCAATCATTCATTTGCACAGTGGAGGCTAATTAATTTGAGGTGTACTTATTTTGCGCAGCGGTGTGCGCACCGTCCTCATCATCCTCTACCCCCGATTCTCCCACGCTCTTTACTTGGACTCGTTGAATAACATTCACAAAAAGGATTACACCCACATCAAGGATGTTCTCGACAGTGCTATGTTTTACTACCAAGCAAGGGGTGGAGAGGTCAGGGACAAGAAGAGAAGGGGCGGCAGGGTCGCCTTCAGCCATAAGACCGACCTCTACTGCATCCAGCAACCTAACGATTCTCTTAATGATGGATTCTATGTCCTACACCACATGCTGGAGTACAAATGGGATCACCAGAACCTTCGCATGTCATCTAGATCCGGCGATGCCCATATTCTGCAATGGGCAAAGGACATAGGAGATATCGAGGATCATCGACTTCGAGCTGAGTTCTATAACATCCAGCGCAAACTTGCCCAAATCATCATGAAGGAGGTCGTCGGAAAAACAGGGATGTTCTACGGAGAAGGACAAATTTCACGGGAAGAAGTCTGAACATGGATAGCCTCTCAGCGTCTCGACACGAAGCCTTTCACTAAGCTCGAGGACTATATCCCTGACATGGATGGATGGCATGACATGGTGGAGTGATGATTGTCGATATATGGCAATGTGTCCATTTAGTCCACACTTTCTGTATGACAAAACTTTGAATTATGCATGGTGAAACTTTATTTGTGATGTAATTAAACCGTCCTCCTCCTCGACTAGCGAAAATCACTCTAGTTAGGGCATTTTGGGTACTATGAACTTTGTTATTTATGCTTATGATATGTTGTTTCTATTTTTGCCAAGTCTGTCTCTTTCTGTTGCTCAACTATATATGTTGCATGTCATCGAATCATGTGACGATGCAGGTCCATAGATCATAGATGGCAAAGAAGTGCTATGCCAGGAGTATATATACGACGACTGGCCCGAGTGTTAGGCCCAGGTGTACCGGTTTCCGGTTTCCGAGCGACAGGCAGTAGTTAGTTTAGGTTCACGCTAATGCGAGAGAGGGATACGAACTCATGTACTCAAAGTGATAGCTCTTCTCGCGTATATCATTGTTTAGATGGATGACGATGTATTTGCAAGTAATCGAGACTTGTATCGCTATTTTCGAGATGATGACGAGAGACCACTTTGTGTTGGATGATGATTATGATGATGACATGATTTGATGAGACTAGTTGTATGTATATGCTATGATTACATTTGTATGTGTATGATATGCTAAAGATTATTGTATAAAGCCTATTCAAATACAAAACAAATATGCAGAAAAAAACTAATAAAACTAGTAGTAGCGAGGGGGAAAAAGTTAGCAGTAGCGCCGTCTTACCAATAGCGCTTCCCTGCAAAAAGCGCTGCAGATAATATCAGTCACGCTCTTCATTGAAGCACGCTACAGCTATCCATGTATAGCAGTAGCGTGGGACGACATGCGCTACTGCTACACATTAGCTGTAGCGCCTTATCAGTAGGGCATCGTCCCGCGCTATTGATAGGCCTAAAACCCGCGCTGCTGCTAGGCTTTTCCCTAGTAGTGTAGTAAGACCGAAGTCTCCGCTACCAAAACATAAATAAAGCAACATGAGTACAAAGGTACTCAGCAATACTTACATCAGTTCCTATCATACATGCATTTGTATCAAGAAGTTAATGTGTTGTTTAGTTACAGCAAGCCAGCTTTGACTCAGTGACTATCCTGTACTACGACTGCTGGTAACTCTTTTGAGGTGGCGCACACGAGTCCACTAATCACCACATCAACACACTACTATGGTTTCATTCCTGTCTCCCTACGAGAAGGCCATCCATAGCACTCACACTTATGTTGAGCATTTTAGAGTATCCACTTCAAGTTTTCTATGTACCACGTAAGCATCCAAGAAGTCCATAACCGCGGACCCGGCTATTCGAATAGATCATGTTAACCCTGCAGGGGTGTACCTCTTCACACACGCTCTCGCCAATTACCACCATGTACACGTCGTGTATCTCGGCAACCTTCAAGCGAAGTTCGGCGAGGAGTCGGCCACCACTGCACTAACCACACAAGACTCTAGTCCAGGTTTATCGCCTATTCGGGTTCCATCCGCAAGGAGATCCGGCCGGGGTGTCGCTCACGGCCCCAAACGATGTGTGCAGGGTTCCCAAGCTCACCTCGACAGATGGATATATGCTTGGTACATCATGCCACTTGTGCCTAGTCTGTCCCAAGCCCACCTGGCCGGGTGCCACTTGGTAGACTACTAACACTACCTAAAAACACCAGAAACTATTTGCGACTCCTGGACAGAGACCAAGTCGGTTAATAAGTCGAGAGGGTCGAGTTACCGGAACCCAATGTGTGGTAGTATCTAGTCATTGGACAACATACACAGAACTCAGTGCTTAAGGACGTTTCCAGTGAGACAACCCACCATGTACTCCTACATGGCCTCTCACCGCTACCTTTACCAATCGTGTTCACACACTTAACTCTCAGCACCATAACATATCGTAACACTCAAATTCATTCCCAATGAATCAGACCTGACACAACTCTAAGCAATAGCAGGCATGGCATGGTAGGAACACAACATGGCTAAAACAACTCCTACACATGCTAGTGGGTTTCAACTATTTACTTTGGCAATGACAGGTCATGCAGAGGAATGGGTTCAACTACCGTAGCATAAAGTAGCAGTTGAATCGCTGTTTTCCTAATGCAATAAAAGAGAGCAGGAGCGAGAGAGTGGGATTGTATCAGAATGAACAAGGGGGGGTTTGCTTGCCTGGTAGATCAACAGGGGGGCACTGCTCCACAGACAGGTACTCTGGAGCACTCTCCGGAGCAGGACCTATCGAGAAGGAACGGTGTCAACAATCAATACACAATCATATGCAACAATATGATGCATGAACATGGCATGTAGATGTGATGTTGTTTGAGCTAATGCAGCTAGCATTCATTTGCATGAAGTCCATTTGAACCAAAGATTCAAATGCAACCGCAAAATAAGCCTTTATAAATGCCATTCATGTGTTTTCACTTATACAGCACGTATACGTTGGTTTGTCATGCATGAAACTAGTAAGATAGATAGATTGATTTTTTTTGATAAGTTTTCATATATAAATTATTTCAATCTGAGCTACAGTTGAATTTCTATGAATTTTTGAAGTTTTGGTTATTTTTTGGAATTTCCTGATTATTTCTAATACCAGAAAAGCTTTATCGCGTCAGCGTTGCGTCATGCCTACGTCAGCAAGTCAATGGCGCTGACCGGAGTCAAACCTGATGTGTGGGGTCCACACGTCAGTGACACAGTTAATTAACAGAGGGGGTTATTTCTAATCTAATTAAAATATTAGGGCGCCGGGGCCCACTATCAGTGTCACACAGGGGGTAATTAGTGTGGGTTTGACCCGGTTTGACCGGCGGTTAGTCACCGGCGAGGCCGAACGCGGCGGAGTGCATCGGGTTCGTCGCTCCGGCGACCATTTGGGCGGCGGAGGCCACGAGCGAGGAGCCGGGGCCCGTCCACGTCGCCTCGAGCAAGCGGGAGAGGCGGGGGTGGCTGGAGCTCGCCGGAGCAGAGCTCGCGGTGGCGGCCGAAGCTTGGCTCGAGCGGTAGAGGGGCTAGAGGGCACGGGAAGAGCAGAGGAGAGGGGGGTTCGACTGCGAGGCTCACAGCGGATCCGGCGGAGGCGTCAGCGAGCTCGGGAGAGGCCCGGAGCGTGCAGGGCGGCGAGAGCGATCTTCGGTGGCCGGAGATGAAGACGACGGCGGTGACGATGGTACGGGGCATCCTGGGATGCCCGGCTTGACGGAGAGGACGGGGACGATGGCACGGAGCTCGTGGGCACGTCGGAGGGGCGAGGGGATGGCGGGGAGCGCATCGGTGGTGAGCTGCGGCAACGGCATCGCTCGGCCGTGAGAGAGAGAGAGAGAGAGAGAGAGAGAGATCTAGGGGACTGGAGGAACGAGATAGAGGGAGAGAGAGGGAGAGAGGTCCGGGGCGGCGCGTGGCGACGTTCGCGACGGCCAGGCGTCGAGGGAGAGGCCAGGCAGGCAGGTGGCATGGCCGGACGCTGGGTCACACCTTGCCGGGCGCGTGCCCCTGTCCTCCTTGCGCGAGGAAGGGGACGACTGGCATGACCAGCGGCTGGGCCGGCCTGCTGTGCCGTTGGCCAGGCCAGGCTGCACAGGTAAGTTTCTTTTCTATTTTCTGACTTTTTTGTTTCTGATTTAGTAAAATACGAAATCAATTTGTTTGCCTCTGATAATTTTTGTAGGGACTAGTTGGATTAATCCAAAGCCCCACACCAAAAATCAGAGATATTGGACATATAATAAATATATAACTAATATATGTCCAATGCAGATATTTATGCATTAATTCCAAATGGCCAAAATAAATATTTATGAGCTTCTAAAAATATTGGTTTGAATTTTACCTCTGACCAATATTTTCAGAGTGCAACATGAACATTTCCTTGGACCTTTTCAGTGCAATTTTTAACTGGATTATTTCTAGAAATGATTTCCGAGGGTTTCACAAATCCCCATTTCAAATTTAAATGAAATTTAAACATGATGCACACATGACTAGCTAGTCTAGGTCATACCAGAACTAGGGATGTGACAGCTAAGAGGTGAGACCAAGAAGCATTTTGTTGTCCTCTTGTAGCAACTTGGTGAGGCCAATGACATCATTGAGTCTCATGAGGATACCATCTCTAAGTTAGAAGGGCATAGTCGTGACTATGCCGATGATATTGCGGATCTTTCCATTGGTCTTGAGGAATAGAAAGGTCTTGGTTTGGCTCTTGAGGAGTCACAAACCGTTGATCTTGCTAAAATGCAAAAAGATCTTGATCATGTTCGTGTTCTTACTCGTGTGCTTAATTTCGATAAGGTTACACTTGGAGTTGCCCATGATAGACTCAAGGAAGAGTTTGACACACCTGCCAAGGCTCATAAGGTCTTGAAGGGTGTTCATGCCTCTCTCAAGGAGTCTCATGATCAACTCCAAGTGAAACTAACCAAGGAGATTACTACGTGTCCTCCTTTTGTTTTAATTGATAATTCCCATGCTACTAACCCTTGTTGTGAGCATGGGCATCTTGTGGAGGAGAATGCCAAGTTGAAAGAGCAACTTGAGAAGGGCCTTGTGACTTGCATCCAAGGTGAGAAGAACCTCAGTGACCTTTTGAGCAATCAAAAGGAAGTGGTGGTAAAACAAGGACTTGGGTTTGCACCCAAGTCAAAGAAGAAGAAGAAGAAGACCAAGCAACATATCCCGCTTCAGGATGCCTTTTCAAGGCGGGGGATGGTGCTCATGAAAAGAATAAGGACAAGGAAGTGGGTGGTAATGTCAAGAAGGGCAAGACCACCCCTCCCAACAAATCCGGCGATTTTAACCCATCATATGTTTTATGTCATGCTAGTGATGGGCATGTTTATGCCAAGTTTGTTGGTTCTTCTTGTGAGTACATTGAGTGGTCTACTTGGGTTCCAGAGACCCTTGTTGCTAACATCAAAGGACCCATTAAAAAATGGGTACTTAAATCCAAGCATTAATTTCTTGTAGGAGTTTGCTTCCAGTGAGGTGTCATGGTTGCTCGATAGTGGAGCAACAAATCATATGACCGGGAGCAAGTATTTGGTGGTGGACGTGCAACCGACTCCATCTATGCCCACTCATGTCCAATTCGGTGATGCTTAAACATCTAAGGTATTGTGTCTTGGCAAGGTGGTCATCTCTCAAGATTAATCTATTGAGAAGGTCATGCTTGTTGAGTTCCTTGCATACAATTTACTTTTTGTTTGTCAACTTGCACTCATGGGTTTGCAACATTCTTTGATCTTCATATCATGGCCCTTTTGTGGAGTAAGACTCTTAAAGTAGCCTTTGTTGGGCATGTTGAGAACGGTCTCTATGTGGTTAACTTTTCAGAGCGACCCACTAAGACCACGACATGCCTAATGGCTAAAGTTGATGTGGGATGGCTTTAGCATTGCTGGCTAGCCCATGTCAATATGAGATCTTTGCAAATTCTCCTCAAAGAGGATCACGTTCATGGACCAAAAAATGTGATTTTTCTAAATACCATGCTTGCAGTGCTTGTATCAAAGGAAAGCTACATGAGATAGCTCACCGACCCACTACTATCATCTACTCTAAGAGGCCTTTGGAGCTCCTTCACATGGACCTCTTCAGCCCTCCATCCTTTGATAGTCTTGGGGGAAGGAAGTATTGCTTGGTGATTGTGGATGATTACTCAAGATACACATGGGTCTACTTCTTCAAGAGGAAGAGTGAGACTCCAAAAACTATCATCGACTTTACGAATGAAGCTCAACGTCAATATGAAGCAAAGATTTTGATGATCCGAAGTGACAACAACACCAAGTTCAAGAACTACACCTTGGACAAGTTTCTTAGTGATGAGGGGATCAAGCATCAATACTCTGCGCCATATGCCCCTCAACAAAATGGTGTTGCGGAGAGGAAGAACCATACATTGATGTATGCGGCAAGGACCATGATGGTGGAATTCAAATCTCCGTACAAATGGATTGAAGCCACCAATATTGCATGTCATGCATCCAATCGGCTCTACCTCGCAATGTCTTGAACAAGACTCCATATGAGATTGTTATCGGTAACAAGCCCAACATCAAGTACTTCCATGTGTTCGTTTGTAAGTGTTTCATTCTCAAGAAAGGTGTTCGTTTTTCTAAATTTGAACCTAGAGCTCAAGAGAGCATATTTGTTAGTTATACTACAAACTCTCATGCTTACCGTGTTCTCAACAAATCCAATGGACTCATTGAGGAGACGTGTAACATGGAGTTTGATGAAAATAATGGCTCCCAAGTGGAGTAAAGTGGTCATTGCGATGTAGGTGATGAAGTTCCTCCTCAAGCCATAAGAAGAATGGGGATAGGTCAAATATTCCCCATTGAGGAACCCCTTGTGGCCGAAGGAGAAGGATAATGCTCTACTCAAGTGGATCCATCACCGATGCTAGACCCACACACTTCCGAAGAACAAAGTGAAGGCCCTCAACCTAATGAACAAGATCAAGGGAAAGATCTACCTCATGAAGATGGTGATGCACGAAATGATTCCTGTAACATCCCAAATTTCCCATTTGGAATGTTATACATAGGTCATTCTTGCATAGCATATTTTTTTGCATCTTCGTTCCGTAATCCTCGAAATCCTAAGCAACTCAAGGACCCTCGGAGAGAGTTGCGGATTTTCCGGGTTTCATATTTGATTTTTTTATCGAATATTGAAACGAGGATCTTTGATTTTAATTATTTTTCTCTCCGAAAATATTTCATAATAAAAAAATGAGAGGAGATAATATGAATTCTCCAAAACAATTGAAATATTGGAGGAAAAATGTTAAAATCATTTGTTCGATTTTATTTGAGTTTATTTGGATTTTATTTGCATTAGAAAAATTGCACGTTTTTAAAATTGCATTTTAGGGCCAAGAAAATGTTCATCTCGTTCTAAATATTTCATTTAGACGGTGAAAATTTGTTTTGGCATTTTTAGATTTTTATTTTATTTTATAGGATTTATTTTCTGTCGGCGGAATTATTTTAAAAAAAAATCCCTCGTGCCCGAACGGGCCTAAGGCCAGCCGAGCCAGGCCGACCCAGCCATTTGCCGCCTCCCGTCTTGTGTGCCACACATCACCGCCGACCCGGACTCAAGTCCGAGCGACTCCCGCCGCCGCTGCCTTTCCCCTCCCCAAGCAGCCGCCCCCTCCCTTAAATAGCGCCACCCCCCCCCTTGGAGCCCAAGTCGCCGCCACCTCACTCGAAGCAGCAGTGACACCGCCCATGCCCCCGCCGCCAGAGCCGCCGCCGCCGCCTCCCGCCGCCACCGCCAGCCCCCTGCCCGCCGCCCACGGAACCCAGCCGAGCCCCACCGAGCCGAGCCGAGGTAGTCGCCCCGCGGCCCCGGTTTTCTAAAGAAAACCATCAGTTTTTTTAGAAAAACCCTAGTTCTGTTTTTTTCGGTTCGCCGGTTTTTCCGCGGTTCTTTTAATTTGCGGACGTTCGTCCGTACGTTCGTTTTAACGAACGGTAGTTCGCCCGTTAGTTACAGCTAAAGAAAGCTCGTTCGTTAGTCTGTTCATCAGTTTTCTTTTTATCGGATTTTTTTCGCGATTATTCTCGATTGTGATTTCTGATCCGATCTTAGTTTCTGTTTATCTTTTCGCTCGTTAGTCGGAATCAGGTGATTCAAGCGCCTAGATCTTCGTCTCGAGACCCTCTTTCTGTTTGATCAACTTAAAAAAGATTTTGATACTGTAAAATTTGACCTTAGTTCAGATTAGTAAACGAATCTTGTTTCTTTTGCCGTTTGAGTTTCGTTGTTCCGTTTGGTTTGATTCTTTGGGCGAACCGAAGTTCTTAAGTTAAACTTTCTGGTCAACCTCGTGTTTTTGAGTTTTGGCTTGTGCATCATTGTTTGTTGCTTATGTATATTGTTGTTTGCTTGCGATAGAATTCTCGGAATGCGAAGCGTGTTACTACGAGTCTCTAGGATTCGCGGATCGTCAGCAAGGCAAGTAACACATTGATCATACTCTTTTCATACCCAGTTTTTATGCATTAGTTCCAATCTTCAAACATTGCCTGATTAGTATGTCATTAACTTGTGGGTTGGGAAGTAGTTGTTGAGGTAGAACCTATTGCCCTGTTACTATCAAACCCTTGGGGGTTACTTCTACGTGTTGCTTATATTGTTATGCTATGCTCGTAGACATGGTTGGGTTTGAGTGAATCCATGACAGATGTGAGATTGTTAATTAATGGTTCAACTTAAGGTGGCAACTTAAAATTAACATGTGGGTGGATTGAGGCACCTGGGGAACCCAGTGTTGTCTGTTTTTATTTTTGAAATCCGGGGTACCTGTGATCTTCCTATGGACCGCCACCTGTGCTTAAAGGGAACTGAGATGATTCATGCTAGAAACTTCCGTGTGCAGCCACAAGCTACTATGGGCTCTAGCATAGTTGAGTAGGTTACGTGAAGCTCTTGAAGAGGTACATCAGCAGGTAGTGGGTTTTGTAGGTTTGGTATGGTCTACCCGGAGTAGAGAGTTAATGTTTCTGAAAGACCGTATCTCGGTCATCCGTTTCTCGAACACCATGCAGTGCGAGAAATCAACGGAGGCGATCGAGTCTTGTGGGGAAAAGTGCGCAAACCTCTGCAGAGTGTACAATCTAATCATGGTTAGCCGTGTCCCCGGTTATGGACAATGTTGAGTATCTAGTACTTGGGTTATCGCATGTATCTCATCATTCTTAATTAATATTGTTGGGTTGTTAACTACTTTAACTGGGATTGAGTTGGGCTTATACCTTCTCAATGTTTCAACCACCATGATAGTTAAATTAAAATCTATTCCATTGTTGTAGGGAAAAATTGGCTATTCGCAAAACTATAACCATAGAGCTTTCCACCAGCCAAATATGCATGTAGTGATAGCATTATTTTGTTCTTGCTCTACTATGTTATATTGACAGCATATTCCATGTGCTGACCCGTTCTCGGGCTGCAACGTATTATGTTGCAGACTTTTCAGACGAGGAGTAAGGTTCGTTAGGTCGTTGCCGTGCAGCTCAGCTATGCCGTTGGAGTTGATGGACTCACTTTATCTTCCAAGCCTTTCGCTGTTATCGCATTAGATGGCCTTAAGCCATATTATTTGTAATAAGTTCTCTTCTGAG
The DNA here is from genome assembly GCA_021605205.1 of Aegilops longissima. Classification (NCBI taxonomy): domain Eukaryota; kingdom Viridiplantae; phylum Streptophyta; class Magnoliopsida; order Poales; family Poaceae; genus Aegilops; species Aegilops longissima. The sequence continues at coordinate 337,390,064 of CM038679.1, forward strand.
ACGTTCGATGTAATAAGTGTGAGATAGCTACTCTGTTATAAATCCTTCGAGTACTGTGTGTGTCAGCATTACTGATCCAGGGATGACACTGAAGCATAGAGACTTGACCATCTGAGGTCGGGTCGCTACAAGATGGTATCAGAGCACACGCTGAGTGTAGGACACGACCACTAAGATAAACCATAGGTCACTCTTCTCTACTCATCTCTGACTCCTCTCCATTTTTCCACTCTTCAGGATGACGGAGATGAAGAAGAAGTTTGCGCAACCAGATCAAGACACACCTTTTGGACGCCACCTGAAGGAAGTCACTAGGTACTTGAACATTGGAATACCAAGCTTCACCGGGACGTACAATGCCACCTTACCAGAAGAGGAACACTGTATGATTCAAGTACAAGTTCCAGGAAGGACGTTCTCGCCAACTTCTAAACCCATAGAATTTTCTTTCGAAGCACCCACCTGGAGTCTAGGCAAGAGCATGGCAACTCACATTACCATGGGACGTATTGGAGAAGTCTACAACAGGGAGCTTAAGGACACTATGTATCAAATATGTGGACGCCGAGACGAGCAATGGGAAGTAATCAGCACCAAGAAGGATAGATCCATTGCAGCTTTCATCCAGAGCTAAACCAGCACATTCGACGTCAGAGAACCAGGATGTCTTGTGACATGATGGAGTTGAAGAAGGCGAAGACTAGGATCATTGAGCTGGAGGAAGAACTCAAGTTTACACGTGATGGATATGAGGAAGAAATCAAGACACTACTGGAGAAGAATGACGACCTGGTTAAGAAGATCGGAGTATTAATGGGAGGACCAGCACTGGAAGAAGAAGACGACGACCCCACTTGCCCGGACAACTACATCATCATCGGCGACACCGATTCCGATCCAAGTGATGACGACTACGAAGACGAAGCTGGAGCAGACATCATGGAGTCTTCCACCGATCAACATTTCTAGATGACCACCATATATTATAGTATTTCCCCCATGTAATTAGTAGCAGTTGAGCACTTATGCGATAGTTCTAGACCGTTTGTATGCCCTTGCTTGATTGAGTGAGTGAAATGATTGTGTTTGTCTCATGTGCATATGGGTAGTGCTTTCTTGTTAGACCTTTTTCTATTCTAATCTCTTCCATCTAAACCCATCAGATGCCTCCGAGACGTGACACCGGTTTTGCTTTCCCACTTGAGCTCACCCAGTTGATCCAGCAGCAGAATGCCTTGATGCAATTGCTTGTTCAGAACCAGGGCAACAACAACAACAACAATAACCCACCACCAGTGGACAACCTAGCCCGTTTTCTAAGGTTACAACTGCCGGTGTTTTCCAGTAGCACCGAGCCAATAGTTGCTGATGATTGGCTACGCCGTATCGGAAGGGAGTTAACCACCGCAGGATGCACAGATGCTGAGAAGGTGCGCTTTGCCGCACATCAATTGGATGGACCAGCAGCCTCATGGTGGGAGAATTACACGGGTACTTTTCCTATAGCCAATGTTACTTGGGACCAGTTTCAGCAAGCTTTTCGCATAGCTCATGTCTCAACTGGAGCCATGCGGATGAAGAAGCACGAGTTTCGTAACTTACGCCAGGGGAACCATACTGTGGCTCAGTACGTGGATGAGTTTAGTAAGTTATCACACTATGCCCCTGATGATGTGGCCACAGATGCCGCAAAGCAGGAGAAGTTTATGGAAGGGCTGAATGATGAGATGAGCATGCAGTTGATGGTGGAAACTTTCAACAACTACCAGGAGTTGGTAGATAAGGCCCTTATGATTGAAGGGAAGCAGCAGTAGATTGAGAGCCAAAAGAGAAAGTATGGACAAGGGAAGTACAACTCAGGAGCTCAGCAGAAGCCTCGCTTAACCCCGAACTCGGGAAGACTAGTACATAACCATGGAGGTCACAACTACACTGGAGGAGGATCGCATAACCACAATGGTGCCAAGAACGGAAATGGGAACGGAGTTAATAACAACCAGAACCTCTCCAACCCAGCTACACCCGCCAAAAGAGACCTAAGACAAGTTACTTGCTTTAAGTGCGGGAAGACAGGGCACTATGCCAATGACTGCCCTAAAGGAAGGAATGGGAATGGAAATGGGAGCACTGGGAAGAAGCCTAATCCATTCAACAAAGGACAAGTGAACCACGTTAACGTGGAGGAGGTTGAAGAGCAGCCGGACGCGGTAATAGGTAAGTTTTTGGTTAAGTCATTTACCACTCTTGTTCTTTTTTATACTGGTGCATCGCATTCATACATATCAAGGGGATTTGTGGATAAGTTTAAACTACCAACCCAAACCCTTAGGACCCCTCTTTTAGTGAGCTCGCCTGGAGCAGAGTACATGGCTAGCCGATGGTGCAACCAGATACCCCTAACCATTGGCACACATGTTTTTCCATCTGACCTAATAATCTTGGAGTCGCAAGGACTGGATGTGATATTAGGTATGGACTGGATGTCAAAGTATGGAGGAAGCATTGACTGTGCTAGCAAATCAATTTACCTCACCACCCTGGAAGGAAAAAGGATTAAGTATGTATCTAGGCATGTGCCTAGGAGGAGCCAAGTGAATGCCCTCACGGGAGTTGTTCAGAGGAAGTGCTCAGTAAAGGATTACCCGGATGTTTTCCCGGAGGAGTTACAGTATGCCACGGATCGAGACATCGAGTTTTCGATAGAGCTATTGCAGTGCACAGGCCAATATCCAAGAGACCCCATCGGATTCCATAAATGATCTGGAGGAAATTAAGAAGCGGATCAAGGAGTTATTGGAGAAAGGTTACATTCAAGGAGTTCATAACCTTGGGGAGCCCCAAAGCTTTTGGTTGAGAAGAAGGATAAATCCCTAAGGATGGTTGTTGATTACCGAGCCTTGAATGAAGTAACGATTAAGAACAAGTACCCACTGCCGATGATCAATGATCTGTTTGATCAGCTGCAAGGAGCCAAGGTGTTTTCGAAGATCGATGTACGATCGGGATACCATCAGTTGAAGATTCAAGAGAAGGATATACCAAAGACAGCGTTCACCACGCGGTATGGATTATACGAGTATACGGTCATGTCATTTGTACTGACTAACGCCCCTGCCTATTTCATGAGCATGATGAACAAGGTGTTCATGGAGTATTTGGACAAGTTTGTTGTGGTGTTTATTGATGATATTATGGTATATTCGAAAAACGAAGAGGAACACAAGGAGCATTTGTGTTTAGTTCTCGAGAAACTCAGAGAACACCAGTTATACGCCAAGTTTAGCAAGTGCGAGTTTTGGTTGAAGGAAGTTGGATTTCTTGGGCATGTTATATCAGGAGAGGGTATAGCAGTGGACCACCAGCAAGGTTCAGTCAGTCACCGAATGGTTGGCACCACTTCAGTTAGCGAGATCCGCAGTTTCCTTGGACTCGCAGGATATTATCGGAGATTCATTGAGAATTTTTCCAAGATTGCCAAGCCAATGACTGAATTACTGAAGAAGGATACTAAGTTTAAATGGACAGATGATTGCGAGGCCTGTTTTCAGGAATTGAAGAAACATTTGACTACAGCCCCAGTGCTAACACTGCTAGATATACATAAGGAGTTCCAAGTTTATTGCGACGCCTCTCGCTTAGGACTTGGATGTGTGCTTATGCAGGACGGAAGAGTTGTTTCGTATGCCTCACGACAACTAAAACCCCATGAGTTGAAGTATGCCACGCATGATTTGGAGTTAGCAGCCGTAGTGCATGCATTGAAAACCTGGAGGCATTATCTCATTGGAAATCGTTGTGATGTCTACACAGATCATAAGAGTTTGAAGTACATTTTCACGCAAAAGGAGTTGAACCTTAGGCAGAGGAGATGGTTGGAGCTTATAAAGGATTATGACATGAAGCTGCACTATCATCCAGGAAAGGACAATGTCGTAGCAGACGCTTTGAGCCGGAAGAGTTACGCTAATATCCTTGAAAGTAAGGGATTGCCGAAGGAGTTAGCTGAGGATATCATGGAACTTCTGTTGGAAATTGTTCCAAGAGGTTTCATTGCGACAATGGAGGTTTAGTCGCCATAGTTGGACCAGATTCGAGAAGCTCAGAAGGATGACAAAGAGATTGCCGAAATAAAGGAGAAGATGAGTAAAGGAAAGGCCAAAGGTTTTCGTGAGGATGAGCATGACACCTTATGGTTTGAGGACCGAGTTTATGTGCCCAACAACCCAGAGGTCAGGAAGTTAATACTTCAGGAGGCTCATGACTCACCATACTCGATACACCCAGGAAACACCAAGATGTATTTGGATTTGAAAGAACGTTTCTGGTGGACTGGTATGAAGAAGGATATTGCCGAGTATGTAGCCGTATGTGATGTATGTCAGAGAGTGATGGCAGAGCATCAGAGGCCAGCAGGACTGTTACAGCCTATGCCGATACCCGAATGGAAGTGGGAAAAAGTTGGCATGGATTTTATCACCGGATTGCCCAGGACCAAAGCATGATATGATTCAATATGGGTAGTAGTGGATCGCTTGACCAAAGTGGCTCACTTCATCCTAGTGAAAAGAACATACACAAGTGGGAAGTTGGCCAAGATATATATGTCTAGGATCGTATGTCTGCATGGAGTTCCGAGGACCATCGTATCAGATAGAGGAACACCGTTCACTTCAAAGTTTTGGCATCAGTTACACCAGACTTTGGGAGCAAGATTGGAGTTCAGTACAACATTTCACCCGTAGACAGATGGACATACCGAGAGAGTCAACTAGATTCTGGAGGACATGTTGAGAGCCTTTGCGCTAGATTATGGATCTAGTTGGGATGACAATTTGCCTTACGCAGAGTTCTCGTACAACAATAGCTACTAGGCCAGTTTGAAGATGGCACCATTCGAAGCTCTGTATGGACGCAGATGCAGAACTCCACTGATGTGGGATGAGGTAGGAAACCGACAGCTGTTTGGACCAGACTTGATCAAGGAGTCTGAAGAGAAGGTTAGACGTATTAGAGATGGACTGAAGATTGATCAGTCCAGACAGAAGAGTTATGTAGACTCGAAACGCAAGGAGGTAACCTATGAAATTGTAGATAGAGCATATCTGTGAGTACCAAGGGAAAATTAGCTCTGAGATTTGTAGGACCGTATCGTGTTTTGGAACGGATGGGAGAAGTTGCCTACAAGCTGGAATTACCAGAAGGATTGTCAGGAGTTCACGATGTGTTCTACGTCTCATAGTTGAAGAAGTGTCATGCTGACATGGCCGATATACCATTAAGAGATACAGTACCCCTGGAGGCAATTCAGTTGGACATTAATTTGACTTATGAGGAGAAGCCAGTGAAGATTCTTGACTTTGCCAGCCGAGTCACCCGAAGCAAGGTTATTAAGTTTTGCAAAGTTCAGTGGAGCCACCATACCGAGGAGGAAGCCACCTGGGAATGAGAGGATGATATTCGCAAGGACCACCCGCACCTATTTTCTAGCCAACCCGAATCTCGAGGACGAGATTCATCTTAAGGGGGGTAGGTTTGTAACATCCCAAATTTCCAATTTGGAATGTTATACATAGTTCATTCTTGCATAGAATATTTTTTTGCAACTTCGTTCTGCAATCCTTAAAATCCGAAGTGTCCGATTTTGAGTTCCGGCAGACCCTTTAGGTTCGAACTCTGGGGTGCACGTGGAGATCTCACCCCCTACCTACCTGCACCTCGTCGCCTCGCAAGGATCTAAACTACCAAAAGAGGAACACAAGAGACACAAGGTTTATACTGGTTCGGCCCACCATTGTGGTGTAACACCCTACTCGAGTGTGTGGTGTGGTGGATTGCCTCAGGGGCTGATGATGAACAATACAAGGAAGAACAACCTCGTGAGGGTCTGTCCTTGGCCGGTGCGACGAACTACTAAGGGGAGTTCAGTCACTCTCTCTCTCTCTCTCTCTCTCTCTCTCTCTCTCTCTCTCTCTCTCTCTCTCTCTCTGGACTGCTTGATCTCTAGCCCTGTCCTGGACTCTGGATCCAAGATGCTAGCTGCTCCAAGATGCCTCTACCCTGTGGGTGGCTAGTCCTATTTATAGGCAGAGGCCCTGGGCCTCTTCCCAAATATTGAGCGGGAAGGGCGCCAACAATTGGCCATTTTGAAAGGGAACATCTAGTACACTTATCTCGACTGAAGTTGGTCCTCGCCTACCAAAGGCTATGGTGGTGACGCCGGCTTGGGCTCCACGATGACCTCCTTCCTGCCATTGTGATGGTCTTGGTCTTGTTGCACCGAAATGGTTGGCTTTGCTTGATGCTCTCGCCTGCGCTTGCCTCCTTTGCACCAAAGAGGAAATGAGGACACTACGCGGGCTGGCGCCCGCCTGGCGCCCTTGGTCGTCTTGGCTTGCATCATGGGCACCTCGTGAGGTACCCCGCCTTGATCTCTCCGCCTCCTCGCGAGCCAGCCTGGCGAGGCCGTGCCTGAGGAAGCTTCCTATCGTCCGCCCCGCGAGGCTTGGCCACTCACGAGGGTCTTGAGCTTGTGCTGATGAGGAAGGGCCGTACTGGGCCACCCCTTGAGCCACGCCGCAGGCCGCAGGGAGGCAAGTCTAGGTACCCCCGTTCCCAGAACGCCGACAGTAGCCCTCGGGCCCAAGGTGCGCCTGGACTTGGCTTAGCAGAGAAGCGAAGGGGTAAGTGCGAAGCGCCGCGGGCCCTAAGAGCCTACGGCCTCGGGCGCCGTGTGGCGGTTGATTGGACGTGGGCGCCTTAGCAACTGCGCGAATCGACAAAAGAGCGGCACCCGTCTAGGCTTAGACTCCTTTATCTTCTCCAGTCATTGCCCAGATCCCCTTTCTTGCGCCTTTCCTTCATGCTTCTGAAATCTCCAGATCTACTTCGACCGCGTGCCCTAGCAAGACATGGCGCCTCGGCAGACCCCGGCCGGAGCTTGGTACTTACCCGCCTTGGACTCCCCGAACGTGTCGGAGAAGAGCCTTACTGGCCTTGAGGATGATGGGGCGCAAAGGCAGCAGACGGGCAGCGGTGCTCAAGGCTGGCTCCGCCCTTCCCGAGGACCAAGGAAGCTTCGCCCTTCCCGAGGACCAAGGAAGCTCCACCATTGCTGCCGGTCTGGTGCCTCCCTTTTCTGAGTTCTTCTTTTCTATCCTCCGCCGTTACAAACTGCAAGCTCTGCACCTCCACCCCAACTTTGTTCTTCTTCTGGCGATCTTCGCCTACTATTGTGAGGCTCACGTCGGGGTGCAGCCCTCAGTGGCCCTGCTGCGCCACTACTTCTACCTCCGGGTTTATCGCGGGTCCATCTCCGCGTGCGCGAGCTTAGTCGCGTATGGCAGCTCCAACACCATCTCAAAGCCCGGGAAGAGGATTGAAGGCTTTAGGAGCAAATGGGTCATGGTAGACGCTGGGCGCATCCATCCTCGGCTGATTCTGCCCACGAAGCAGCCCACGCCTACCGACGATTGGTCTCGCGCAGAACTCGTGGATCCCGAAGCCGCAGTCTTTGGAGAAGATGAACACAGACACTGTGGCGGGCAACAAAGGCGGCAGCCGAAGCTAACCGGGCGTCGCTCTGAGGGAGTTCTGGAGCACGGGTGGCCCGCTTGTCGATGCTACGCTTCGCTATGGAGGCCTCGCCCGAGACCCGTAGTCTTGGCCGACGAAGATCTGGCCGCGGTCCTCCAATCTTTTGTCGGGGGAGACGTGGCGAGGCTGGAGGGCGCTCCTGTACCCCTGTTCCTTCGAGATGATTGGGAGCAGGTGGTGGACTCCATGCCCGTTTTCAATGGGGACGGGCCCGTGCCCGCGGAGGTTCCCGAGGACCCGGCGGCCCTGGCGACGGTGAACGTGTCCTCCGGCGACTCCAGCGGAGAGGAGGAAGAAGAGGAGCGGGGAGAGGGCCCGACTCGAGGCGACCGACGGTGGTCGAGCGCCCCTCCCCCGGCGCAGGTCCCGCGCACTCCGCCTCTTGCCGAGCGACGACGAGGATGGCGATGAGCGGGGCAGCGAGAGCTTGCCCCCGATCTCGAAGAAGGACAGGACGGGGCTGGTTCCCCGCGGGTCTGACCTGGCTCCGAGGCGATCTGCAGACGCGCCTCCTGCTCCCGAGCCTCTTGAGGCTGATCCCTGCAGCCGGCTCTCGGGCTTGAAGTTCGGCCGGAGGTTGCTCGAGCCCGCGAGCGATGACCAGTAAGTGCTTGATTCTTGTTTTATTTCTTGCTTTGTCGCTGAGGCTTGATATCTGTATTCCTTGGCTAGGCTGGCGCCTGCGGCGAAGAAGCTTAAGGGAGCTCCTGAGGCTTCGTCCGGGGCAGCGCCTCCGTCCGCGAAAGGAGGTGATGGCAGGACACGGACCTCTCCGGCCCGGTCATCCTCGCGAGGCCTGGCGGAGCTAGCTGGGGCGAGCTCAGCCCCCATGGCCCAAGCAACTCCTGAGGTATCCTTGCCTGATGCCACTGCCGCAGCTGCCGGGGCGCAGAAGGTCCCACCTCAGGATGCTGTGGTTACGCTGCCGTCCTCTCCTCCTACTCCATCAACTGATGTCTCTCTGACTCCTCCTACTGTCCTGGATCGTGCTGCTGCTGAACTGAACCGGCTGCGGCAAGATCTTCTAGGCGCCGACCCTCGCTTGGTGGCCGGACGCCTGGAGCTGGCCTCCGCCTGGGTTCGCTCTGATGCTTCGATTCTAGCGGCGCTGGTTCAGGCCGTGACGACTTGCGACGAGGAGAAACAGGCCGTCCTTGGGGCAAAGACCGCTCGCGACGCCACCTTGGGGGAGGTAGCCGATGTCCGAGGTCGCTGCAAGGCGCTGGAGAGCGAGCTACAGGGCCTGCACGACCAGCTTGCCGAGGAGGCCCGCGTCCGCCAAGAGAACGAGGAAGACATGAAGGCTCGCGAGGTGGCCATCAAGGACCGGGATGCCAAGCTTGACAAGCGCCGTGACCACTTGGGTGCGCTGGAGCAGGAGTTGGAGGCGAGGAGGGTCGAGCTGGATGGCAAGGCGCTGGTCCTCGCCGAGGACCGCGTGGCCTTCGCGGAGATGGAGGCGAAGGCTCGCACCTTGCTGAGGTCGCTTTATGACAGCGGCCTGGAAAGCCCACTGGCCGGCGTCGAGGATGGTCCTGCCAAGCTGCTTCCCTTCCTGGTCCGCGCCCTTGAAGATGTCACCCTTGGCCTTGGCCCCATGGCTGAGGCCGAGGCGCATGTCCTGTCTTCTGTAGCGCTGACGCGCATCCTTACCCACGTCTACCTTCGCAACCCCGACATCGACCTTGACATCCTGCTGGAGCTCGTGAGTGGTGAGCTTGCCGCTGCCGCTGCTGAGGCCGTGAAGGATCGAGCAGAGGCTCTGCTGGCGAAGTTCTGAGCCTTCAGCACCAAGCCAAAGCGAGGCGCTGCCGATCCTGAGGCTTCACGAGGCGAACCCGCCCAGCGCAGCTCTGCTGCCAACAAGTTACTCCTTTGTGGCTCCTGCCCTGCTTTCAATTCCTGCAACATGCATCATGCCTCGGGGAGGCGTTTAAACTTTCGCTTGGCGTTGTGAAAACAGTTATGGACTGTAATATTTGCTTTTGAATTCCTTGAGATTTGCGCTTTTCCTTCCTACTTGCTTATGTTCTATGCCAGCAGAGCCCGGCCCCGCGCATACTTCAGCCGCCGTTAGCCCCGACCGGAAACTAGGACGGGACCAAGGAGTGAGGGGCTACGTGACAAGTTAGGCTCTGAGTCACGATGCTCGAGAGTCCCCTTAAGCGCCACGAACAGCAAGTAGGGAGGTGAGATGTATGGGTGAATTTACCATTCTCGTCTGCGAGCCCGGCCCGCGTATACCTCAACCGCCGTTAGCCTTCCGGAACTAAGGGGTGAGGGCTACGTGACCAGTTAGGCTCTGAGTCGCGATGCTCGAGTCCCCTTGACGTTCAAAGCGGCCTTCGTACCTTAGCTCCGCTTCGGGGAGGGCGTCGACGAACCAGGCCCGAGGGCCTGGCTGGGTGGCGTCGTCTGGCGTGACCAGGCGTAGCCCGTGCCCAGCCCTCGCGTGGCACTCCCGAGGGGAGGCGTTGCGATGAGGCCGACACGAGATCTGGGCTCCACGAGGTTGATCGTCCGAGGCCACCCTCGCTTATTTATCACCAGCCGAACATAAGCGCTTCCGTATGTGTACAGGCATAGCCGCTCCTCGGCAGTGTCGTTAGCCAGCGCGGAGCATGGTGTTTCCACTAGTGCGTGGGAGGGGGCTCCCCTCCGGGAGGAGCCCCTGGGGCATGTACAGCCCCGCCCTGACACGTGGCTGGCACGGTAGGGCCTGACGAGGTGTATCTGGGCACCCGTGAGCCAGCGCAGGACTCACGGGGCCCTACCTCAACGCGGGTTGCGCCTGGCACTGGGCCTTAACTTGTGATGTGTTCCTGCAAATTTGGTTAGATGTCGACGCTCTACGTCCTCAGGTCTCGGCCCTTGAGCGGGTCTCAGCCGTCGCTGGTATGCCAGGCCGCAATGCCATGGACAAGGCCAGAGGGTGAGGGCTGGAGAGCCAGTAGGAGCCCATGAGTCGCGATGCTCAGGTACCCCCCCCCTTTAACGTGCAAGCGGCCGACATGAAGGAAGAAGGGGTGCCGTGGACAGGCATCAAATAACAATCATGATGTGTCAATCGCACGACCCGAATAAACGCAAGAGGGGTACATGCCGCTGGTTCTGGCCCGAGTGGCTTGGGGATGATGCAGCCCGAGGGGCGCCCCCAACAAAGTAAGCTAGGAACATGAAGCAAAAGGGATACATGCCGCCGGGACGGACCCACGTGGCCTGGGTAATGATGCAGCCCTGGGGGGCGCTCCCAGCTGAAAATGAAACTCGAAGGATGTCACCTGATAACATTGAAGACGAAGGGATACTGAAGTAGCGGACGTCGCGGGCTGTGGAAGCTGATCTTCACGAGCCCCCAGGCCCAGGAGCCTCGGGAGGCTCCGGAGGCGCTGGTGGCTCCTCGCGGACCAGCTCCGTTTCCGCCAGGACTGCGGAACGCCTGGCCTCTTGAGCCTCCAGGATGCTCCCCGTGAGGCGCTGGCGCGTGGCACCCGCGTTCGGCACGCCGTAAGGCATGCGAACGTAGTTGTGGGGTGGACCTTCACAACACCCCACGCGTGAGGGCCAGAGGCGCTCCTGAGAGGCAGCCAGGTTGAGCCCCGGTATGTCGATGCAGATGCGCAGCCCACCATCCTCGCTGGATGGGGAGCTCTGGCGGAGTGGCGGCTGCCACTCATGAATCTTGACTCCTGCAGCTCCTGAATGATCAGGCTGACGAACTCCTGAGGGTTTGGCCCTCCTTGCCTCGCTCCTTCCTGAGGGAAACGTGCTTTGAAACACGCCTCCAAGTGGTGCCCAAGCGCCTCCTCGTGACCTTAGCCCCCGAGCCTTGCTCCAGGAGGGCGTCGGGCGCGCCTTCCTATGCGACAGAAGGAGGTGCCCCCTGAACAGGCGCGGATCCTGAGGTGCCCGCCTCCCGAGGGGTTGGGCCAAGTGATGTCTTCTTCTTCTTGGGAGCAGCCTCGGAGAGCCTCCCGCTCCTGCGATCTGGGTCTTCAGGCGACGCCGCTTGAAAAGCATGCTCCAGGGAGCACACCGCGTCTCTCTCTTCACAAGGCACCGTGATGACTCCGCCGCTTCCTGGCATCTTGAGGACCTTGTAGCCGTGATGAGTCACGGCCATGAATTTGGCCAGAGCTGGGTACAGGGATGGCATTGTATGGCGAAGAATGTGGGCGGCGTCGAAGTCGATGAGCTCGGTCTTGGTGGTTATCGCGCCCGAAGGTGACAGGGGCGGACCTGCCCAATCGGAACTGTGGAGCCATCGGTGACCCCGGATAAAGGCTTGGTTGGCTGAAGCTGATTGTAAGGCACTTGGAGATTGTTGAATGTCTCTACGGACAGGATATTGAGCCCTGCTCCGCCATCGATGAGGGTCCTGGTGACTTGCACGTTGCTGATTATTGGGGAACAAAGCATCGGGAGGAATCCGCCTGTGGCCGTGCACTTGAGCTGAACCGCTGAGCTGAACGTGATGGCGCACGCCGACCACCTGAGAGGGCGCGTGGCTTCGAGCTTGGGGAGGACTGCATTCACTTCGCGGGCGAACTGCTTGAAGACGCTGAGAGGCTGGGGATTGAGCTCCGCCCAGGATGCAAGCGATCGCGCGCGGCTCCTGGAAGCCCCCAACCCCCTCGTCATGATGGTGGTCCTCATTTCTCCTTGGCTGCGGTGGCAGAGGAGGGAGGCCTGCATTGCCTTGCCGGCGATCCTCGCGAGGCTGATCCCTCCAGCCTCCCTCGCGAGGCGGGTCCCTCCAACCTCCCTCGCGAGGCTGATCCTACCAGCGGTCCTCGCGAGGTCGGTCGCGCCACCCTTGGCGAGGGCCACGGTCTTCCCAGCGTCCTGGGTTTCTTCCTCCTCCTCGGCCGTAGCCTTGATTGTTGCGGTCGGGGCGTCGACCGATTCGCCCTTCGCGCACGGCTCGGAGTTCTTGACATTCGTTGGTGTTGTGGGTGTGGAGGTCGTGGTACACACAGTACCGGCTGCCCTTGGAAGACTCGGGCTGATCTCTGCCTCGCTTGGTATCTGGTTACGCATGAGCACGGCAACCCCTTGCGCTTCACATCCTTGACCTTGGGCTTCTTCTCTTACGGGTGCGGTGGCAGCTCGAGGAGGAAAGGCGTCCTTCCTCAGCCCTAAGCGCACTTGGTAGCCAAGTTGAACAGCTCTAAGGATGTGCAGATCTTCATGCATCGCCAGCTCCTCCTTCATCTTGGCGTAACGCTGCTGTCGGGCTTTGAGATGATGGCCTCCTTGGTCACCTTGGGAATCTTGAGCTGTGCGTTGTTGAAGCGCCGGATGTACTTCGCAGGTCTCTCTGGCTGCTGCTTGATGCGGCGCATGTCGCACACGGTAGGAGGCGATCGCGAGTGCCTTGAAGTTGGCGATGAAGCGGGTGCGCATCTCGTCCCGAGAGGAGATCGTGCGAGAGCCAGTTCGAGAGCAGTGCGGGCACCATCCTTGAGCGCCATGGGAAACCAGATCGCCATGACCTTCTCGTCCCCGTTGGCGGCTTCGATGCCCAGCTCGTAGAGCTAGAGGAACTCCGCAGGGTCGGCCGTGCAGTCGTAGCGAGGAGGCAGGTCTGGCTTGAACTTGCCGGGCCACGCGACGCTGCGCAGCTCGGCGGTGAAGGCGTGGCAGCCTGCTGTGGCCACGGGAGGCCTTTGGTGATGAAGGGCCTGGTCTTGCGGGTCCCCATGCGCTGCCGCTTTGAGCAGCGTGGGGTCTTGGCGTGCTGGAGCGGGAGCAGGGTCGTGACGGTCCGGTGCAGGGAGCACTCGGGCAGCTTCTAGGGGGGGCGAGGGACCTCTTGACAGCTCTGCTCTTGCTGCGCTGGTGCCAGACAGAGTGGGTTCCGCCCAAGGGCCACGCGCCTTCTTGAGAGGGAGGCGGCCGGGGCGCCCCAGGAGCTTCATCGCCCGTGCAAGGCGGGGCGCGGTGCAGCGAGAAGGATGGCGCGGGAGCCCCTGCGGCGGACGAGCTTCGGCGGCGCGTCGAGCCACTCTTCGTGAAGCGTCGTCGGTAGGGCGGTAGCACAGAGCTCATTTGCCGCGATGAGCACGGCTCGAGCCTCCATGGTAGCGGGCGCGAGAGAAAAAACCAGTGGGGCGGCGAAGGAGTAGCGATGCGGCCGTCTCGCCTCGCAGACGGATGCTAGGGCGATGCTTGCTGCTCGTTCCCGCGGGGCGGTGGCGGCGTTGACGGCGGCGACGAGGAACGGCGAAGCGGCCGCCGACGAGGGCCGTCTGGCGGCGTGGGTGGCGAGAGCGGCCGGTGCTCGCGCGCCCGACCCGACAGCGTCCGACATGGATGCGATGGGCGGCGAAGAACGAGGCGGCGGAGGCAGTTCGGTGCACCCTACAGCGCGCCAAATGTCGGTTCGGGTCCCGGCAGACCCTTTAGGTTCGAACTTTGGGGTGCACGCGGAGATCTCACCCCCTACCTACCTGCACCTCGTCGCCTCGCAAGGATCTAAACTACCGAAAGAGGAACACAAGAGACACAAGGTTTATACTGGTTTGGCCCACCATTGTGGTGTAACACCCTACTCGAGTGTGTGGTGTGGTGGATTGCCTCAGGGGCTGATGATGAACAATACAAGGAAGAACAGCCTCGCGAGGGTCTGTCCTTGGCCGGTGCGACGAACTGCTAAGGGGAGTTCGGTCTCTCTCTCTCTCTCTCTCTCTCTCTCTCTCTCTCTCTCTCTCTCTCTCTCTCTCTCTCTGGGCTTGATCTCTAGCCACATCACGAACTCTGGATCCAAGATGCTAGCTGCTCCAAGATGCCTCTACCCTGTGGGTGGCTAGTCCCATTTATAGGTAGAGGCCTTAGTCCTCTTCCCAAATATTGAGCGGGAAGGGCGCAAACAATTGGCCATTTTGAAGGGGAACATCTAGTACACTTATCCTGACTAAAGTTGGTCCTCGCCTGCCAAAGGCTCGGTGGTGGCCTTGGCTAGGGCTCCACGATGACCTCCTTCCTGCCGTTGTGATGGTCTTGGTCTTGTTGCCTGAAAACAGTTGCCTTTGCTTGATGCTCTACTTGCGCTTGCCTCCTTTGCACCAAAGAGGAAATGAGGACCTTCTGCGGGCTGGTGCCCTTTGGCGCCCTTGGTCGTCATGGCTTGCGTCATAGGCACCTCATGAGGTACCCCGCCTTGATCTCTCCGCCTCCTCGCGAGCCAGCCTGGCGAGGCCATGCCTGAGGAAGCTTCCTGTCGTCCGCCCCGCGAGGCTTGTCCCCTCGCGAGGGTCTTGAGCTTGTGCTGATGAAGATGGGCCGTACTGGGCCACCCCTTGAACCACGCCGCAGGCCATAGGCAGGCAAGTCTGGGTACCCCCCTTCCCAGAACGCCGATACTAAGCAACTCAAGGACCCTCGAAGAGAGTTGGGGATTTTCCGGGATTCATATTTGATTTTTTTATCGAATATTGAAACGAGGATCTTTGATTTTAATTATTTTTCTCTCTGAAAATATTTCATAATAAAAAAATGAGAGGAGATAATATGACTTCTCCAAAACAATTTAAATATTGGAGGAAAAATGTTAAAATCATTTGTTGGATTTTATTTGAGTTTATTTGGATTTTATTTGCATTAGAAAAATTGCACGTTTTTAAATTTGCATTTTAGGGCCAAGAAAATGTTCATCTCGTTCTAAATATTTCATTTAGGCGGTGAAAATTTGTTTTGGCATTTTAGATTTTATTTTATTTTATAGGATTTATTTTCTGTTGGCGAATTATTTAAAAATTCCCCAGCGCCGACCGAAAGCCATGCGACCCGGACTCAAGTCCGAGCGGACTCCCCGCCGCCGCTGCCTTGCCTCTCCCTTAAATACGCCGCCGCCCCTTGGAGCCCAAGTCGCCGCCCGCCTCTCGAGCCACAACCCCGCCGCCACCGCCGCCACCGCCCCAGCCGCCGCCCGCCCGCCCAGTAATCCCTTGGGGCCGAGCCGAGGTAGCCGCCCCGCCGCCCCGATTTTCTAAAGAAAACCGTCGGTTTTTTTAGAAAAACCCTAGTTCGTTTTTTTTGGTTCGCCGGTTTTTCCGCGGTTCTTTTAATTTGCAGACGTTAAATCAGTCGTTCGTTTTAACGAGCGGTAGTTCGCTTCATAATTACAGCTAACGAGCGCTCGTTCGTTAGTCTGTTCATCAGTTTTCTTTTTATCGGATTTTTTTCGCGATTATTCTCGATCGTGATTTCTGATCTGATCTTAGTTTCTGTTTATCCTTTCGCTCGTTAGTCGGAATCAGGCGATTCAAGCGCCTAGATCTTCGTCTCGAGACGAAGCTTTCTGTTTAATCAACTTAAACAAGATTTTGATACTGTAAAATTTGACCTTAGTTCAGATTAGTAAACGGATCTTGTTTCTTTCGCCGTTTGAGTTTCGTTGTTCCGTTTGGTTTGATTCTTTGTGCGAACCGGAGTTCTTAAGTTGAACTTTCTGGTCAGCCTCGTTTATTTGAGTTTTGGCTTGTGCATCATTGTTTGTTGCTTATGTATGTTGTTGTTTGCTTAAGATAGAATTCCCGGAGTGCGAAGCGTGTTACTACGAGTCTCTAGGATTCGCGGATCGTCAGCAAGGCAAGTAACACATTGATCATACTCTTTTCATACCCAGTTTTTATGCATTAGTTCCAATCCTCAAACATTGCATGATTAATATGTCATTAACTTGTGGGTTGGGAAGTAGTTGTTGAGGTAGAACCTATTGCCCTGTTACTATCAAACCCTTGGGAGTTACTTCTACATGTTCCTTATATTGCTATGCTATGCTCGTAGACGTGGTTGGGTTTGAGTGAATCCATGACAGACGTGAGATTGTTAATTAACGGTTCAACTTAAGGTGGCAACTTAAAATTAACATCTGGGTGGACTGAGGCACCTGGGGAACCCAGTGTTGTCTGTTTTTATTTTTGGAAATCCCGGGGTACCCATGTGATCTTCCTATGGACCGCCACCCAGGCTTAAAGGGAACTGAGATGATTCATGCTAGAAACTTCCATGTGCAGCCACAAGCTACTATGGACTCTAGTATAGTTGAGTAGGTTACGTGAAGCTCTTGAAGAGGTAGATCAGCAGGTAGTGGGTTTTTTAGGTCTGGTATGGTCTACCCGGAGTAGAGAGTTAATGTCTGGTATGGTCTACCCGGAGTAGAGAGTTAATGTTTCTGAAAGACTGTGTCTCGGTAATCCGTTTCTCAAACACCATGCAGTGCGAGAAATCAACGGTTGAACAGGTAGATTAGCAGGTAGTGGGTTTTGTAGGTTTGGTATGGTCTACCCGGAGTAGAGAGTTATTGTTTACGAAAGACGTGTCTCGGTCATCCGTTTCTCAAACACCATGCGGTCACGAGAAATCAGCGGAGGCGATCGAGTCTTGTGGGGAAAAGTCATAAACCTCTGCAGAGTGTACAATCTAATCATGGTTAGCCGTGTCCCCGGTTATGGACAATGTTGAGTATCTAGTACTTGGGTTATCGCATTTATCTCATCATTCTTAATTAATATTGTTGGGTTGTTAACTACTTTAATTGGGATTGAGTTGGGGTTATACCTTCTCAATGTTTCAACCACCATGATAGTTAAATTAAAATCTATTCCAGTGTTGTAGGAAAAAATTGGCTTTTCGCAAAACTATAACCATAGAGATTTCCACCAGCCAAATATGCATGTAGTGATAGCATTATTTTGTTCTTGCTCTATTGTGTTATATTGCCAGCATATTCCATGTGCTGACCCGTTCTCGGGCTGCAACGTATTATGTTGCAGACTTTTCAGATGAGAAATAAGGTTCGTTAGGTCGTTGCCGTGCAGCTCAGCTATGCCGTTGGAGTTGATGGACTCACTTTATCTTCCAAGCCTTCCGCTGTTATCGCATTAGATGGCCTTAAGCCATATCATTTGTAATAAGTTCTCTTCTGAGACATTCGATGTAATAAGTGTGTGATTGCTACTCTGTTATAAATCCTTGATCTTGTGTGTCGGCATTCTTGATCCAGGATGACAACTTGAAGCACAGAGACTTGACCATCTGAGGTCGGGTCGCTACAATTCCCTAGATCAAGTTCATGACTCCAAGCAAGCTCAAGATCAAGCGCAAGCTCAAGATCGAGAGCAAGCTCAAGACGATGCTCAAGATGATCAAGATGAATCCTCTCAAATGCCTATTGAGGAACTTTTGGAGCGTCGTGCCGCCAAGGTGGCTTCCAAAATCGAGTGTCAACAACATGTCATGGAGAATGTGCTTGGAAGCTTGAGGAAAGGGGTATCTACTCATAAAAAAATATCAAACTTTTGTGAGCATCACGCGTTTGTTTCGTGTGTTGAACCCCAAAGGTACATGAGGTGCTCGATGACGCGGATTGGCTTGAGGCCATGCATGATGAACTCAACAACTTCGAGTGCAATAAAGTTTTGGAATTAGTGCCAAGGCCAACGGAGGACCACAATGTCATTGGAACCAAATGGATCTTCAAGACAAGCAAGATGCGAACAGTGTGCTTGTTCGAAACAAGGCAAGATTGGTGGCACAAGGCTATTCCCAAATCAAGGGTATAGACTATGGTGAGACTTTTGCCCCCATTGCTTGTCTTGAATCTATTCTCATGTTGCTTGTGTATGCATCTCATCATGATTATAAATTGCAACAAATGGATGGTAAGAGTGCATTTCTTAATGGTCCCATGAATGAGTTGGTGTTTATCAAACAACCCCTAGGATTCGAGGATCCCAAGCTCCCCAATCATGTATACAAACTCAACAAGGGATTCTATGGCCTTAAACAAGCGCGACGTGCATGGTATGAGCACCTTACCAAGTTATTGCAAGATCATGGGTTTGAAATTGGGAAAATCGATCCTACTCTTTTCACTAAGAGGGCCAAAGGGGATTTTTTTCATATGCCAACTATATGTTGATGATATTATATTTGGTTCTCCTAACAAATCTTTTAAAGATGATTTTGCCGCACTAATGACCGAGAAGTTTGAGATGTCTATAATGGTAGAGTTGAAGTTCTTGGGTACAAAGTCACACAAAGATAATAAGGAACCTTAATCAACCAAGCCAAATATTAGACATGCTCAAGAGATTCAAGCTAGATGATGTCAAGCAAGTCAAGTTTACTATGCCCACCAAATGCAAGCTTGACATTGATCCAAATGGTAAAGCGGTGGATCAAAAGGTATATCGCTCCATGATTGGATCCTTACTTTACCTTTGTGCATCTATATCGGATGTTATGCTGAGTATGGGAATGTGTGCAAGGTTCCAAGCTGCACCTAATGAAAACCACTATGTGGGGTCACACGAATCTTTCGATATTTGGCTCATACACCACACTTTGGCCTATGGTACCCCAAAGGAGCAAGCTTTGATTTCATAGCCTATTTGGAATCGGATTGGGCGGTTGATGTTGTGGACAAGAGGTCAACTTCCGGAGGATGCCAATTCCTTGGGCGCTCTTTGGTGAGTTGGTCCTCGAAGAAGCAAAATTGTGTGTCTCTCTCATCCACTGAACCGAGTATGTAGCCGCCGCAAGTTGTTGTGTACAGTTGCTAGGATGAGTCAAACTTTAAAGGATTATGGTGTAACTTGTGACAAATTGCCTCTTCTATGTGACAATGAAAGTGCAATCAAGATCTCCCGCAAGCCGGTAGTACATAGCAACACGAAGCATATTGATATTCATCATCATTTCATCTGGGATAATATCAAGCGTGGGGAGATTGAGATTATCTACCTCAACACTCAAGAGCAACTAGCAGATATTTTCATGAAGCCGTTGGATGGAGCAAGATTTTGCGAGTTAAGGCATGAGCTAAATACCATTGGTTCGAGCAGTGTGACTTGAATCTAGGCACACCCCACCACATTCTTCATTTTATTTTGCTATAGATGTAGGCATGGACATAGGGGGAGTGTCATTCTCTCAATGAACTCTCCCACCCCCATTATGCATAAATTGATCAAGTCTTTCACATTAGCCATTCTTGATTGGACTTGTGCTTCAAAGATGAGTTTTGGTCATGGGCCCAAGGTTAAAATCTTCGTGGTGCCATACCAATTGATTCAAACATAGGCGACTTCGGTCACCGCCCTTCCGTTGAGAGGCTTGGCTACGTTTGGTTTGAGTTGCGCTTTCGTGTCTTAGGCATGTTGGGTGTTGGATTACTCCTTGTGTGCTCTTGGTTTAGTTGGCTTTTGACCTTGGAGTATTCCTTTCCATTTCTGGTGTTTTCTTGTCTCCAACCCAAGCCTTTCTTCTCTCAAACTTGTTAAAATTGCATAAGCCCATTCTCCCAAACTTTGATCCGAGCAGTTTTTCTGGCAGCAAGAGGTACTACCGCTGGCGGGCATGGTACTACTGCACAGGCGGTACTACCACACTGGCTACGGTACTACCATTGTGTGCCGTGTGCCGACCTCCTGTCGAAGCACTGGGGTGGTACTACCGCTGGTAGTGAATGGTACTACCGCTGACTCCAGTGGTACTACCGATTCGGGGACCCGCAGGCGGTTAAGTGCTGGGCACAGGGAGTTCTAAATCCCCCATACCCATTCACTTCCTCTTCTCTTGTGTTCTCTCTCTCAGGCGGCCAAGAACTGCTTTGGAGGCCCGCTCCGGCCCTCCGATTCGATGCCGCCTTCTCTGCTTCCGACGATGAGATCAATCTCCCCTATCTTCTTCGCCGTGACCCTGCTAACTGGTGCGGGGACGAGGGAAGCATCGCCTTGTGTAAGTTGATGCCGCTTGATAATGATACGTATGATGTTAATATACCATCGCTTGGGGGCATGGCTTGGGCAGGCGCAAATGGAGATTGGGTAGTTTATATTGGGTACAACTGCGAGTGGGAACTTGTGAATGTGTACACTCGCCGCCGGGATCCACTTCAAAAAATCTCAGGCGACAGCCCAGAGGTTGAGTACACCGGTATTATACGTGAGTTCAAATACGATCATGCTGACTGTCGTCTACGGAAGATAGCAATTTTTCGAGTTCCCAACCGCTCTTGGGGTTATAGGAATGCTTATGTTGTCGCTATCTTCAACAAGCTTGTTGCCATCCTTCATGGTTTGACTCGATGGATATTGCTCAACAATCAGTTTCTATACACGGATGAGTACTGTGATGCAATTCAATACGAGGGTCTTGTGTTTGCTGCCACCACTCGTGGCACTGTTTTTGCATGTAATCCTCATGATTTCGGTACGTTTGTCTTCCACCGTAATTATAATTGTTTCATCCACATGCATGCGGGTTAGCCAGTTTCCCTTTACTAATTAACCTTCTTGTGTTTCCAAGGTCCTTTGAACATTCCACCACCTATACTTGAAAATTTTATTCACGAGCATGAGGACGAGGAGGACCCATATACTCAGTGGTGCATGGAAACTTATTCCGATGGATCACCTCTTCTTGTCTGTATACGGGGCACGGCTGATGTTACTAAGGAAGCAGTGTTGGTTAACGTAGTAATTTCAAAAAAAATCCTACGCACACGCAAGATCATGGTGATGCATAGCAACGAGAGGGGAGAGTGTGTCCACGTACCCTCGTAGACCGAAAGCAGAAGCGTTAGCACAACGCGGTTGATGTAGTCGTACGTCTTCACGGCCCGACCGATCAAGCAACGAAACTACGGCACCTCCGAGTTCTTGCACACGTTCAGCTCGATGACGTTCCCTGGACTCCGATCCAGCAAAGTGTCGGGGAAGAGTTCCGTCAGCACGACGTTTTGGTGACGATCTTGATGTTCTACTGTCGCAGGGCTTCGCCTAAGCACCGCTACAATATTATCGAGGAAAACTACGGTGGAGGGGGGCACCGCACACGGCTAAGAGATCTCAAGGATCAATTGTTGTGTCTATGGGGTGCCCCTGCCCTCAGATATAAAGGAGCAAGGGAGGAGGCGGCCGGCCGGGAGCGGCGCCAGGGGAGTCCTACTCCCACCGGAGTAGGACTCCTCCTTTCCTAGTAGGAGTAGGAGAGAAGGAAGGGAAGGAGAAGGATGGAAGGATGGGGCGATACCTCCCCTAGTCCAATTCGGACTAGGCCTTGGGCGCGCGGCCTGCCCTAGGCAGCCCTCTCTCTTTCCGTATGGCCCAATAAGGCCCATATACTCCCGCGAATTCCGTAACTCTCCGTACTCAAAAATACCGAATCACTGGAACTTTTCCGAAGTCCGAATATAGTCATCCAATATATCGAACTTTACGTCTCGACCATTTCGATACTCCTCGTCATGTCCCCGATCTCATCCGGGACTCCAAACTCTTTCGGTACATCAAAACTCATAAACTCATAATATAACTGTCATCGAAACCTTAAGCATGCGGACCCTACGGGTTCGAGAACTATGTAGACATGACTGAAACACGTTTCCGGTCAATAACCAATAGCGGAACCTGGATGCTCATATTGGCTCCTACATATTCTACGAAGATCTTTATCGGTCAAACCGCAAAACAACATACGTTGTTCGCTTTGTCATCGGTATGTTACTTGCCTGAGATTCGATCGTCGGTATCTCAATACCTAGTTCAATCTCGTTACCGGCAAGTCTCTTTACTCGTTATGTAATGCATCATTCCGTAACTAACTCATTAGCTATACTGCTTGCAAGGCTTATAGTGATGTGCATTACCAAGAGGGCCCAGAGATACCTCTCCGACAATCGGAGTGACAAAACCTAATCTCGAAATACGCCAACTCAACATGTACATTTGGAGACACCTGTAGAGCTCCTTTATAATCACCCAGTTACGTTGTGACGTTCGGTACCACACAAAGTGTTCCTCCGGTAAACGGGAGTTGCATAATCTCATAGTTGTAGGAACATGTATAAGTCATGAAGAAAGCAATAGCAACATACTAAACGATCAAGTGCTAAGCTAACAGAATGGGTCATGTCAATCACATCATTCTACTAATGATGTGATCCCATTAATCAAATGACAAATCATGTCTATGGTTAGGAAACATAACCATCTTTGATTAATGAGCTAGTCTAGTAGAGGCATACTAGTGACAATATGTTTGTCTATGTATTCACACATGTATCATGTTTCCGGTTAATACAATTCTAGCATGAATAATAAACATTTAACATGATATAAGGAAATAAATAATAACTTTATTATTGCCTCTAGGGCATATTTACTTTAGTCTCCCACTTGCACTAGAGTCATTAATGTAGTTCACATCACCATGTGATTTAACACTAATGTTCACATCTGCATGTGATTAACACCCATAGTTCACATCTCATGTGACCAACACCCAAAAGGTTTACTTGAGTCGTGTGCTCTGATACCATCTCTGTAGCGACCTGACCCAAAATCGGTCAAATCTCTGTGTCTGTACCATCCCAAGATCATGCTGGTACTCATAGTACATCGATGAAATAATCAAAGTTCAATCACACCTGAATTTATTACACGGTTCTCATATAGAGTCTTTATTACAATAGAATAAATTCAGCCAAAGGCCAACTCATGAGAAATAAACTACTAAAGCTGCGGAAGCGTAGACGAAAATAGCGAGTCCATCCGACTCCATAGGGCAATCGCCAAGCGCGAGCGTAGCCTCACTCCCGATCGAATAAATCTACGCAACATAAGGCGTTGCAGCCGTGTAGGTCAGCTTTTGAATAAGCTGGCAAGTCATGAAGAGAATAACAATAATAAAGTTACTAACACTATATGCATTTTGGCTGTGGGGCTCTAAGTTTCATCATTTTGCGAAAAGCCAGTTTTTCCCTACTACAGTGGACTTGTTTGCAAATACTACATAATTGTTGGTAGTTATTGAGATGGTTCCGCCAACCAATGTCTCATTCCCAAATTATTAAGTCATAACCCCTCAAATTAATTCATTAGTTTTAGTGTTGAGATTTCTGAATACTTCCAAGTTCTAGAGGCTCAAATTGTCCGTAACCGGGGACACGGCTAATCGATTAGATTTTTAACTCTGCAGAGGTTTGCGCACTTTACCCGCAAGAATCATTCCCTCCTTTTAAGTCTTCGCACTTCATGGTGTTTGAAAATGGGACGAATGAAACAGGGTCTTCCAAAGAGTTCTTCTGGCTACTGCCGGTACCCATCCAATCCTACCGTTCTTCTACATCTCGTAGTACCGTCCAGCCAGCGTCACTACTAGGGTTGACCCAGCCAGAGCCCATAATGGCTTGCGGCTGCACAGGTAAGCTTCCGGTCAAAGGGGCATCCATCCGTCTCTTCGTGGCTGGGTGAAGCTTTCCGCAAGATGTCATGGCATTTCTCCATGCATCCCGGCCAACCACTGGGTTCTCCAGGGTGCCCGTCAACCGTCCTCCGCCCAGTAGTGAATTCCGAAGTCCATCTTGATCTTTGTAGTTCATGGGGTTGTCATCATCATTGACTCTCACATCTTACTTATGAATTTCACTCAACCAAACCCGTCTACGAGCATAGCAAAATAAACTACTTCGTCCCGGGGTCATGGTATCAAGGGGAATTGGTTCATCCTACCACATGATACTACTCAAGATTGTAACTTCAAATTTCAACTACTGCATGCATGGCGGGGTGGTATAATTTCTAATGCACAAAATCATAGGTATTGAAAATAACATGATCAAGACTTGCCTTGCTGATGATCCTCGTAAGCTAAGGACTCGTAGTAGCAAGCTTCGCACTCCGGAAACTCTACCGAGACAAACAATAATTCACAATAAGCATATAGCATAAGATCACTTAGCACAATAGCATAACAACATAACACACCAAACAAACAAATCAAAACCCAAAGGAAAAACTCAAAGAAAACCAACTCAAAGTTTTTCCTACTTCAAGCAACAACTAAAAAATAGTTTTACATAACAAAATTTTTTCTCAACGTGACCTAAGCATGAGTTTTTGTTAACTTAACAGAAAAGAATGCATTAAGCAACTAGGAGCAAAAAGAATCAATTTAAAAGCTATTATAAAACTCCTATTAGGCCTAATTCAAATTCTATTAAGAAAAATAAAACAAAAGTTTTATTTATTATAAATAAAAGTTCATCCCATAAAGTGACGAAACTATCCTAGAATAATCAATCACATGTGAAAAATAAATTTATTTACTAATTAAAATAATAGGAAAACAGTAGCTAGTTAATTAATTAGGATTAACAAGACTCTGCTTAAAACTAATTTTTTATTAATCCTAAAATACCCAAATTAATTCCTACGGTTAGACAATGACAAAATTAAGTTGGGACAAAAGAATCATATAAAAATAATTTTCCTAACTCATGTTATAACAGATTTACTATTCTGACTAAAACTAAATTAAAGCAATTATAAATAATTTTAACATAGCTAAATATATTTTCTACAGAAACTATAGAAAATTTGCAAACCAACATAAAAAAATCACTCAAAAATATTGAGTAGAATAAAAGATATGAATTTTTCAAATCTGGAACTATTCTGCTAAAACAGAAAAACGAAAATAAAGAAAAAAGGCTAAATGGGCCTAACTAACGCACTGTGCGTAATATAGCTAAACGGGCCCTAGGGTTAAACTGAATCGGGCCGATCTAATAAATAAAACCCTAACTAAACTAAACCGTAACGAACCGGAAATAAAACCGGGTTTTATTTAAAAGCGCGTACCCCTTCGGGGGTTCTAATCCTAGCCGCACAAAACGAATCGGACGGGGGAGGGATGCTCCGGTGGCTCACCGGTGTTCGACGACGGCGGAGGCTCGGGCGACGAGTGTGTTGGCCTCTCCGGTCGTCGGGGAGGTCGGCGGAGTGGTCTGGCGGGTGCGGGCGACGAGGGGGGGTTCGTGGAGTCGACGAGGCTCGGGAAGGGCTAGGGCGACAGCGGTGAGGTGAATGGCGACGGCGGGTTCGGCAAGTCCGGCGAGCGTGTGAGAGAGGAGAGGTTCGAGGGAGGAATGGGGGGGAATGCGGGGAGGGTTTATATAGGGGCGCCTCGGCTTGGGCAGGGGGTGAATCGGGAGGGGGATCGGATCCCGGATCCGTCGGGATCCGGCGAGCGGCGGCGGCGCGGGCGAGGCGTGGGCGAGGGGTTGACGACGGGGGTGGGGTCCGCCTGGCAGAGAGAGGGAGGGGGTGCGGCGCGGTCGGGCGACCGATCCGTAGCCGACTTCGGCGAGGGTGGCGGGCTGGCTCGGCTGGCTCGCTGGGCTGGCTCGCTGGGCCGCCTGGTGGGACGGTGCGGTGGGTTGCCTCGGCGCTGGCTGGGCCAGTGGCCTGGCTGGCGCCTGAGGGTTTTTTTTTTTTTTATTTTTAAATAAAACAAAACAGAGATAACTTATAAAATATAAATATTTTATATAGGACATATATATACCAAAATGATCAGGGGAATATTCCCTATCCTTTGAACTTTTTTCCAAAGGCAAAATCCAAACTTTATAAAAATTCATTTTTTCAAATTCAAATAAAACTCAAGTTTGAATTCAAAACTTTTGGCATTGTTTTCCTCTGATATTTTTGGAGTGTCATGTTTGCTCCTCTCATACTTTTGCTCAAGTATTTATCAGGCATAGTTTTTTTTGAAATGATTCCCACTTGCCAAAGTTTTTATTCAAATTTCAAAACTCAATTTCTTCTGAAACACCAAATGGCACTCAAATTCAAACAGAATGCATAGATGCTTAGCTATAATTGTAAAACATTCCAAATAGGAAATTTGGGATGTTACACAAAGAGTACTAAGGTGTGATCATGTTTTGCTTGTGAGAGAAGCTTAGTCAACGGGTCTGTCACATTCAGAGCCGTATGTATTTTGCAAATATTCTATGTCTACAATGCTCTGCACGGAGCTACTCTAGCTAATTGCTCCCACTTTCAATATGTATCTAGATTGAGACTTAGAGTCATCTGGATCGGTGTGAAAGCTTGCACCGATGTAACTCTTTATGACGGTCTCTTTTATCACCTCCATAATCGAGAAATATTTCCTTAGTCCTCACTAAGGATATTCTTGACCAATGTCCAGTGATCTACTCCTAGATCACTATTGTACTCCCTTGCCAAATTCAGAGCAAGGTATACAATAGGTCTGGTACATAGCATAGCATACTTTATAGAACCTATGACTGAGGCATAGGGAATGACTTTCATTCTCTTTTCTATTTTCTGCCGTGGTCAGGATTTGAGTCTTACTCAATTTCACAACTTTGCAACACAGGCAAGAACTCTTTCTTTGACCGTTCCATTTTGAACTATTTCAAAATCTTGAGAAGGTATGTACTTATTGAAAAAACTTATCAAGCGTCTTGATCTATCTCAATAGATCTTGATGCTCAATATGTAAGTAGCTTTACTGAGGTCTTTATTTTAAAGAACTCCTTTCAAATACTCCTTTATGCTTTCCAGAAAACTTCTACATCATTTCTGATCAACAATATGTTACTCACACATATTTATCAGAAATGCCGTAGTGCTCCCACTCACTTTATTGTAAATACAGGCTTCACCGCAAATTTGTATAAAACTATATGCTTTGATCAACTTATCAAAGCGTATATTCCTACTCTGAGATGCTTGCACTAGTCCATAGATTGATCGCTGGAGCTTGCACATTTTGTTAGCACCTTTAGGATTGACAAAACCTTCTGGTTGCATCATATACAACTTTTCTTTAAGAAAACCATTAAGGAATGCAGTTTTGACATCCATTTGCCAGATTTCATAAAATGTGGCAATTGCTAACATGATTCGGACAGACTTAAGCATCACTACAGTTGATGAAATCTCATTGTAGTCATCACTTTGAACTTGTCGAAAATCTTTTTGCGACAAGTCGAGCTTTGTAGATAGTAACACTACTATCAGTGTCTGTCTTCCTCTTGAAGATCCATTTATACAATATGGCTTTCCAATCATCGGACAACTCCACCAAAGTCCACACTTTGTTCTCATACATGGATCCCATCTCAGATTTCATGGCCTCAAGCCATTTCGCGGAATCTGGGCTCATCATCGCTTCCTCATAGTTCGTAGGTTCATCATGGTCTAGTAACATGACTTCCAGAACAGGATTACCGTACCACTCTGGTGCGGACTGTACTTTGGAAGACCTACGAGGTTTTGTAGTAACTTAATCTGAAGTTTCATGATCATCATCATTAGCTTCCTCACTAATTGGTGTAGGAATCACTGGAACTGATTTATGTGATGAACTACTTTCCAATTCGGGAGAGGTACGCATTACCTTATCAAGCTCTACTTTCCTCCCACTCACTTCTTTCGAGAGAAATTCCTTCTCTAAAAAGGATCCATTCTTAGCAACAAATGTTTTGCCTTCGGATCTGTGATAGAAGGTGTACCCAACAGTTTCCTTTGGGTAATCTATGAAGACGCACTTCTCCGATTTGGGTTCGAGCTTATCAGGTTGAAACCTTTTTCACATAAGCACCGCAACTCCAAAATTTAAGAAATGACAACTTAGGTTTACTGCTAAACCATAGTTCATACGGTGTCGTCTCAACGGATTTAGATGGTGCCCTACTAAAGTGAATGCAACTATCTCTAATGCATAACCCCAAAACGATAGTGGTAAATCGGTAAGATACATCATAGATCGCACCATATCCAGTAAAGTGCGGTTACGATGTTCGGACACACCATTATGCTGTTGTGTTCCATGTGGCGTGAGCTATGAAACTATTCCACATTGTTTAAAAATGAAGGCCAAACTAGTAACTCAAATATTCTTCTCTACGATCAGATTGTAGAAACTTCTATTTTCTTGTTACGATGATTCTCCACTTCACTCTGAAATTCTTTGAACTTTTCAAATGTTTCAGACTTGTGCTTCATTAATTAGATATACGCATATCTGCTCAAATCATCTGTGAAGGTCAGAAAATAACGATACCCTGCCACAAGCATCAACACTCATTGGACCGCATACATCGGTATGTATTATTTCCAACAAGTTAATAGCTCGTTCCATTGTTCCCGAGAACATAGTTTTAGTCATCTTGCCCAAAAGGCACGGTTCGCAAGCATCAAATGATTCGTAACCAAGTGATTCCGAAAATCCATCTTTATGGAGTTTCTTCATGCGCTTTACACCGATGTGACCCAAACAGCAGTGCCACAAATAAATTACACTATCATTATTAAGTTTGCATCTTTTGGCATCAACATTATGAATATGTGTATCACTATGATCAAGATTCAATAAACCATCACCATTGGGTGTATGACCATAGAAGGTTTTATTCATGTAAACAGAATAACAATTTATTCTCTATCTTAGATGAATAATCGTATCGCAATAAACATGATCTTATCATATTTATGCTCAACGCAAACACCAAATAAAATTTATTTAGGTTTAACACTAATCTCGAAAATATAGGGAATGTGTGATGATGATCATATCAATCTTGGAACTACTTCCAACACTCATCGTCACTTCCCCTTCAACTAGTTTCTGTTTATTCTGTAACTCTTGTTTCGAGTTACTAATCTTAGCAACCAAGAAAGTATCAAATACTCAGGGGCTACTATAAACACTAGTAAGGCACACATCAATAACCTGTATATCAAATATACCCTTGTTCAATTTGCCATCCTTCTTATCCACCAAATATTCAGGGCATTTCCGCTTCCAGTGACCATTTCCTTTGCAGCGTAAGCACTCAGTTTCAAGCTTTGGTCCAGCTTTGGGCTTCTTCGCAGGAGTGACAACCTGCTTGTCATTCTACTTGAAGTTCCCTTTCTTTCCCTTTGCCCTTCTCTTGCAACTAGTGGTCTTGTCAATCATCAACACTTGATGCTCTTTCTTGATTTCTACCTTCGTCGATTTCAACATCATGAAGAGCTCGGGAATCGTAGTCGTCATCCCTTGCATACTATAGTTCATCACGAAGTTCTACTAACTTGGTGATGGTGACTAGAGAACTCTGTCAATCACTATCTTATCTGGAAGATTAACTCCCACTTGATTCAAGCGATTGTAGTACCCAGACAATCTGAGCACATGCTCACTAGTTGCGCGATTCTCCTCCATCTTTTAGCTATAGAACTTGTTGGAGACTTCATATCTCTCAACTCGGGTATTTGCTTGAAATATTAACTTCAATTCCTGGAACATCTCATATGGTCCATGACGTTCAAAACATCTTTGAAGTCCCGATTCTAAGCCGTTAAGCATGGTGCACTAAACTATCAAGTAGTCATCATATTGAGCTAGCCAAACGTTCATAACGTCTGCATCTACTCGTGCAATAGGTCTGTCACCTAGCGGTGCATTAAGGACATAATACTTCTGTGCAGCAATGAGGATAAACCTTAGATCACGGATCCAATCCGCATCATTGCTACTAACATCTTTCAACACAATTTTCTCTAGGAACATATCAAAATAAACATATGAAAGCAACAACACGAGCTATTGATCTACAACATAATTTGCAAAATACTACCAGGACTAAGTTCATGATAAATTTAAGTTTAATTAATCATATTACTTAAGAACTCCCACTTAGACACACATCTCTCTAGTCATCTAAGTGATCACGTGATCCAAATCAACTAAACCATGTCCGATCATCATGTGAGATGGAGTAGTTTTCAATGGTGAACATCACTATGTTGATCATATCTACTATATGATTCACGCTCGACCTTTCGGTCTCCATGTTCCGAGGCCATATCTGTATATGCTAGGCTCGTCAAGTTTAACCTGAGTATTCTGCGTGTGCAACTGTTTTGCACCCGTTGTATTTGAACGTAGATCCTATCACACCCGATCATCACGTGGTGTCTCAGCACGAAGAACTTTCGCAACGGTGCATACTCAGGGAGAACACTTCTTGATAATTAGTGAGAGATCATCTTAAAATGCTACCATCAATCAAAGCAAGATAAGATGCATAAAGGATAAACATCACATGCAATCAATATAAGTGATATGATATGGCCATCATCATCTTGTGCTTGTGATCTCCATCTCCGAAGCACCGTCGTGATCACCATTGTCACCGGCGCGACACCTTGATCTCCATCGTAGCATTGTTGTCGTTTACGCCATCTATTGCTTATATGACTATCGCTACCGCTTAGTGATAAAGTAAAGCAATTACAGGGCATTTGCATTTCATACAATAAAGCGACAACCATATGGCTCCTGCCAGTTGCCGATAACTTCGGTTACAAAACATGATCATCTCATACAATAAAATATAGCATCATGTCTTGACCATATCACATCAGAACATGCCCTGCAAAAACAAGTTAGACGTCCTCTACTTTGTTGTTGCAAATTTTACGTGGCTGCTACGGGCTGAGCAAGAACCGTTCTTACCTACGCATCAAAACCACCATGATAGTTCGTCAAGTTAGTGCTGTTTTAACCTTCGCAAGGACCGGGCGTAGCCACACTCGGTTCAACTAAAGTTGGAGAAACTGACACCCGCTAGCCACCTCTGTGCAAACCACATCGGGAGAACCGGTCTCGCGTAAGCGTACGCGTAATGTCGGTCTGGGCCGCTTCATCCAACAATACCGCCGAACCAAAGTATGACATGCTGGTAAGAAGTATGACTTGTATCGCCCACAACTTACTGGTGTTCTACTCGTGCATATAACATCTACGCATAAAACCAGGCTCGGATGCCACTGCTGGTTAACGTAGTAATTTCAAAAAATTTACTACGCACACGCAAGATCATGGTGATGCATAGCAACGAGAGGGGAGATTCTGTCCACGTACCCACGTAGACCGAAAGAAGAATCGTTAGCACAACGCGGTTGATGTAGTCGTATGTCTTCACGGCCCGACCGATCAAGCACCGAAACTACGGCACCTCCGAGTTCTTGCACACGTTCAGCTCGATGACGTTCCCCGGACTCCGATCCAGCAAAGTGTCGGGGAAGAGTTCCGTCAGCACGACGGCGTGGTGACGATCTTGATGTTCTACTGTCGCAGGGCTTCGCCTAAGTACCACTACAATATTATCGAGGAGAACTATGGTGGAGGGGGGCACCGCACACGGCTAAGAGATCTCAAGGATCAATTGTTGTGTCTATGGGGTGCCCCTGCCCCCGTATATAAAGGAGCAAGGGGAGGAGGCGGCCGGCCAGGGAGAGGCACGCCAAGGGGGGAGTCCTACTCCCACCGGGAGTAGGACTCCTCCTTTCCTAGTAGGAGTAGGAGAGAAGGAAGGGGAAGGGAGAAGGGAAGGAAGGAGGGGGCGCAGCCCCTCCCCCTAGTCCAATTCGGACTAGGCCTTGGGGGGGCGTGCGGCCTGCCCTAGGCAGCCCCTCTCTCTTTGCCGTATGGCCCAATAAGGCCCATATACTCCCCGGCGAATTCCCATAACTCTCCGGTACTTCGAAAAATACCCGAATCACTCGGAACCTTTCCGAAGTCCGAATATAGTCGTCCAATATATTGATCTTTACGTCTCGACCATTTCGAGACTTCTCGTCATGTCCCCGATCTCATTCGGGAATCCGAACTCCTTTGGTACATCAAAACTCATAAACTCATAATATAACTGTCATCGAAACCTTAAGAGTACGGACCCTACGGGTTCGATAACTATGTAGACATGACTGAAACATGTTTCCGGTCAATAACCAATAGCGGAACCTGCATGCTCATATTGGCTCCTACATATTCTACTAAGATCTTTATCGGCCAAACCGCATAACAACATACGTTGTTCCCTTTGTCATCGGTATGTTACTTGCCCGAGATTCGATCGTCGGTATCTCAATACCTAGTTCAATCTCATTACCGGCAAGTCTCTTTACTCATTATGTAATGCATCATTCCGTAATGAACTCATTAGCTATATTGCTTGCAAGGCTTATAGTGATGTGCATTACCGAGAAGGCCCAGAGATACCTCTCCGACAATCGGAGTGACAAAACCTAATCTCGAAATACGCCAACTCAACATGTACCTTTGGAGACACCTGTAGAGCTCCGTTATAATCACCCGATTCACGCCAGACGCTTGGTAGCACACAAAGTGTTCCTCCGTAAACGGAGTTGCATAATCTCATAGTTGTAGGAACATGTATAAGTCATGAAGAAAGCAATAGCAACATACTAAACGATCAAGTGCTAAGCTAACGGAATGGGTCATGTCAATCACATCATTCTTGTAATGATGTGATCCCATTAATCAAATGACAAATCATGTCTATGGTTAGGAAACATAACCATCTTAGATTAATGAGCTAGTCTAGTAGAGGCATACTAGTGACAATATGTTTGTCTATGTATTCACACATGTATCATGTTTTCGGTTATTACAATTCTAGCGTGAATAATAAACATTTATCATGATATAAGGAAATAAATAATAACTTTATTATTGCCTCTTGGGCATATTTCCTTCAAGCAGGTGTTGTCTCGTATGCTCGCACTCTCTGGACCTATTCCAACATCCGTTGCAGGGTATTCGGGATGGATACTGGTGTACTAGCGCGAACACCTTCTCCCTGGTTCAGTATTGAATGTCTTGGAGGAAACTCGCTCTTCCATGGACAAAACTATGCAATGATGGTGGAAGGCGGTCCAGCTGCTGTTGACACAATGTTACTACCATTTATGAGAAGCAACTGTATCTATACCTCGGACATTACTATGTTTCCCATTTCAGGCCGCTTCAGCCTAGATGATCAGTCCTGCGTTGGTCTCGAGATTGACAGTAGCTGGCCCTTCCCAGAGAATCACTTCTAGTTCAAAGCAAGCGTTTCCAACGCCGACGAGTGGTTGAGCTGAAGGTCATTTCATCGCGTTGTTATTTGTTGTGTGAGAAAAACTTTACTAGAATGTTTTGTTGGAAATGATCTATAATCCAACGTGTATCCTTCTTGTCATTGTGGGTTGATGACTTGTTTTATGTAATCAATGGTACATTTGCATATGCGTCCATGAACTCACGCCTGCTAGTGGTGTCCATATGAACAGTGCTAGTGATTTTAGTTGCAAAAATTAGATAGTGCTAGTGATTTGTAGCTGCATATTTTGACAAATGCAATGTTACAAGGTTGACAAATGGCAATGTTACTAGTCAATCTTTCCAATTTGAGAAATGGCAACATACCAAAATGACAGATATGCAAATCTTACCCAATTTTTTGTGCGTGGTTGCGCACGGGTCATGCAAAACAACCGTTTGCATTGAAGGGATGCAGAAATCCTTCTCGGCACATTTTCCCTTGACTTCCTCGGGAAGCTGTCGGTTTGCATACAGGTGTTCTAACTAAAACGTTTGTGAAACCATTGACATTTTTTTCAAAAGAAAATCGTTTTATAAGTCTGTACATTAAGAGAGAAAAACGCAAGTTCGTTAAAACCAGATCTTTCATTCAGTCACACTGCGAATTTATAATCATATGATCGAGAATTCGATATACAGTATTAAACCCAAAAACACTATTTCCGGCGGCGGTGGAGGCGGCGTGCCGCACTGTCGTTGTCGTTATCGTCCTCCAGGACGCCATTGTTGAAGTCTTCAAGGCAGCACAAAATGTTCTTTACTTGTAAATCAAACATCATGCCATCGCGCGATCGACGGGCGTGGCGCGGGAGGACGGCAACTGGTGCCGCTGAGAGATAGTGGTTGATGGCAGTGTCTCATGCCGTTGAGGGGGGGGGGGCGCACAGGCACGGGCGCGGCGGGTGCAGCCAAACGCACGGGGACCGGCACCGCGGTGGGTGGAGGGGCGCGCAAGGGCGCAGCGGATGCAGCCAAACGCATGGGGGCCGGCGGCACGGTGGGTGGAGGGGCGCGCTCTGGCACGGGCGCTAGCGCTGGCATGTACACGAGCTCACGTAGGCCCGCATAGACCTCACTGATGCCCGCGGCTTCCAGCTCTGCGATAGTGCTCGGCGACCAGCCCGTCAATGCTACGGGGATGGTCGCTGGCGCGGGCGCGTGGATAGGAGCTGGGATGGGTGCGGGGGCAGCAACCGTCGCGGCCAGCTCGTTCTGGGCCATGTCCATGAGGCCGCATTCCTCCTTATTTTCTATCTCCTCGAGCTCGGAGTCGACTTCACATAACTTGAAGACTAGTGGAAGATGATCATTCTGCGCCATGGCGGCGGAGCTCTGCGGGGGGAGGGGAATGGGAGGTGAACAGTAAGGCTTCCCGTATTAAACAGCGGCTCGGGCACCATTAATGTAGAGGAAGGCGTGCAGCCATGGAAGTCAAAGGGCTCGCTTCCCAGTGAGCCTATGCAGCGTAAAGCTCACACGCTTCCTGGTGAGCCTGCGCATTGGAGGACAGCTTGCACGCCTTTTGGTCAGCCTGTGCACCGGACTGCGCTCGCACGCCTCTGGTTCAGTCAAGGTCAAGCAGCTGCCCGCACGACACCTCCTACAAGCATTAAAACCAAGACACGTGGCATCACATGAATGGTTAACAGAACGCACACGTTTTGAATTATACAAACGTTTGAGATATTAAGTGGCAGCTATTTTTTCAAAATGCCTTTGTTGTGTGTCATTATTCGAGTACGCCTTCTCTCAAAATGGACACGAAAAATACCACATCATGTCGGGCGCCATTCCATGATAGAATGCCAAGTTTCATGAATTTCAGACGAGTTTTGGGTTTACTAGAATTTGAAAGTCAGGCATCTCAATGTTTTGTCGACAATCAACAGTGTCCTGGTGTTTGAAATTCATTCCCATTTATTGTGTGGGACCTAAGCATGCACCCAAGGACACAGATTTGATTTTTCAACCAATTTATATGCACTGGAGCATGTGCATGTAGTTCAAATTTGAATTATGCACATCAATGCATTGAAAACTCAGTTAATGCATAAAAATGTCCAAAAGAACCCCCAAAAATCACAAAAATTGACACAACACTACTGTTGTTCTATGTTGACACGAGAAAGGTTTTGGAAGCAATAAGAGGCAGTGGATATCGTTTCGTCCCCAAAGGTGGGACGTTCCCTACCGAAACCATGATGCTTGTTGTGAGAAGCTTTGGTTTGTGAGAAGCATATACCCAAACCTGCCCCAAATAGGACAAAACTTTTACCACGGCATGTTGATGCCGATCCATGAAAGCATTCCAGTTTCATGAATTTCAGAAGAGTTTTGGATTTACTAGAATTTAAAAACGAGGCATCACAATGTTTTGCCGGTAATCAACGGTGTCCTGGTGTTTGAAATTCATCCCCATTTTTTCAATGGGACCTAAGCATGCACCCAAGGACACATATTTGATTTTACAACCAATTTAAATGCACTGGAGCATGTCCATGTAATTCAAATTTGAATTATGCACATAAATGCATTGAAAACTCATTTAATGCATAAAAATTCCAAACGAACCCCGAAAAATCCCAAAAATTGACACAACACTCCTATTGTTCTATGTTGACATGAGAAATTTTTTTGAAAGCAATAAGAGGCAATGGATATCGTTTCGTCCCCAAAGGTGGGACATTCCCTACCAAAACCATCATGCTTGTTGTGAGAAGCTCTGGTTTGTGAGAAGCATATACCCGAACCTGCCCCAAATGGGACAAATTTTTAACATGGCATGTTGTTGCCGCTCCATGATAGCATGCCAAGTTTCACGAATTTCAGACAAGTTTTGGATTTACTAGGATTTAGAAACTAGGCATCTCAATGTTTTGCCGGCAATCAACAGTGCCCTAGTGTTTGAATTTCACTCACATCTCTTGCATGGGACCTAGAAATTCACCCAAGGACACATATTAGATTTTTCAACCAACCTTAGTTCATTGGAGCATGTGCTTGTAGTTCAAATTTGAATTATGCACATAAAATGCCTAGAAAGCCCAGTTAATGCATAAAAATGTCCAAACGAACCCAAAAAAATCACAGAAAATGAACAACACTCCCGTTGTTCTATGTTGACACTAGAAAATATTTAAAAGCAATAAGAGGCAATGGATATCATTTCGTCCCCAAAGGTGGGACGTTCCCTATCAAAACCATCATGCTTGTTGTGAGAAGCTCTAGTTTGTGAGAAGCTTATACCCGAACCTGCCCCAAACGGGACAATTTTTTTACCATGGCATGTTGATGCCGCTCCATGATAGCATGCCAAGTTTCATGAATTTCAGACGAGTTTTGGATTTACTAGAATTTAAAAACTAGGCATCTCAATGTTTTGCCTGCAATCAACAGTGCCCTGGTGTTTGAATTTCATTCCCATCTCTTACATGGGACAAATAAATTCACCCAAGGACAGACATGTGATTTTTCAACCAACTATAGTGCATTGGAGCATGTGCTTGTAGTTCAAATTTGAATTATGCACATAAAATGCCTAGAAAACCCGGTTAATATATAAAAAGGCCAAACGAACCCCGAAAAATTCCAAGATTGAATACAACACTCCTTTTGTTCTATGTTGACACCAGAATGTTTTTTAAAGCAATAATAGGCAACGGATATCATCCCGTCACCAAAGGTGGTACTTTCCCTATCGAAACCATCATGCTTGTTGTGAGAAGCTCTGGTTTGTTAGAAGCTTATACCCGAACCTGCCCCAAACGGGACAAAATTTTCACCACGGCACGTTGATGCCGCTCCATGATAGCATGCCAAGTTTCATGAATTTCAGATGAGTTTTGATTTATTAGAATTTAAAAACCGGGCATCTCAACGTTTTGCCAGCAATCAACAGTGCCATGGTTTTGAATTTCATTCCCAT
Source organism: Aegilops longissima (assembly GCA_021605205.1). Classification (NCBI taxonomy): domain Eukaryota; kingdom Viridiplantae; phylum Streptophyta; class Magnoliopsida; order Poales; family Poaceae; genus Aegilops; species Aegilops longissima. Next base: position 337,427,349 of record CM038679.1, read on the forward strand.
CTCTTGCATGGGACCTAGAAATTCACCCAAGGACACACATGTGATTTTACAACCAACTTTGGTGCATTGGAGCATGTGCTTGTATTTCAAATTTGAATTATGCACATAAAATGCCTAGAAAACCCAGTTAATGTATAAAAAATGCCGAACGAACCCCGGAAAATTCCAAGATTGAACACAAAACTCCTGTTGTTCTATGTTGACACTAGAAATATTTTGAAAGCAATAAGAGGCAACGGATATCGTCTCGTCCCCAAAGGTGGTACGTTCCCTATCGAAACCATCATGCTTGTTGTGAGAAGCTCTGGTTTGTGAGAAGCTCATACCCAAACCTGGCCCAAATGGGAAAAAATTCACCACGGCAAGTTGATGTCGCTCCATGATAGCATGCTTGATGAATTTCAGACGAGTTTTGGGTTTACTAGAATTTGAAACCAGGTATCTCAACGTTTTGCCGGCAATCAACAGTGCCCCGGTGTTTGAAATTCTTTCCCATCTCTTGTATGGGACCTAGAAATTCACCCAAGGACACACATGTGACTTTTCAACCAACTTTAGTGCATTGGAGAATGTGCTTGTAGTTCAAATTTGAATTATGCAAATAAAATGCCTAGAAAACCGAGTTAGTGTATAAAAAAGGCCAAACGAACCCTGAAAATTTCATTCCCATTTCTTCCATGGGACCTAAGCATGCACTAAAGGACACATAATTGATTTTTCAACCAATTTGTATGCACCATTTTGTAATTCAAATCAAGTAGATCCCACACAGTTTATTCTCACCAACCGTGTGAGATGTAGTACAAAATATCTTGGAGCACCGTCGGTGTATAGTACGCCTATGGCTTACACGAGAAGGTGCTTCGGCTAAAGTCCACAGCCGGCGTGTCAAGCACATTAGCTCACTCCCACAAAACTCCCGCCTCTGCATCCCTCTCGGCTTCAGTCCCTTGATTCAAATTTTAAGTAGCCCGACATTTTACTCCCGCTCAGATCCTCGCAATCTCAAAATATCTGCTCGCCTTGATCCAAATTTTCAGTAGCCCCGCCTTGTTACTCCCGCCTAGTAAAATTTTCAGTTGCCGCAGTATTTCCTCAAACACAACCTCTGCTCACACAGACACACACAACCCTCGAAACCATTGGTAGGTCGCCGCCATCGCCGGCGCCTCCATCCTAAACCTCTGCTTGTGTGCCGAGGAGCTGGAGTAGCCAATGGCCAAAAAGTGGTTTATCGCGGCCTTTTCGCCCGACGCCGGCGAGGTGGCCGCCGAGGTGTCCCCGTCGTCCTCCGTGGGCCCGATCCACCGTTGCCGGTCCCCTGATCCGCCCGCCGCCGCGCCCCTACGCCGGTTCAAGGACTTCCCCGTCCTCCCCCGGACCCAGCAGCGAAAAAGTCCTACCTCGGGGTCCGGCACTACCGGTGGGGGATGTAGGTCACCGAGATTACAGATCGAGAGACCCACACCCGCCGGAGGCTCGGTAGCTTCCGCACGGCCGAGCTCGCGGCCATGGAGTATGACCGCTGGAAGGTCTGCAACCACGGCGCGACGGCTAGGCTCAATTTCCCCTTCGGCACACGTCCTGTCCACCTCGTTCCGCTAGAGCCAGGGGTGGTGAGCTCGGCTATGGCGCGGGAGGACCGCGAGGCGTGGGAGTGTCTCGAGGCCGAGGCCGCCGACGAGGCCTACATGCAAGAGCTCCGCCGACAGCTCCCGAAGCTCGTGGAGGTGGAACGGGCGATCTTTGCCGGCACAGAGGGCGGGGAGTTTATCGCGCTCTCCTCCGATGACGAAGTCGAAGGCGGCGAGGACGGCGGCACAGAGGGCGGCGAGGTTATTGCGCTATCCTCTGATGACGAGGTCGAAGGCGGCGGTGACGGAGGCGCGGAGGGCGTCAAGGTGGGCCCCAGGACGAGGAGATCGACGTCGACGAGTGGAGGAGTGCCTTACCCAACGACCCCGACGAAGGTACTGGCCCGGACCCGGCTCACGGCACACTGTACATGACAAGGAAGGATTGGCTCGACCTCTACTTCGACCGAAAGTAGTTTAGCTTAGTTTAAATTTATGTTTTATGTCCGCTTATGCAAAACTATCTATGTTTATGTTTGAATGCATGCTACTTTCGGTTGAACCTGCTTTGAACTTGATCAAACTGAAGTTTACAACCTTAAGTTTAGGGATCGACTAGAAAAGGCCAAAATTGCTGGAGTATATATATATATATATATATATATATATATATATATATATATATATATATATATATATATATATATATATATATATATATATATATATATATATATATATATATATATATATATATATATATATCCACTAAGGGGTTTACTCCTTTAACTTTTTAAGGATCGCCTAGAGATGTCCTTATGACTTGTTTATTTCAGTTCTTCACAATGTGATGCTCTATATGTGCAATTATTTGTTGTGCAGTTCAATTTCATCGATAACAGTTTCAACAATACCACAATGAATTACGATATTTGGTTGCCGTTAAGGATATTGCAGTTAACTTGCCTTTTCGTTTTTTGATTGTTGTTTAGCAACATGCATTGTACTAAATGGCTAAATATGCAATCCCAGGCTACATAGCAACAAGGAAGAGTGTTACCTTAATGTTCTGATGATGTCTAGATATACATGTAATAAAATATTATATAATGGGATGGATGGAATGTTGTACTACATCATTTTTCAATTGTTGTTTAGCTTCTAATATTAACTTGGTGCTTTTAGGTACATATATCATTGCCAAAGATCCACACTTCGACCCTTTCTGCGCATGGGGCAATGAGATATTCATGAACCAGCATCAAGTGAGGAAACTAGTAAAGATTGTTACTAAAATGGGTCAAAAGATGTCAATCGAACTATTTGTTTACACTTTATGCAAGACAACAGTGAACTGCAGGATGGTAAGTAAGAACCATGTAACCTTCTTTTTACTGCCCGTAATGAGTTGTGTAGTGGATCCTGAAGAAGTTTTCTCAAGATTACCTCTCAAACTACATGATTGGCGGCCGGCCATCACAAGGGGTTGGACTAGAGTCCTGCATGCCTTCTGCATACATCAGAGCACAATAGGGCCATTCCGCTTCACCTTGTTCAACAACTGGAATGTCTGTCGCCTCTTTCTTTACCATCTGTAATAGTACAAGTATAGAAACCTGGTACATCATTCTTTATTTGGTGCTTCTGTAATTTTTAAACATATATACCTGTGAATCGAATAATGCATTGGTTGTTTGAACCTGATGGATATGAATAAAGCTATAGCCTACTTTCAAGTATAAATTAGGCACAATTTTAAATCGCAGCAATTAAATTAGGGCGAAATTACGTTGTGCAGGTCATTACAGCACACACGGTTGGTAAAACACAAACGTTTGTGATATACACCATAATCCGAGACGGTTCACAGAGAGGAAACGTGTGGAAGCATGCACACAGTTGCCGTTCACAAAGCGTGTGTGATGTCAGACACTATCATATACGGTGCGGGAAAACTAAATGTGTGTGATTGTCTACCTATCATACACGGTCTATAATCATGAACTGTTTATGATGTGCCAGGCATCGTAAATCTCCCGTGCCTGGAATCTGCCTAAAATCTTCCTGGAAAGTTCCCGTGCCTAGAATCTGCCTGGTTTAGGCAGAACCACAAAACTTCGAATGCAATGGCAATGCGAGCACAAACGAGAAGCAAGGATGAAGTGTTTGGGACATTTGAGATATCAGAAACGGTTATATAGGGACAACTGTATGCATCTAGGCTCCCTATCCCCGACGGTTTCTAGGTCATGTGGGAAAGACCCCCTATCGCCCACACTCACTTGGCGACGGTTCCAAATGCTATCGCGGAAAGGGGTAAAAGACCGTTTGTTTAGGACCGACGTGCACCAGTGCAAGAATTAGTGCAAAGTGCGCGCATAGAGGTTTGACAGGAGATGGGCAAAGGAATGGAGGGAATACCGCTATGTCACTCCAAAGAACATGAAGAAATTCGCTGTACACCCTCCATGTCCAAGACCTCCATTGGCTCCAGGCCAAGAAGCTGATCCCTCAAGCAACAGGCATGGTGAGGAATTTCCCAAAGAATGGGTGATACGTCTCCATCATATCTATAATTTTTGATTGTTCCATGCCAATATTATACAACTTTCATATACTTTTGGCAACTTTTTATACTATTATTGGGACTAACATATTGATCCAGTGCCTAGTGCCAGTTCCTGTTTGTTGCATGTTTTTTCTTTCGCAGAAAATCCATATCAAACAGAGTCCAAACGGGATAAAAACTTACGGAGATCTTTTTGGAACCAATGTGAATTTTTGGAAGTGGAATCAATGCCAGACGATGCCCAAGGGGCCCACGAGGGTGAGGAGCGTGCCCCAGGGGGTCAGGTGCGCCTTGGGCCATCGTGGCCACTTTGTAAGGCGGTTGCTGCCCTTCTTTCGCGGCAAGAAAGCCAATATCCGGATAAAAATCGTGTCCAAATTTCAGCCCAATCGGAGTTACGGATCTCCGGGAATATAAGAAACGGTGAAAGGGCAGAATCGGGAACAAAGGAACAGAGAGTGACGGAGAGACATATCCAATCTCGGAGGGGCTCTCCCCCCTCCGCCGCTATGGAGGCCATGGACCAGAGGGTAAACCCTTCTCCCATCTAGGGAGAAGGTCAAGGAAGAAGAAGAAGAATGGGGGCCCTCTCCGCCTCTCTCCCAGTGGCGCCGGAACGCTGTCGGGGCCATCATCGTGTGACAGCGATCTACACCAACACCTCCGTCATCTTCACAAACATCTTCATCACCTTCCCCTATCTATCTACAAAGGTACACTCTCCCTCAACCCGCTTTACCCTCTACTTGAACATGGTGCTTTAAGCTTCATATTATTATCCAATGATGTGTTGCCATCCTATGTTGTCTGAGTAGATTTTCGTTGTGCTATCGGTAATTGGTGAATTGCTATGATTGGTTTAATTTGCTTGTGGTTATGTTGCTATCCTTTGGTGCCCATCATATGAGCGCGCGCATGGATCACACCATAGGGTTTGTTGTATGTTTATAGGACATGTATTGGAGGGAAAGAGTGACAGAAGCTTCAGCCTAGCATATAAATTGATGCATACGGTATTGAAGGGGGCCAATATATCTTAATGCCATGGTTAGGTTTTACCTTAATGAATGTTAGTAGTTCCAATCATAAGTTCATAGAATTCCAAGTCAGGGATGACATGCTAGCAGTGGCCTCTCCCCCATAAAACTTGCTATCGGTCTTGTTAAGTAGTCAATTGCTTAGGGACAATTTCAGCACTCCTACCACCACTTTTCCACACTCGCTATACTAACTTTATTGCTTCTTTATCTAAATAGCCCCTATTTTTTATTTACGTGCTCTTTTTTGCAAACCTATCCAACTACACCTACAAAGTACTTCTAGTTTCATACTTGTTTTAGGTAAAGCTAACGTTAAGTGTGCGTAGAGTTGTATCTGTGGTCGATAGAACTTGAGGGAATATTTGTTCTACCTTTAGCTCCTCGGTGGGTTCGACACTCTTACTTATCGAAAGAGGCTACAATTGATCACTTATACTTGTGGGTTATCAAGACCTTTTTCTGGCGCCATTGCCGGGGAGTTATAGCGTAGGGTGAATATTCTCGTGTGTGCTTGTTTTCTTTATCACTAAGTAGTATTTACTTTATGCTCTTTTTTTCTATATTTAATTATGGGTATGAAACGCAAAATACTAAAAAAATAGTTGTACCTACTACACCAATGGTTGAAGAACCACTCAAAATCTATCGCACTCCTGAAGCTTTTTACTTGGATCATCATCGATCCCTATGTGCTCATGCTGAAACCCCAACTAGCTTAGTTGAGGGAAAATCTTTAGCTGAGCATGATTGTTATGTGTGACACCGCTTATCTGAAAAAGGGAAACTTTTACTAGATCAAATTCATCGTTTGCAATGCTATGCTTGGAATTTATGTGAAATATATGATTTTACTTGTTGTTCTGAAGACCCAAAGAAACACCTTCCCTACCAATGTGAGTTTAGTGATAATGGAATCATATCTTTGTATTCTAAGGGTGTTTCTAATTACTATGATGTTCAACAAATTGAATAATTTTTTGCTTTTAAGGGTGCTTATGAAATTTCTTCTTTGATTGAAACGTATGATGCTACTCTTTACAAATCTGAAAATTTTGCCATACTTAAATATTGTTATGATAATTATGCCTATAATGCCTATGTTAAACCATATATTGAGGAGTCCTCCGGTGTCCAAGAATAGACTAATATTTTGTAGGAGTCTATGGAAGAAGGAATTGATGAAACTATGGGCTCATTGGATGAAAAAGATGATGAGGAGAGCGAAAAACAAAAGGTGGAAGATCGGATTAGCTACCCGTGCCCACCTTCAAATGAGAGTAACTCTTAAACTATTACATTGTTTAATTTCCCTTCGTGCTTACCGAAGGATGATTGCTATGATGATTGTTATGATCCCGTTGATTCTTTTGAAATATCCTTTTGGATGGTGCTTGATATGCTTGTGGCCAAGATGCCTATACGAATTATGCTTACAGAGATGAACTTGCTATAGTTCCTTATGTTAAACATGAAATTGTTGCTATTGCACCCATGCATGATAGTCCTATTATCTTTTTGAATTCTCCAAACTACACTATACCGGAGAAGTTTGTGCTTATTAAGGATTATATTGATGGGTTGCATTTTACTACTACACATGATGATTTTGATAGGTATAATATGCATGTACTTGCTGATCCTACTTGCAATTATTATGAGAGAGGAACTACATCTCCGCCTCTCCATGTTTCCAATATGATAAAATTGCAAGAAACTGTTTATACTACGCATTGGCCTTGACTATGTGTGCATGAATTGTTCTTTTATGACATGCCGATGCATAGGAAGAGAGTTAGACTTCGTTGTTGCATGATATATGTTACTTTGTGCTCACTACTAAATTACAAATCATTGTTAATTAAAATTGGCTTTGATATACTTTGGGATCCGGGTGAATCCATTACTTGAGCACTATATGCCTAGCTTAATGGCTTTAAAGAAAGCGCTACCAGGGAGACAACCCGGAAGTTTTAGAGAGTCATTTATTTCTGTTGTGTGCTTTTATAAAGTTTAAAAATAAAAATAATGTGCCAAGATTTTCCTTTAGGATATTTACATTGCTTCTTGGTTTGTGCGGTGCAAGACAGAAACTTTGGCTATAGTGCTCGATTTTACATTTTTTAATGGAACGTCAAAACGTTCTGAAACTTTTTGCGCTGTCTTTCTATAGAAATTGTTTATTTTTTATTATTCTTTCAGAATTTTTGGACTACCAGAGGTATAGTTAATGTTCAGATTACTACAGACTGTCATGTTTAAGACAGATTCTGTTTTTGATGCATAATTTGCTTGTTTTGATGAAACTATCGACTTCTATCAGTGGATTAAGCCATGTGAAAGTTATATTATAGTAGCTAAAATGCAAAAACAAAATATGAATTGGTTTGCAACAGAACTTAGAGTTGTGATTTGCTTTATTATACTAACGGATCTTACCGAGCTTTCTGTTGAGTTTTGTGTGGATGAAGTGTTCGAAGATCGAGGAGGTCTCAATGTGAGGAGAAGGAGGAGAGGCAAGATCTCAAGCTTGGGGATGCCCAGGGAACCCCAAGTAAATATTCAAGGAGACACAAGCGTCTAAGCTTGGGGATGCCCTGGAAGGCATCCCATCTTTCTTCAACAAATATCGGTATGTTTTCGGTTTCGTTTCGTTCATGTGATACGTGCAAATCTTGGAGCGTCTTTTGCATTTAGTTTTCACTTTTCTTTTATGCACCATGCTAGTATGAGATAGTCCTTGGTTTATTTATAGAATGCTCATTGCACTTCACTTATATTTTTTGAGTATGGCTTTATAGAATGCTTCATGTGCTTCACTTATATCATTTGAAGTTTGGATTGCCTGTTTCTCTTCACATAGAAAACTGCCATTTGTAGAATGCTCTTTTCCTTCACTTATATTTGTTAGAGCGTGGGCATATCTTTTTTATAAAGATTAAACTCTCTTGCTTCACTTATATCTATTTAGAGAGATGACAGGAATTGGTCATTCACATGGTTAGTCATAAAATCCTACATAAAACATGTAGATCACTGAATATGATATGTTTGATTCCTTGCAATAGATTTGCGATATAAAGGAGGTGATATTAGAGTCGTGTTGAGTAATTTTGAAATTGAGAAATACTTGTGTTGAGGTTCGCAAGTCCCGTAGCATGCACGTATGGTAAAAGTTGTGTGACAAATTTGAAGCATGACGTGTTCTTTGATTGCTTTCCTTATGATTGGCGGTCGGCGACGAGCGATGGTCTTTTCCTACCAATCTATCCCCTAGGGGCATGCGTAGTAGTACTTTGCTTCGAGGGCTAATAAAATTTTGCAATAAGTGTATGAGTTCTTTATGACTAATGTGAGTCCATGGATTATACGCACTCTTACCTTTTCGCAATTTGCTAGCCTCTACGGTACCGTGCATTGCCCTTTCTCACCTCGAGAGTTGGTACAAACTTCGTCGGTGCATCCAAATCCCATGATATGATACGCTCTATCACACATAAGCCTTCTTATATCTTCCTCAAAACAGCCACCATACCTACCTATCATGGCATTTCCATAGCCATTCCGAGATATATTGCCATGCAACTTCCATCATCATCATATACATGACTTGAGCATTTATTGTCATATTGCTTTGCATGATTGTAAGATAGCTAGCATGATGTTTTCATGGCTTGTCCATTTTTTGATGTCATTGCTATGCTAGATCATTGCACATCCCGGTACACCGCCGGAGGCATTCATATACAGTCATACTTTGTTCTAGACATCGAGTTGTAATATTGAGTTGTAAGTAAATAAAAGTGTGATGATCATCATTATTAGAGCATTGCCCCAGTGAGGAAAGAATGATGGAGACTATGATTCCCCCACAAGTCGGGATGAGACTTCGGACTTTTAAAAAAAGAGGCCAAAGAAGCCCAAATAAAAAAAGAGGCCAAAGAAGCCCACCAAAACAAAAAAACAAAAAAATGAGAGAAAAAGAGAGAAGGGGCAATGTTACTATCCTTTTACCACACTTGTGCTTCAGAGTAGCACCTTGTTCTTCATATAGAGAGTCTCTTGAGTTACCACTTCCATATACTAGTGGGAATTTTCATTATAGAACTTGGCTTGTATATTCTGATGATGAGCTTCCTCAAATGCCCAAGGTCTTCATGAGCAAGAAATTCGGATGCACAGCCACTTAGTTTCCACTTTGATCTTTCATACACTTATAGCTCTTAGTGCATTCGTTGCATGGCAATCCCTACTCCTCGCATTGACATCAATTGATGGGCATCTCCATAGCCCGTTGATTAGCCACGTTGATGTGAGACTTTCTCCTTTTTGTCTTCTCCACACAACCTCCATCATCATATTCTATTCCACCTATAGTGCTATGTCCATGGCTCATGCTCATATATTGCATGAAAGTTGAAAAAGTTTGAGAATACTAAAGTATGAAACAATTGCTTGGCTTGTCATCGGGGTTGTGCATGATGGGAGCATTTTGTGTGACGAAGATGAAGCATAGGCAAACTATATGATTTTGTAGGGATGAGCTTTCTTTGGCTATGTTATTTTGAGAAGACATAATTACTTTGTTAGTATGCTTGAGTATTATTGTCTTAATGTCAAATGATAGACTATTGCTTTGAGTCACTCGTGTCTTAATATTCATGCCAGGATTAGATTACATGATCAACATTATGATAGGTGCCATTCCACATCAATTTTCTTATCATTTACCTACTCGAGGACGAGCAGGAATTAAGCTTGGGGATGCTGATACATCTCCGTCGTATCTATAATTTTTTATTGTTCCATGCCAATATTATACAACTTTCATATACTTTTGGCAAAATTTTATACTATTTTTGGGACTAACATATTGATCAAGTGCCCAGTGCCAGTTCCTGTTTGTTGCATGTTTTTTGTTTCACGGAAAATCCATATCAAACGGGATAAAAACTGACGGAGATTTTTTTGGAATATATGTGAATTTTGGGAAGTAGAATCAACGCGAGACGATGCCCGAGGGGCCCACGAGGGTGCGGGCGCGCCCAGGGGGTCAGGCGTGCCTTGGTCCCTCGTGGCCACTCCGTAAGGCGGTTGGTGCCCTTCTTTTTCCGCAACAAAGCCAATATCCGGATAAAAATCATGTCCAAATTTCAGCCCAATCGGAGTAACGGTTCTCCGGGAATATAAGAAAGGTGAAAGGGCAGAATCGGGAACGTAGAAACAGAGAGAGACAGAGAGACAGATCCAATCTCGGAGGGGCTCTCCCCCTCCACCGCCATGGAGGCCAAGGACCAGAGGGGAAACCCTTCTCCCATCTAGAGAGAAGGTTAAGGAAGAAGAAGAAGGGGGCCCTATACCCCTCTCTCCCGGTGGCGCCGGAACGCCGTCGGCCATCATCGTGTGACGGCGATCTACACCAACACCTCCGTCATATTCACCAACATCTTCATCACCTTCCCCTATCTATATACAGCGGTCCACTCTCCCACAACCCGTTTACGCTCTACTTGAACATGGTGCTTTATGATTCATATTATTATCCAGTGATGTGTTGCCATCCTATGATGTGTGAGTAGATTTTCATTGTCCTATCGGTAATTGGTGAATTGCTATGATTGGTTTAATTTTCTTGTGGTTATGTTGCTATCCTTTGGTGCCCATCATATGAGCGTGCGCGTGGATCACACCATAGGGTTAGTTGTATGTTGATAGGACTATGTATTGGAGGGCAAGAGTGACAGAAGCTTCAACCTAGCATAGAAATTGATGCATACGGGATTGAAGGGGGACCAATATATCTAAATGCCACACCTTAATGAACATTAGTAGTTGCAGATGCTTGCTAATAGTTCCAATCATAAGTGCATAGAATTCCAAGATAGGGATGATATGCTAGCAGTGGCCTCTCCAACATAAAACTTGCTATCAGTGTAGTAAAGTAGTCAATTGCTTAGCGACAATTTTGCAACTCCTACCACCACTTTTCCACACTCGCTATACTAACTTTATTGCTTCCTTATCTAAACAGCCCCTAACTTTTATTTACGTGCTCTTTATATTCTTGCAAACCTATCCAACAACACCTACAAAGTACTTCTAGTTTCATACTTGTTTTAGGTAAAGCGAACGTTAAGCGTGCACAGAGTTGTATCGGTGGTCGATAGAACTTGAGGGAATATTTGTTCTACCTTTAGCTCCTCGTTGGGTTCGACACTCTTACTTATCGAAAGAGGCTACAATTGATCCCCTATACTTGTGGGTTATCAATGGGCCAAGCGTTAAGCCAAATTTTCTAAAGTAGCAAAGGAAGTAGTGAAGAAATTCAATGAAGATTTTGCTGCTGCTGCTGCTACTAAGGCCTCTGCAGCAAGCCTAAGAAGGCTCTGCCGAAGGAAACAGATGTGAAACCAAGTTCCTCAAGAGAAATGCCCTCACGACCACAGTCAAAGCCCTCAAGGAAAATTCCTCAGGGAACTACTTCAAGGGCAGTGCCAGTTCCCTTTGTTGCCACAAAATCCTCAACTACTGCTGCAAAGTCCTCAGAACGTGTGCATCTTGCATCGTGCAAATGGACTGTAGGATTTTCAATTGCTTCGGGAGCATCTGCAAGTTCCTCAGCTCCACCGCAGTCCTCAACAGGTCCAACCTTGTTCAAAGTCAAAACCACTGATGGACGTGGATCGAGGACAAGTCCTCATAAGAAACAAGTAGCTTTCCAAGTTCCGTCTGATGACGATGAAGCTGATGATGAAGAACTTGCTGAAATCATTAGAGGCAGGCAAGATAGGGCCGCTAGAGCCAAAGGCAGATCCGTGCCTCTCATGTTGGATCCAAGGAAGATTCTCGACTTCATTGACCTATGGCACAAAGACCCCAACACTCCACTGGCTGACTTGAACCTCACTCCTGGTCAAAATCACATGCTGAATGCCTTCATAGGTGAAGAGAAATGGAAATTTCAGGAGGCCAGGCAGGTCAAGAAGGCGCAGTACAAGAAGGAGCGTTTTCTGAGGAACAACATTGTGAATATGACTCCTGAAGAACTTCTAAACATGCAAAAGGAGATCAAAGAGCTCAGTGATGAATTTGACACTTATCATGCAGAATGGCTAGGTGCCAAAGTCAGGTTTTTCAAGCTTGCAAATAACCTCAAACCTAAGGTTGCAGCTCCATCGCAACATAAAATTCCTCAGGATGAAGCATATGCTCAACAAACTGAAGAAAATGCAAGCGCATCTGATGAAAATATGGCTGCTAAAGAAACTGAGAGTACTAGGGCTGCTAAAGAAATTCCAGCTCATGAAGAAATTGCCAGGGAAACCTCCAATGTTGCGAATGAAGAACAACCCAGGGCAGCTGAAGCATTTGCTGCACCTGATGAAACTGAGCATGTGAGGGCGACTGCATCAGTCGTGCCTGAAGACACTGAACCTACTTCATCTGCTCCTCTTGCAAAGTCATCAAAGATGAAGAATATCAACCTTGCTTCTGCATCAGAACTGAAGAAAACCAAGGCTACGGAGAAGGCAGCTGTGAAGAAAAGGAAAGCATTAATGACTTCAGAGTCTTCAGCTCCCAAGAAAGTGAAGACTTTAACAAGTTCGTTCACTAATGCAATTGATGTTGTTCCAATTTCTATTGTGCCATCAAAGGAAATTGTCCTGTTTGGTGAAGACTATGTCATTCCATATGACATTAATGAGGAAAATCCTTCTGCTGCTTCTTCAGAGCAGTTGGCTGAAGAAATTGAAGTGGAAGATATCCCTTCAACACCATTGGATCGCCCATGCCTCAGTCATAGATGAAGAGGCAGTCGTTGAGGAAATGGAAGAAGATGTGGACATTGGTTCAACAACTCCCGCGCTGAATTATGATTATTGGGAAAGACGTCCCCCAAATTCGCCATTGACCACACCTCTGCATCAAATTCCTCAGTCCCCTATGCAAACTGAAGAAATTCAAACGGGACCTGAAGGATATCAAACATCCCTTCTTTACATTCCTGAAGAAGTTCCAGCTACTACATGTTGGAGATATGCCCTAGAGGAAATCATGTATGATGATATTTCCTATGTGTTTATGAATAAAGATAGTCCTTGGACATTATCAATGATGTGTATCAGCAAGTACGTGACTTGTTTGTGGCAGATGACTGTCCTAAAAAGTTCCTAGCCGAAAGGGCTATGTGGATGCGCAACCGACTCGACTAGCATATGACACGGTCGATGGCTTGGTCTCACTAGCCATGGAGCATTGGATGCTAACCGGATAATATGGACTTGGAAGGATCTGGTCGGATTCGACGTAGTCAAGATTTTAAATAGCGGATAGCGGGATGGTAGTGGATTGGGGGCGACATAGCGGGATGCGGATTGCGGGCGATACTGCGGGCGCTATGTCTAGAACAATCACTCATAATTTTGAGATGATTGTGTATATTTCTAGAACAATCTTTATTGGCATGAGCATATATGTTATTACTAGGGAATTCTGAGCATACAACCATGCAAGCAATACACAATTAGACCATAGTAACACGACAGATCAAATCTTGCAAGTTGCAACAGATTAGTCAAGCACCTAAATAAACAAGTTCAGAACTACAGCCTCCAAGATCTTGATAGCCAACAGCAGCAATATTCCATGCCCCAAATAAGTTAAAAACTACAATTCTACAACCTACAAGTGCGATCACAATTTAAACATCCATGATCCATGATTCGTAGTCCACACACAAACAAAATAGAACAGAGCATGCAAGATCTTGACAACATGAGTGCATGACAACATGACACATCAGCCAAATGACAAGAAAAAATATGCAATGATTCTAGATGCAACTCATTCGCCATCCCCATCATCTTCTTCATCTTCATTCAAATCGATCTCTACTTGGTCATCCTCATCGATGTTTTCCTCATCATCTTGGCCCTCTTCTTCTAGTTCTTCTTCTTGCCCTGATTCATTCTCTTCCTCCATCTCCTCCTCTTCAACACCAATAGCAGTACATGCCCTTTTTCCTCTACTTGCTGAAGCTTTAGATTTTTTTCTTCCTCTTTAAACTTATGGTAACCTCAGCTTCATCTTTAGATGGTTCATCATATTTTAGTAGCTCTTCATCTAACATCCACTCATTTGGCGGCTCATTTTCTATGTACTTTGCAACCAATGGACCCCTTTCCCTCTGGGAGTACTTTGATTCCAATCTTTTGTTTAACATCACATAAACAAGATCATTCAACTTCTTTTCACCTAACCTGGTTCTCTTTTTTTAATGTACCTGCAACACAAATACATAGACATGCATTTTATAATTTAGATGGAATTAATGCTATAAACTTATACATGGAACTGCATAATAAATTTTCTGAACTAGTATGGAACCGTACTGGTCAATAGTTTGATGGAAGATGATCATATAGTATTTACCCTCTCGAATGCAGACCAATTTCTTTCACATGCTGAAGAGCTACAAGTTAAGCTTAAGATTTTAATTGGCATCTTCCTCAAGTCCTTAGCATTGGTTCCATGCATAGTCCACCACCTTGCTGCAAGCAAAGCAAGACAAACAAATAAGTAACTATAACATTACTAGGTTGCAACATTCAAGAAGGAACTTTGCAAGTTATAGTCTTCTTACCAGGGCTGATAGTTGCTACCTTGCGTTGTCTAATGGCCATCTCAGTTCCAAATGAATCTATGGCTTCAGTATAATAACTATGCTGGGATACAATATTGTCTTGCACCTCTACGTCATTTTTGTATATAATAGATGCACATTCTATGACTGATTCCAGGAAATCCTCTTCTGCCATTTCATTCTGTCTGTCATAGTAGAAGAAAGGGTTCAAGAAATACCCAGCTTTATGCAATGCAGTTTTCATCTTGTTATCCCACCATCTATCTATGACCTCCCAAATAGGAACATATTTGTTCTCAATGTGATTCAGCCTTGCTGATATTTCTTGCTTTGCTTGTAGAAGATCACCATATAGAAAACCCATGGCTGGGGTGTCTCCATCAACCCTCCTAAGCACATTTGCAAGTGGCTCAAAATAGTTCACTAGCAGGTTGATCTTGGCCCAAAACCTATTTTCCATTACAAGCTTGTATACACGTTTGCCTAACTGCTTCTTAGCATAAGAACTATCAGCCCAATCATTTGATGCAAATAGTAGCTTCAATTGCTTTCTCTTTGTATACAACCTCTTCAAGTTCAAGTAATGACTTGCAAATCTAGTAGCACCGTCTCAAACCAGATCACCTTTGGCATACTTGCGAAGAAAAGCCAGCAATCTAGTGTGCGCATAGAAGAAATTTGTAATGGTCTTAGCATTGGTAGTTGTTGAACTAACAATGGGTATACTACCGATGTCCTGCATCATTAGGTTGATGGTGTGAGCTGCACATGAGGTCCAAAATATCTGAGGGTGCTTCTGCTTAAGTAACTTTGCCGCCGCCATATTGTTGGATGCATTGTCCGTGACCACTTGTACAATCTTTTCAGCACCAACTTCGAATATGCAACTCAATACCAAGCTATAGATATACTTAGCATCATGAACCTCTGTTGAAGATTCAACGTCACGAAGGAAACACACGCCTCTAGCAGAATGAGCAACCAAATTCATTAAGCTTCTTCCATGTCTATCAGTCCAAGCATCTGTCATTATAGAAGATCTAGTAGAAGCCCATGCCTACTTTTCGGCCTTCAGCATTTCATCTACCTTCTCAACTTGTATCTTCAGCAAAGGATTGGCAAGCTGATAAGGTGTGGGTGGCTTCAATCCTGGACCAAATTGTCCAATTGCTTCATCATTCGAGCAAATGATTTGAGACTAGCAACATTATGAGCAAGGGCACCCTCAATAAATAAATCGCAGATGTAATCGTAAGCAATCTTTGCTTCTTTGATCTTGTACTATGCATTAATGGTTGTTTGCTTTCCGGCCCGCACACGGTACCTGTCCATTGGACCCTTGGTTAGAGCCTTCTTAAGAGCTTGTAGTAGATTAAGACTCAATATTTGTGCACTCTTGATCAACATTCCCACTCTGACCATACATCCCTCTGACTTCATCTTGCAGCGTCAACATTTTGTTCAATGATTCATCCTTGTTTTTAGCACTAACAACTAGCAGTGCACACATTTGCTCTTTTACATGATCAGGTACCTGTGTGCAGGGCACACAATCTCTTCTCTGTCCAGCCAAATGCTTCTTGGACCTTGTAATGCCACCATTGTAGAAGTTCAAACAATATTTGCATCCAACTCTATTCTTTGTCCTAAACTCATCTGTAATTGGTAAAGCATGCTCCCAAGCTGCATCTTTTCTTGTTCTTGTATTTGTGGAGCTGGCACCTAATGAAGACATCTTGCTGGTCGCCTACTATTGTAGAGAAAATACACAAACATAAGCTATCAAGAGTTCAAGACAGTAAAAAATAAATGGAACATACTACTAGTCTACTACTGATAGTTCTTTATGTATGTCAAAGCCAATTCTTCATATATGACAAGCTATAGCTACCAGCCTACCACTGCCATTATTTTCAAAAAATGCTACTGAAGCCTGAAGGAATTGAAACCAAGAAAATAGAACAAAATCTCTACTTGAAATCTGAACTTGAGGTGTCAGTTCTGTTCTGTCCATCAAAAGTACACTACACATATCCACCAGCCCAACTTATCAGATTAGAAAGAGATTAAACCAACAGAATATCTATTCTCTATTCTTTAAATTTCTCAAGGCTAACTACAAATCTCAAATTAACTTGAAATTACTCACAAGTTTCCAACCAACCTTTCTATTGCAGTATAGCTAGGATATGTACAGAGTACAACGTACTTACAACTGCTGGATTGGAGATTGCTTGAGCGTTGGTGGCCTCGAGCAGGGAGAGGAGTAGCCAACAATCGATCAGGGAGAGAGAGCAGCCGACGCCCCACAGTCGAGCAGAGAGAGGAGCAGCGGGCCTGCTGATTGCCGGAGTGTCAGTGGCGTCAAGGCATCGAGCAGAGCAGGGCGTCGAAGAGAGCAGAGTAGGGAAGGGGAGCGACCGAGCGGGAGGGGGAAGGCCCGAGGGGAAGGCGCGTCGTCCTGCTCTCCCTCCCCGTCCGGCGTAAGCCACGCCAGCGCAGAGGACGACGGCGAAAGGGGAAGCACAGCCGCGAGCCGCCAGCGGCCAGGGCAAGGAGGGGTTGGTTCTATTTAGGTCTAGGGTTGGGTGTGACAGTGGCTCGAATAAAACCGAGGTCCAATCCTTTTTAGTCCTCCCCTATGACCGCTACGCTAAGTCTCGCTATTGCAGTCTGACAAGTGCTATAGCGCCCTCAAAGTGACAACACGCTATTTACTACCGCAGCTCGAGCCTAATAGCGTTGAGGCCTCGCTACCGCTATTGCGGTCATAGCGGCCGCTAAAATCTTGGACGTAGTCGGATCCGAGTCGAGATAAGGTCCGAGTCGGACAGACCCAACTATGAGACGTAGAGATATGTCATTTGTGAGTATCTAGTACAACATACGTTCTATGTCCTAAGACCTGAGCTGGCGCATGTACCCAAGATGGTGACAGACTTGCTTTGGCCAACCAAACGCTAGTTCATGACTGGGTAGTTACAAAGGTAAGTTTGGCTTGTCCAGACCCATGCTGCGAGAGATGGTCGAGCAAGATGGGATTTTCCCCTCCGGTCAGGGGTGATATACTCTAGGCCCCTCCACTACAAAAAAGACACATCCATGACATTTTGGGCCGAACGATTTTTTGCCTGTCATGCTTATGTCACTTCTATGATGATAATTGTGCCAAAACCCGGTATCATCATAGATGTGGTGGGCTCCTACTTCTATGACAAAAAATCATGACAAAAAATGGGCTTTTCTTCCTGGGTGGGCCGGAGACACACCTACATGACATTCTTTGGGCCATCCATGACGGAAAAAACCGTGGTAGAAGCGAGGGCAATGAAAATATCGAGGAGTTCCCGGTTAAGGTGGGTGGTCGGGGGCCGAGGGATGCATGTTTCTCTCATACACGTACGCGTGTGTGTGCGAGGCGTTGCGCTCTAACTGAACCCGAGCGAGGCGTTGGGCTCTAACTGAACCCGAGCGATTGCACTAGCTACATTACTGAACCCGAGCGATCGATCCCTTGCTGTTAACTGAACCTGAGTGATTCCTTTACTACTTCTACTAACAGAAGCCGATCGATGCTGCCTCTGGATGAACAGTGAGGTTGTTGGGGGTTTGGATGAACATTTCCCCATGGGGAGTAGGATGAACAGGACCCCGTGGTGTTGTCGCTGGATGAACAGGACCCCGATCGATTGAGGCGGTTGGGGGGTGGATGAACAGGACCCCATGGAGGGCTCGATGAACAGGACCCCATGGAGGGCTGGTTGAATAGTAGCCGGTGGAGGGCTGGATGAACAGTAGCCCGTGGAGGGGTGGTTGAACAGGACGTCGTGGAGGGTTGGTTGGACAGTAGCCGGTGGAGGAGTGGTGGAGGCTAGATGAACAGGAGCCCGTTGATGAACAGTCGCAAGTGGAGGCTGGATGAGGTCGACGGTGGAGATGAACAGTATCCCGTGGAGTCTCACTTTGCGGTACGCCACTGCCCTCCCGATGAACAGGACCCCTGTTTTGACCGTAGCACTCCAACACAAGTCCGTTTCCTCCATATTGCGGTATGCCACACCCCTCCCGATCAACAGAACCCTGTCGGCATTCTGGGAACGGGGGGCCCCAAACTTGCCTGCCTGAGGCCCACGGCGTGGCTGTGCTAGCAGGCCTGTACGGCCCATCTTCATCAACAAGGCATCCAAGACCATCGCGAGGGTCCAAGCCACGCAAGGCGGACGACACAAGACCTCCTCAGGAGCGGCCTCACCGGGATGGCTCGCGAGGGGCGGAGAGATCAATGCAAGGCAAACCTCGCGAGGTTCTCGTGACGTGAGCCATGACGATCAAGACCAGGCGGGTGCCAGCGCGCGCAGTGTCCTTGTTTCCCCTTTGGTGCTAAGGAAGCAAGTGCAGGCGCAGAGTACTGAGGCGTCAAGAAAATGTTTCCATATCGGTGCAACGAGACCAAGACCAGCAGGACAACAAGAAGGAGGTCACCATGGAGCCCAAGGCGGGGTCACCACCAGAGCCTTTTGTAGGCGAAGACAGCTTTTGTCAGGATAAGTTGTACTAGCTGTCCCCTTTCAAATTGGCCGTTGTTGGCTCCCTTCCCGCTCAATATTTGGGAAGAGGACCAGGGCTTATATAAGTAGAACCAGCCACAACCGTAGGGGGGAACTGATCGAGAGGCGTCTCATCTGATACTTAGCCACACACCAAGCACAAGAACACCTTAACCTCAGGAGGCTTGTTCTTCCCCGTGTACCGTTCATCGTCAGCCCAAGAGGCAATCCACCACCACCACACTGGAGTAGGGTATTACACCACAACGGTGGCGCGAACCAGTGTAAATCTTATGTTTCTTGTGTTGTGAGTTCGTCGAGTTCGCCTTCGAGATCTTAGCAAGCTATGGCGCGGATTGGTAGGGGGGAAAGAACTTCACGCGCACCCCAGAGTTCGAACCTTAATGGTTTTGCCCGAACCCGTGATCCGACATTTGGCGCGCCAGGTAGGGGTGCGCCGAAACTTCCCTTCCGTAGCTCTGTGTCGCGTCGCTTCATCGTCTCCAATGCGGACGCATGCCGCGCCCGCGCCAAGCGCCGGGCTGCCATCGCTACCCGCGTTGCTCAGACGTTCCCTGTCGGCGGGCCACCCCGTCGCTCTCCGTCGCCTGCCGCCAACGCCGCCACCGGCACGGTGGGGAACGAGCAGCAAGCGTCCTCGCTGCACCCCTCGGTGCGGCGGGACAGCCACACCGCCACTCCATCGCCGACTCCTGCTGGGTCGTCGTCTCACGCTCGTCGCGCTCCTCATGGCGCACGAGCTCTTATGCTACCGGCCGGTCAACGACCTCTACGAGGACTGGCTCAACCGCATCGCCGAGCTTGTCCGCCCCACAGGGGGCTCCCCTGCGACGTCCCTCTCTGTGTGTCGCCCTCCGCTAGCTACGGGCGACGTAGCTCATGGAGTGCCTCCACCACCTCTGCACCAAGACAGCGCTCTGGCGCCAAGGCGCGCGTGTCAAGACCCCGATCCTAAGTCACACCGATCTAGCATGTAACACATCATATCACTTTGCGGCCTCACGCACGGTATTCCCACGGGTGTCGCCTTACCATGGCCCGGGACCGTTTGCGTCTTTTGGCTCACGTATATGATAGTGTCGCTAGCATCCATATGACGAAGAACCCGGGCCGACATGGCTAGTCGTGAACCCAAAGCGGCGCTAACCTATGGGGACAGGCATACCTGAATCACATCGAGCATGTCGGTCATCAACGTATGTATTCGGGCTGTAGCACTGGGCTAACAGGACTCCGGTATCCCGGGCTGTAGCAGGCTAGGCAGGACTCGAATAACACCGCGTGACATTTCCCGAAGGATGACATAAGGCGAAGTGAGACACATGCCGGCCAATCAAGTGTCCAAGCAGGTAGTCTTTGGGCTAGCGAGACTCCGTGAACCGGGCTGTAGCGGACTACTATCGCTCGAAGCACGAGACTACATTTCCCCATATGAGAGGCTGCCAAGGATAAACAACTAGTTTGTCGGATCCCACATACCAAGCATTTCAAACATACACACAATATGCTCAATATGTGTAAATACGACGTGGCATCACAACATAACTCTCGACTCAGATATTATTCATTAGGCTCCGAAGGCGAGATATTACAAACATGGGTCTCATGACCCAACACTCGAAACATACAAGTCAAAGCACAAGCGGAAGCTAATCATGTCTGAGTACTGAGAACTATAAATGAAAAAGGCTGAGAAGCGACTATCTACGAGATCTGCCGAGGGCACAAGATCGTAGCTGAGGTAACAAGCTAAGCGTCGAAGTCCACGTGGAACTACTAGCGAGGCCGACGCCTCTCGCAAAACATAAATAAGCAAGCGTGAGTACAATTGTACTCAGCAAGACTTACATCGAACTAACTACATATGCATCATTATCAAAAGGGGTGGTGGAGTTTGATCTGCAAGCCAGCTTTGACTCGGTGGCTATCCCGAACTACGATTGCAAGTAACTCTTTTGAGGTGGCGCACCAGTCCACATATTCACCATATCAAATACACCACTATGGATCCGCTCCGTCTACCTCGAAACGCCATCCATAGCACTCACGCTTATCTTGCGTATTTTAGAGTATCCACTTTCACTTGTCTATGAACTATGCAAGGGTCCAAGTTTCCATATCCGAGGAATCCGGCTATTCAATAGATAATGATAACCCTGCAGGGTGTACTTCTTCAC
Organism: Aegilops longissima; assembly: GCA_021605205.1. Lineage (NCBI taxonomy): Eukaryota > Viridiplantae > Streptophyta > Magnoliopsida > Poales > Poaceae > Aegilops > Aegilops longissima. Next base: position 337,448,917 of record CM038679.1, read on the forward strand.
ACGCTCTCGCCACTTATCGCCTCAGACACGTCATGTACCTCGGCAACCTTCAAGCGGAAGCGGGCGAGGGAGTCGGCCACGACCGACTAACCACACAAGTCTCTCGTCCGGGTTTATCGCCTATTCGGGTTCCATCCGCAAGGAGATCCGGCCGGGTGTCGCTCACGGCCCCAAACGATGTGAGCAGGGTTCCCAAGCCCACCAACCGGTGCCACTTGGTACACCGTGCATCAGTGCCTAGTCATCCCAAGCCCACCTGCACAGGGTGCCACTTGGTAGACTATTAACACTACCTACAAACACCGAAACTAGTTGCAACTCCCGGACAGAGATCAAGTTGATTAATAAGTCGAGAGGGTCGAGTTACGGAACCCAATGTGTGGTAGTAACTGCTCATGGATCACAAACACAGAACTCAGTTCACGAGGGCGGTTTCAATGAGACAACCCACCATGTACTCCTACATGGCCTCTCACCGCTACCTTTACCAAATCGTGTTCACACACTTAGTTCACACACGGTAGGACATGTTCACCACTTTCCAATTCATTCCCGATGAATCGACCTGACTCAACTCTAAGCAATAGCAGGCATGACAAACAAGCATAAATGAGTAGGCACAACATGGCTCAAACAATTCCTACTCATACTAGTGGGTTTCATCTAATTACTGTGGAATGACAGGTCATGCAAAGGATCAAGGGGTTCAGCTACCGCAGCAAGTAACACATGAGTCGTTGTTGTCCTAATGCAGTAAAATAGAGCAGGAGGCGAGAGAGGGATTGTATCGGAATGAACAAGGGGGTTTTGCTTGCCTGGCACTTCTGAAGATAATATAATTCTTCATTGGTGTCATCGAACTCATCGTCGGTACATCGTCTACCGGGAGGGGACAATTACCGGCAAACAAGAGAGAACACAATCAATGCAATGCACATTCACATGAATGACATGTCATATTAAGGTACTGAATTCACCTAATGCAATAATAATCCAAGTTAGTTGAAGTGGAATTCAAACAAGGTTGAACTCCAACTCCAAATGCTATTTCATAATTTACCCTAATCATGATTCATCCTATTCAGTGAGGTTAACTTGTTCAAACATGCATGATCATGGCATAAACAGATTCTTCATATTTTTCTGGTCATTTTTCATATATAAATTATTTCAATCCGAGTTACGGTTGAATTTATATGATTTTTAGAAGTTTGGGGTATATTCTGGAATTTCCTGAATTAAAATAATTCAGAAATCATTATTGCGTCGGCATGATAGGCGTGGCGTCGGCAAGTCAACTGGAGCGGTCCAGGTCAAACTGGCAGTGGGTCCCACGTGTCGAGTAATGAACTTAATTAGATTTTAATTAAACTAAACCTAGTTATTAAGCAGGCTGGGCCCCACATGTCATTGACTCGGGAGAGTCAACAGGGCCCACCAGAGGTCAAAATCCACGTCGGCTGCGGCGTTTAGCAGCCAGCGCGAGCCCGAGCAGCGGTGCAAGTGCATTTGCTGTTCCGACGACCAAATGGCCCTTGGAGAGCATCTAGGAGGAGGCGGGAGGAGCCAAGCTCTTGGTGGAGTGGCTTGAGCTCGGGCGGCCGGAATCGGCGCCGGCGGCGACCTATCTGGCGCCGGGCTCAGGCGAGCTCGGGCTCGGCCTGCGGCGCACTAGAGGGGAAACGGAGGCGCTACGGGTTCTGGTGCTGCGGTGGGCGGTGGTGAGGTTGGCTTGGGTCATTGGGGCTCCAGCCACGCCCGGCGAGGCACGGCGGCGAGCTTCGGCCTTGATGGAGGCAGTGGCTAGAGGAGGGAACGAGTCGGGAAGAGGGGAAATGACTCGGGGCTCACCGTGAGTGCGATGATGGCATCAGCGAGCTCGGGGGCACGGGCCGGCAGGTGGGCGGCGAGCGCAGCATGGTCGAAGAGGGAAAAGCGGTGGCGGCGCCTCGGGCGCTCCGGCGTCGGGAGGCTCAGTGAGGAGGGCGAGATGGAGTGGCGGGGCTTGGGGGCATGTCGGGAGGAGAGGGGTGGCGGTGGCGCGGTGGAGCTCGTCGGTGGCGGCAGCTCCGTTCGGTGAGCTTCGGGAAGAGGGCGGGGGGAGAGAGAGAACAGCGAGTGAGGAAGGGGCGAGGGGTTGGAGGGCGCGTGGCGTCTCCGGCCGTCGAGGAACCAGGCGCAGTAGGGGGAGGTGGCGCGCTCGGCCGGTCGCCATCCCTCCTCTGCCCTCTTGGCGAGGTAAGCGACAGGCGTTCGGTTGGTGGTGGGCCTGGCCCGGGCCAGCGAGGGGGAGAAGGTGGGCGGTGGGCTGCTGCAGTAAACCAGTAGTCCTTCTCTCTCTCTCTTTCTTTATTCCATTTTCTATTTTCTGTTTGTTTTAGTTTAGTAAAATACTAAACCATTTAAATAAATCCTGAAAATAATTGTGGGCATTAACTGAATTATTTGGAGGCCCTTAACTATTTTCAAAATTGTTGGAGCATTTAAAATATTAATAGTATTTAAATGCCCCAATTCAAATACAATATGGTTTACTCAAAAATCCAAAAATGTCTTGGAAAAATATCCATCACCTCTGGATATGGTTTTCACCTTTTTCAATTAATCATGAACATTTTTGCAAACCACTTTGGGTTCTTGAAGATATTTTGAAGTTGAACCTATTTGAATTGTTTTAGTGCTAGGGCTTGGTCACCCCCATTTCAAATTTCATGGAAATTAAACATGATGCATGGATGCAATGCTACTAGTTCCAAGCAAGCTCTAGGGTTGATCTGGGGCTGTGACAGCGCGGCTCCGCGGCGTGACCCACCGCGTCCGGTTCCTGCGTGTGAAGAAAGAAGATGTCAAGAAGTCCCTCGACCGCAAGAGAACACTCCGCCACTCGTCGCACCGTCGCGCCAGGATTGTTTGCTGTGGAACGGCCCCGCGCCGCTTGCCGTAGCGGCGCGCGGGCGTCAAGACCAAGCTCTACCTCCAAGACGGGCCCCGGTGACCACGGCCGGCTGCCGCGCCTTCACCCCCGAGCTGCGTAGCGTCGCCTGGCCGGGCAAGTTCAAGCAAGATCTGCCTCCTCGCTATGACGGCACGCCGACCTCGCGGAGCTCCTGCAGCTCTATGAGCTGAGCATCGAGGCGGCCAACGGCGACGGGAAAGTCATGGCGAACTGGTTCCCTATGGCGCTCAAAGACGGCGCCCGTTCGTGGCTCCTGAACCTGCCTCCGGGCTCGATCTCCTCCTTGGACGAGATGCGCAACCGCTTCGTCGCCAACTTCCAGGGCACTCGCGACCACGCGCCGACCGCAGGTGACCTGCGTCGTGTCAAGCAACAACCAGGAGAGACCCTCCAGAAGTACATCTAGCGCTTCAACAACATTCATCTCAAGATCCCCAAGGTGACGGACGAGGCCATCATCTCTTCATTCTCTGATGGCGTCCGTGACGTCAAGAGGAAGGAGGAGCTCGCTATCCACGAGGAGCTGTGCACATCCCTGGAGCTGTTCAACCTGGCGACCAAGTGCGCAAGAGATGAGGAATGGCGCCTCTCCCTCCTTGAGCTCCCGGCTGCAGAACCGGAGGAGAAGAAAGCCAAGGCCAAGGATGTGAAGCGCAAGGGAGCAGCCGTGCTCGCGGCGGAACCGGACACCAAGCGCGGCAGACACCAGCCGGAGCCATCCAAGAGCAGTCAACAATTCTGCACCTTCCATAACCTGCATACCCACAACACCAGCGGCTGTCAAGAGCTCAGATCCATTCAAGAAGGACGCTTCGGTCGACGCCCCGAGCGCAATGACTAGGGCTACGGCCGAGGAGGAGGACGCGGTGGCGGACGCTGGGACGACCGTGGCCCATGCCAGGAATGGCACGACCGGCCTCGTGAGGACCGCTGGCAGGATCAGCATCGCGAGGGCGCCTGGAGGGATCAGCCTCGTGAGGATCGTCCTCAAGGCAACGCTGGTCTTCCTCCATTACCGCCGCCGCCACGAAGGAATGACGACCACCATCAAGACGAGGGGGCTGGGGGCTTCCAGGAGCCACGTGCTATCGCCTGCATCTTGGGCGGAGCTCAGGCCCCAGCCTCGCACCGTATCTTCAAATAGTTTGCTTGTGAAGTGAATGCAGTCCTCCCAAAGCTCGAGGCCACACGCCCGCTCAGGTGGTCCAAGTGCGCCATCAACTTCAGTTCGGCAAATCAGCTCAAGTGCGAGGCTACCGCAGGCGCCCTCCCGATGCTTTGCTCCCTAGTCATCAGCAACGTGCAAGCACTAAGACCCTCATTGACGGTGGCGCAGGGCTCAACGTCCTGTCCGTCGACACGTTCGACAACCTCCTAGTGCCGTATGATCAGCTTCAGCCCACCAAGCCTTTCTCAGGAGTGACCGACGGCTCCACTACCCCGATCGGGCAGGTCCGCCTTCCCGTCACCTTCGGAGAACGCAAGAACTACCGCACCGAGCTCATTGACTTCGACGTCGCGCACATCCGTCTGCCTTACAATGCCATCCTCGGGTATCCAGCCCTGGCCAAGTTCATGGCGGTGACCCATCACGGCTACAATGTCCTCAAGATGCCGGGAAGCGGCGGAATCATCACGGTCTCATGTGAAGAAAGAGATGCGGTGTGCTCCCTTGAGCGTCGCAACTGGAACCTCATCAGGTTCAGCGCCCGCGCCAGGGGCGCCTCCCTCCATCGCATAGGAAGGCGTGCCCGATGCCCTCCTCGGGCAGGGCTTGGGGGCTCTCTTCTGGAGGGCCTTAGACCTAGCCAACATCACGAGGGAGGCGCTCGGGCACCACTTGGAGGCGTGCTTCACAGCACGTTCCCCTCAGGAGAACACATTGCGAGGAGCGCCCACCGCTCAGGAGTACATCACCAGGACCACTCAGGAACTGCAAGACGCAAGGGCCATGCACGGCAGCCGCCGCTTACCAGGCGCAGCTCCCCATCTTGGCGAGGATGCTGGGTTGCGTGTCTATATCGACATCCCAGGGCTCAACAGGGCCGCATCTCAGGAGCCCTTCTGGCCTTCGCACGTGGGCCGCTGCGAGGGTCCACCGCATAGCTACGTTCGCATGCCTTTTGGCCTGCCGAGCGTGTCGTCCGCCTATCAGTGCAACTTGCGGCGTGTCCTGGCAGCTCAGGAGGCCAGGCATCACGTCGTCTTGACAGAGACGGAGACGATCCTCAGGGAACCACCTGGACACCCAGAGCCTCCGGAGGCTCAGGGCCCCGGCGGCTCGTGAGGAGCAATTCCTTCACCACGTACCTTCAGCTGCCACGACACCCCTTCATCGACAAAACCAGGTGACAATTTTCAAGTTTGTTTAGCTGGGAGCGCCCCTCGGGCTGCATCATTCCCAGGCCGCGTGGGTTCGTCCCTGTGGCATGTACCCCTTTTTCTTATGTCTTTAGCTTACCTTGCTGGGGGAGCCCCTCGGGTTGCATCATCCCCAAGCCGCTCGAGCCTGACCTAGTGGCATGTATCTCCCCGAATTTACTTGAGCTAGTTTGCTTCCCATGCTTAACCTATGTATGACTATTACCTGCTCGATCGTCACCCATCATGGGAGCCGTGCGCCGGCCGTCTTTCTTAGGGTTCCTTCGCGTGAGAGGATCCCATTTCGACCATCGCCGGTCGAACACAAGGCCATTTCCTATGTTCTGTAGTACGCTAGGCCTCGTTTCGATCGGCTGTTCCATCCAAGCCGGTTGTCTCTCGACGAACACGACGTATTCTGTTTCCTCCCGATGAACACGATGCATTCCATTGCCTCCCCATGAACATGACGACGAAGCAGTTTCTCCGTTCCGACCCAGCCATGTACATGAGCCCTGGCCGTACGTATGCGCGAGTAGGCGTTTGAGACCCCGCCCATATGTACGTACGTGGCCGTATTTACTTTCTTGCACCCTGGCCGTTGTACGTACGTGTACACGATATTAACGGGACTTCATGACATGCCACGTGCAGGCCTCTACAATGACACGTGCCCTACCTTACACGGCCACGGTTCAAAGCTGCAGCCTGCAGACAGACCGATCGAACAGTATGTAAGTACACGTTCGCAACCAGAATTACAACGCTACGTACGCTTCGAGCTGGCGGTCCCGACTGCTGCGTACTTCCTTGCGTGCGAAGATGTAGCTGGTGGATCCCAGCAGTCACGGGGCGAATCTTTTTTTTGCCCGTAATACGGACGCACTTCCTTGCGTGCGAAGATGTAGCTGGTGGGTCCCAGCAGTTAGGGGGGAAACGTTTTTTCATGAAATATGGTGGCCCATCCGGTGGGTCCCTGCTGTCAGGTAGAGGAATCAATATTTTCCGCGTAATAAGGAGGCACTTCCTTGCATGACGGTGGACCCACTGTCGGCCTCTCCGTCTGATACTCTTTAGATGGAAGTCGTTCCTTGACCACGTTGACCATGCAGCGCCGAGAGCACCGGGCGGTGGGCGATGTGAGGCCTAGGAAGGGGCGACATGGGCCGGGAAGATGTGGCGGTGGAAGCCCTCTCGGAGAAATGCGAGGTTCCTTGGTTGGTGAGGTGTGAGGCTGCCGTCGCTGCAGAATAACAGGGGGTGTGAGTGAGTGGATGGCCTGGCCAGTGATGGGAGTAGTAGGGGGCGGTGAGGCCTCCGCGGCAGCACAGCCGGCCACAGGAGGCAGGAGCATGCGGCACTACCGGCGCTGCTTTGGGCGGCTGGAGCAAGAAGACCTAAGGTTGAAGAAGAACTATGACCGTTGGATGGACATTGAGGGAGTCCTGGATTAGGGGGTGTCCGGATAGCCGGACTACCATCATCAGCCGGACTATCATTTGCCGGACTATCATCATCGACCGGACTCCAAGACTATGAAGATACAAGATTGAAGACTTCCCCCCGTGTCCGGATGGGACTTTCCTTGGCGTGGAAGGCAAGCTTGGCGATCTGGATATGTAGATCTCCTACCATTGTAACCGACTCTATGTAACCCTAGCCCTCTCCGGTGTCTATATAAACCGGATGGCTTTAGTCCGTGGGACAACAATCACAACAACCCTTACAATCATACCATAGGCTAGCTTCTAGGGTTTAGCCTCCTTGATCTCGTGGTAGATCCACTCTTGTAAACATCCACAATATCAATATCAATCAAGCAGGGCGTGGGTTTTACCTCCATCAAGAGGGCCCGAACACAGGTAAACATCGTGTCCCTTGTCTCCTGTTACCATCCGCCTAGATGCACAGTTCGGGACCCCCTACCCGAGATCCGCCGATTTTGACACCGACATTGGTTCTTTCATTGAGAGTTCCTCTGTGTCGTCACCGATAGGCTTGATGGCCTCTTCAATCAACAACGACGCAGTCCTGGGTGAGACCTTTCTCCCGGACAGATCTTCGTATTCGGCGGCTTCGTACTGCGGGCTAACTCCCTTGGCCATCTGGAGCAGATCAAGAGCTACGCCCCTGGCCGTCAGGTCAGGTTTGGAAGCTTAAACTTCACGGCCGATATCCGCGGGGACTTGATCCTCGATGGATCTGAGCCACAGCCGAGCGCGCCGCGCTGTCACGATGGGCATGACCTAACTCTGCCGCCGGACAGCACCTTGGAGGCCGCACCCAGATCCGCTCCGACTCATAGTCCGGAGCCGATCGCTCGAATCGAGGCGGATGGCTGGACACCGCCTCGGGAGCCGCAATTTCTCTGGCGATGGGCGAACACTTACCTTGTCCCACATAAAGCCCATGACTCCGAGTGCGGACTCCTGCGGACTCCGAACCTCCTGCGCCCGAGCGGTCAAATCCGATTGGGCGCCGATCATGGAATTCACCGCTGCGGACATCTTTCAAACTTTCGCCCTTTGCGACATCATAAACTCATTGAAGCATCTCTTGCTATCCGAGAGCCTGGCGAACTACGGCCGGGGATGGTTGGGACGCGGATGGCGAAGAAATTCAGATCCACCACCACCCGCCGTAGCCACGATCGGCGATTTAACCGACATACTCGACTACGACTCCGAAGACATCGGCGGTATGGGCGGCGATGCGGAGACTACCAGAACCGGTGCCTACGGAGACCTTTGGAAGGCCACCTCGTCATCGATGTATACATGGTGGACACCCGAAGAAGCGATAACGAGGAACAACGGGACACGGCGAGAGGATAATCTCGCCGATAAAGAACCAAAAGCGGCGGCATAAGCGCGCCCCAAGTCCGCCTCGATCAAAGCAGCCTTCCTAACGACCAGCGATAGAGCGGGGCAAGCCAGGTGACGACGAACAGGGCGGGCGGATATTCAACCCCTTCACGAAGCAATCAACAGTCCGGCCACAACACGAGCATAAGAACATCGCAAAAAGCTGTCGCCCTTTGCAAGAAGTTTGAAGAAGGTGAAGCGGAGCTCAAAATAGCGAAGACACGCTCGAGAATGAAGTGGAGCAAAGTATTCAAGACCCATGAACAAATATGGCAGCGACCATCAAACCAAGACTACCGAAGCGCAAGTTGCTGCGAAATTTGTGAGGAAGCCATTGAGCCTTCACGGTCAAAAAATAAAGAGCCGCTGGCGGATAGGCGGCAGACGACGGCCCAAAAGCGACAAGCGGGGCTGCACACAAGCGAATTATAATCCTGGTAAAGCGGATGGCCCAACTAGGTCCATCTACGGGCCAAAAATAGGACCCGAGAGTAACATACCACGACAAGTGTTGAAGACAGCGGCACACCCAAATACTGAGCGCGCACACCGCTATGTTTCACCGATGAGGTCTTTGGATCATAATTTCCAGCAGGGTTTAAACCCATAAACATAGAGGCATCTGACGGCTAACAGACCCAGTGCGGATGAAGACTACATACTACACATACACATGGCTAGAGGAGGCGATCTCACGCCATAAAATACCTACCCCTCAAGCTCAAAGGGCCAGCTCGGCATTGGCTCAAAAGCCTCCCGAAAACTTGTTGGAAGTTGGGAAGAGCTTGAGGGCGCGTTTAGAAACAAATTTTCAAGGGACTTATGTCCGCCCTCCGGATCTTGCGACACTGAGTCATATAACCCAACAGCCGGAGAGTCGGTAGCATAAGTTCTGGAATAGGTTCCTTACCAAAAAGAACCAAATAGTCATTGTCCGGACCTTGAAGCCTTAGCAGCTTTTAAACACAACGTCAAGGGCGAATGGCTCGCCGGACACCTCGGCAAGAGAAGCCAAGAACAATGGCAGCGCTAACAAGCCTCATGGCGTGCTTTTTGCGAGGAGAAGACAGGCTGGCTAGCAAGATGCAGCACCAGCGACCAGTACATCGAGATCGGAGATGGAAGCGGAAAGTCACGGCGCAGGAAAGATCGGCGTCGGAATAAAGAAAAAAAGCCCACAGAGACACGGCGGTCAATGCGGATTCAAAAGCTTCAGCGGCTGACAATAAAACCACGGCCTCTTAAGGACAACGAGCGAGCTATCAAATTTAAACAAAATTTTAGATCGGATATGTCAAATCCACGATACCCGGAAGGCACGCAAACCATACCAACGAAATTGTTGGGTTTTAAACAGTCCGGCAGACTTAATGCGGACACAAAGAACTCGATCATGGCGAGGATAATGGCGAGCCCCACCGGCGAGCACCGGAAGTCAAGGACTTTCCCTCGAGAAGTCAAAACAGTAAACTTCGCTTCACGTGATAACACGGAAAGCCAACACGGCACTCACCAAGACAAGTGTCGGACGATCCACCCAGTGGACCAAGGTTGGACGTCAAAACCAATCACTTTCGACCACGGATTAGTCGAAGTATCCGGGCGCAGGATAGACTGCCACGATATCGGATCCCATAATAGGCGGACTGCAATTAAGCGCGGTGTTGATGGGCGGCGGCGATGACTTAAACCTGCTATATCCGGACACAATCCGCAAGTGAGGATAGACCCTATTACAATACGGCATAGCCGCACTTCCTTCAAAGGGTGGCGCGGGCCCTTAAGCCAGCTATCAAGCACCAGCGGGGACGAAGCTCTCGCCCACTTCCATACAATACCACATTCCGCGTCTCTTACGCTTCAAATGCCAGTCCACGTGGCATCGTTTCATCAAAGTGCTTTGAGACCCGGACACGACTAGGCGAGTCGGAATAAATAAGCTAGGGGCTACCTAGCGCACACCCCTTCACAAGGGTTTGCCCATACAAGCCACAATGAGCTAGCACATGCTCAGCTTTCTTAACCTATATTTCAATTTTTATGAACTTTCTCACGATTTCTTTTCCAACGAAGTTCCTCTCTTTTCTGAGATGAACAGCGTGCACACCCGTCGAGGATCGGCTGCGCGGAACCAGGCGCGAGCGTGCAGTAGGGACCCGTTGCAGGACTCTTTTGGACTAAGACCCTCGTAAACCTTTCTTCTGTCTCTTGTTGCTATAATCCCTGGTTTTCAGTATAACCAGAGTGGAGGCTGGCGTTTTGGCATCGGCGGCGCCCGATAGAACCTGCCGTGCACAGACACAAGGGCTTAGGGCTTTGTTTTGCCGCTATTATAAAGACCGAACACCTTGAGGAGTGTTGGCGTCTCGAGTTAGGCCTTATATGCATCAGCTCGAATCATGTCTTTGGTCAAATGTTGGGTTTGCCCGGCTCCATGTTTTTGCTGCCTTCGTTCCGTATCATCGGCTATGCGGCTCGGGAGAACTCTGCGATTGTGCCCCGGTTCGGCTTGGCGAGCACCTCGATGAAAGCGAAAACTGACTGTCATGATCTGAGAGAGACTGGTCAACCACTCGATCGACCTTGGGAATGTTTAGGATTCCTCGCTTTGTGAAGGGCGTTTCGGCCAGGCACATCTGGCGCCCAATTCGGAGAGCACGGTGCCCCGGGGGCTATGTCGTAGCCCCACCCTCGAACTCCATGGCTAAGTGAAAGTGATAAAGCATTATAGTCCGGTTGCCTCGTTTGCTACACTACCACCTCCTTTACAGGACCGAGGCGTCGGATTAAGTGTGAAAATCGCTATTTTTGCGAACACCCCGCACCCTTGTGCGTGGGGCTGAAATAACGACTGCCATCTTCGGGTTATACATACGTATACATGAGCGGACGCAAAGGAGATATTCTATTACTTGAGCGCACAAGTATAAAAGGCGCTTACATCATAAAAATCGTTTTTACATTATATAAGCGTTCATTGAGCGTAACATTTTTCGAAACTGCGAGTCTATTACGAGCACCGAGGCAGACGCCGCCAAAATAGTGCTTGGCGGGTAGCCAATTATTATCCGAGCCGAGGTCGCAACAGCGGTGGCATCCATCTCTGTCAATGTGTCTTCACGCGGGCAAGCGCCATCCGCGCACCCTCTATCTGGCTGACCGCTTCATCGCCTTGATATGCGGCACCGCCAAGAAATTGTTGCAATAAGCCAAAGTAACTCTTGGTGGGGCCTATCCGGCGGATATGGGTCACTATATCCGCCATAGCAAGCCGGACAACCTATTTAGCTCAGCCCACTCAGCCAAGCGATCGGTCGGCGAAGTGAGCGCTCCGGACTATGGAATTGAGACCAAAACAACTCTTAGTCTAGTGATCCTACGGCGAAAATGCTGCGGCATCCGCCGCTTTTCGCTGCTAAGTCCATATAAGGTCCTCCGGACACCACAGTTAGCCCAGCTAAGCATATTTTCAATCCGTGAACCTTGGCGCAGCGAAAAGGCTTACCGGCTACAATCTCCCGGCTGGCGCAGCTCTTCCTTCATAGCCCGCATTGCAGGCGGGCATTCTTAACTTCAGCGGTGGCCTTCCGCAGGTCTTCCTGCCCGCTAAGCGCTCCTTCCTAAGAGCCTCATTGCGGTCGGTAGCCTCTTTTAACTTCACAGCCATTTGGCTACCTCTTCCCTGCTCGGCGGTGTCACGGCCTTTTCGGCCGCTAACTCCTCGGCCGCCTTCGAGCCTGCCGCATCACTCCTTCTGGCCTGCTCCTTGGCTTGAGCAAGTTCGGCCCGAAGACTCTCCACGGCAGCGGCACTATCTGCGTTTCACGCAAATTTTGTAAGGAGTTGGCTTCGGCTCCCTTACCATGTGTCCGCGCAGTAACACTTACCTTGCGACTCATCAAGTCGCCTATTGATCAGCGTGATGTCTTCATCCGCCACATCGAGTTGCCACTTTAGTTTAGCAACTCCATAAGTCCGGCTGGCCCCCGGACGACCCGCCACCTGCATAGGCACGACGGGAATTTCAAACCTGCGATTTTGATCCTCGGCACGCTGTCGATACCGACAACCTACCGAGTCTCGGGGCTACTATCTATACAGGCGCATTCTATGTGCAAAACTGTTAAAAGGTGTGTCATTTTACATACCTCAAACCCGCTTGATAAACTCGGCGGCATCATGCAACCCGCCTTGGTGAGCGAAATCCTTTCAATCACCACGCTCATCAATGCGTGCTGATCTTCGAGATAAACGCCTTCTCAAGCAGATCCTTCACCCGTACACCGATTGGTGCGAACTATCGGCTTTGCCACACTCGGGGCTCCCTCGTGGCGACACTTCAGGCTCGTCCGCCCTATCCATGGCGCCCGGACGGGCGTCTCGCTCTCTATCATCTCGGGACGAAGGTCCCCGAAAACGAGCTCATCTGTGAAGGGCGGAGATCCAAACTACAAGGTAAAAACTTTTGTTATCCTCGAAAGCACAAATAGGGATGTCCCTTATTACAAAACTCCTTTCTTTCTACTTACGGCTCGTTGGAGGCTGGCTCATTAAGGAGATTGTGCGCCGGGGCTTCCCGGACGCAGGACCCTCGGCGAATTTCTTCCCCGTTTAGGGGCTTTTTCCCAGGTCCTCGGAGGCAATCCTCTTCTCCCCTTGGTAGGAGGATTCTCGATCCCCCTCGTTCAAAAGCCTCCTTAGGCGAGGCGGTAGCTTTCTGCTTTCCCCTTGATTTCCTCGAAGGCGCAACCTCCAACATCCGGACCAGCCACGGGATCCGGCGCGGTCTCGGGGAGGGCGGACACCGTATTAATTTTGCTTCCGCTATCCACTCCTGTGTAGAAGGAGATCGGTCATAAGGCGGATCATCGAAAGGCAAACAAGCGGTATGTCGGACTTGGAACTACTTACTTGAGTATCAAGGCGATTGCAGCTCAGTCCAGCATCCTCGGTCGATTCGGTGCACCTCTTGCGATCCGAAGAATAAGTTATACATCTCTGAGTGTCATACCCATGAAGTGTTGAAGAATCCATGGGCCCTCGGATTGAACTCCCATAGCCGGAGAAGGGCGGCGTTTGCGAGGCAGGAGGCGCCTAATTAGCATAACATGCATCACCACCACCATATCGATCTCCCTCGTTAGGAGATCTCGAATCCGACCCTGCGGTAGGGGCACGTCCTTTGTGGCCCCAGTTGAGCCCTGGTTGACCCACGATATCAATCGTCGTGGAGGTCTGGGCGGAATAAGGCGGCGGCTTTGTCTGCGGCCCCTCGGAGCGGTAATATAGAACCACTCTTGCTGCCACAGGCGAGCTCCTCTTGGAAGGAGCCAGCGGGCCCGGGCATCGGCTCTCTACTTATGGCCGCCCGCCACACTCCGCTTAGCGCCCCGATCATCTTGGCGCCACATTGAAAGTCTTGACCCACGGGCGAAGTGTGGGGTGGCGTGGAGGAAGGCTTCACGAGATAACGATGAATGCGGATATATGGAGGATGGACTCGGAGCCAAGTCGTGGAATTCCAACCCATAGTAAAACATGAGCCCTCTCACAAAAGGATCCATCGGAAGCCTAAACCCGGCGGAGGTGGGATCTGAAGGCGACATACTCGCCGGGCTCGGGGGTAGGGATGGCCTGCCCTTGGCGGGCAACCTGTCTGAAATCTCGTAAGACAGTGCTTGGCCTCCCACAGCTTTAGCGTCCTCCACCGTGGCGGAGGAGGGCATCCACCGACCCTAGAGGTCGGAACCGGACATCGTTGAAGGTCCAAAGCGCTCGAATCTGGGGCTCTAGGTGTTGGAACTTGGGCGTGGAGAGGATTCGATGGAAGATTGAAGAAAAAAGCGAGCCTTGGTCCCGTTATAAAGAGGAGAATACCAAGAGCCGTCTCCGTGACCATTTGGGACTCGCCGATAGAGGCGTGGCGAACAGCGAGCGCGGTTGGGTTACCGCCCGTATTGATGAGAATCCGGATTAAGGAAACACGATCTCTGCCCGACAAGGCGTGCCAAGAAACTGCTTAGCTAAATCTTGCTGAGGTGGTAAAGTAAAAAACAATTGAGTAATGGCTTGGTAGTGGTGTGGCGTCATGCCATGGAAAGCGTCGGCAGATTGAACTTGTGTATATATTATTATTCTCTCTCACGGTGGAATGTGGAATTTATTTTGCGAGCGGACACTATCTGGTGTTCACAATCTTCTATCATTTGGAGGAGGAACCCGCCTTGCAATGCCAAGCAATATACCGCGGACTTATCGTCATTGAAGCCTGGTTAGAGAGACTCTTGAGGAGTCTGGATTAGGGGTGTCCGGATAGCGGACTACCATCATCAGCGGACTATCATTTGCGGACTATCATCATCGACCGGACTCCAAGACTATGAAGATACAAGATTGAAGACTTCTCCCGTGTCCGGATGGGACTTTCCTTGGCGTGGAAGGCAAGCTTGGCGTCTGGATATGTAGATCTCCTACCATTGTAACCGACTCTATGTAACCCTAGCCCTCTCCGGTGTCTATATAAACCGGATGGCTTTAGTCCGTAGGACAACAATCACAACAACCCTTACAATCATACCATAGGCTAGCTTCTAGGGTTTAGCCTCCTTGATCTCGTGGTAGATCCACTCTTGTAAACATCCACAATATCAATATCAATCAAGCGGGGCGTGGGTTTTACCTCCATCAAGAGGGCCCGAACACAGGTGAACATCGTGTCCCTTGTCTCCTGTTACCATCCGCCTAGACGCACAGTTCGGGACCCCCTACCCGAGATCCGCCGGTTTTGACACCGACAGACATCGTACGGTCACTGGCGCTAGAATCGTTCATTATAGACTAAATTGACAAAGCCCACCGTCCCCGTGAACTTAGTAGGCCCACAATTCAGCCTCCCACTATGATGGGTCCCAGCTAGCAGGGGGAGTATTCATTTTTTTTGTGTACTAAGGAGGCACTTCCTTGCGTGCGAAGCTATAGCTAGTGGGTCCGACCTGTCAGTGGGGGGGACATTTTTTTCGCGAAATACAGAGGCCCTTCCGTTGGGTCCCAGATGTCAGGTGGAGGAATCATTATTTTGCGCGTAATAAGGAGGCATTTCCGTGTGTGCGGCCATGGACCCAGTTGTCAGCCTCTGCACATACAGTCCACATTCGATGGATGTCGTTTGTTGACCACTTTGACCACGGCACGCCGAGAGCACCATGGCGGTGGACGACGGCAAGGCCTAGGAAGGGAATGACACGGAGCCGGGGAAGACTCGGCAGTGGTTGCCCAAGCGGTGGGGAGTATGAGGGTTTACTGGTTCGGCTGCCCTCACTGGAAAATAATAGGAGGTGTGGGTGAGTAGAGGAATGGCCTGGCCAGCAATGGAGCAGGGTGGGGCGGTGCGGCCTGTGTGGCAGCACAGCCGGCCACGAGAGGTGGGAGCAGGCAGTCCCACCAGCGCTGGTTTCGGCAGCTGGAGCAAGAAGATCAGATATTGAAGAAGCAGCACGGCCGTTGGGTTAACATCCAACGGTCACTGCTGCTAGAATCGTTTGTGGACTAAGTTCACAAAGCCTTTCATACACGTCAGCCTAGTAGACCCACAAGTCAGCCTCCAAATCTGTCCCAAACAGCATACAACCCGAAATTTCTAGCCAAGTCCAAATTAGTTTGAAAACTAAACATACCTTAATTTAAATCCAATGAAATTTTTCCCACACAAAAACAATGAAATTTAAAAATATCAAAATCCAAAAGAAAAAAGTAGTTTGGAACTAATTGCCTGTTTGTTGTATTTTTTTCATTTTGCAGCCCATTTAATATTACTTATAGCCCATTTCTTATTACTTATAGCCCATTTTCTGGGCAAAATGCATCCATCCTCGTCTTGAAAGATTTACGGCTCAGCAGGGCGTAGAAAAGCAAGTAGGCCTACGTTGGTCATTCTGCAAAAAATAAAATAGCTGGGCTAGCCATTTTCAGAAAGAAAAAAAACAAATCATGTTGGTCATGTGCTAAACATATGAAATAAAAGTCTGGGCTAGACGGGCAACAGCTCCCGAACAACCCAGTTGATACCCTTCTCGTTCCTGAAAAAACAAAATTACTACGCGTGCTCCTGTGTCCCTACTGTCATCCTCAACATGTACAGTCATCTCCTTATTCCTCTCGGTTGTTGACCATGTTGACAACATCGGATGGCGGCGCCACCATGAGCGAACCAAGGCGGAGGATGATGGTGAGGCATCGGACAGGAACAAACAGGAGCCGGGGAAGATGCGCAGAGTTTTAGGGTGCGATGTGGCCATGATCGTCTTGGCAGCACAACCCGGCCGTGGGGGCGGAGTAAGCGGTACCACCAGCTGGTTTGGCTTTGGTAATTTGGAGGAAGAAGAGACTGAAGAACCACGACAGACGTTATATGTCAATCCAATGGTCAAGGTTGGCACAATTGTTTGTTGACTAAGCTGACGCCAAGTAGCATACTTTTTATATATAGGAAGAAAATAAAATCTTGGCTCGTTTGCCTGATAACATTCCCGAAACTGCGACCGTTCGATCTTGCGTCGCAACTAAAACTGTAAGGAAAATGCGTTCGTCTGCCTTCCTCCTCCCAGGGAAAGTTCACCACATAAGTGACTAGCACCCTTGGTTTTCAACCGAGAGGTCCTGGGTTCGAGTCCCAGGAACTCTCAATTTTGTCCTCCTTCCTTCCTCGCAAAAAAAGAAAGAAAATCAAAGAGTTGAGAAGGCGTACAGAACAAGCTAGTGTACCAGTAAAGAGACGTTGCTGAATTTAAAAAAAAGTGAGACGTGCTCCTGTAGCTGGTTCGAATCCAAACCTAGAGTATGACTATATATGGTGCTATGCTACTCCGCAAGTAATGAAACTGACATATCCAACATTCACTTCACCTCTTCTCTACTTACTCTGCCTATCATCAGAAGCTCTGGCCGCAGCAACCATGTTCGCTGGCTGCTCGTCCACCTGCTCTTCAACAGGCAACAACCAGATATGCGCCAAGTCTCCACCCGTACCATCGCCTGTGGGTCTCATCACACCCCTGTCGGCAGACGCACTGCAGCCCGTTGCTCATCGCAACCCGCTGCCGTTGACGTGGTGCCACTGCTGCAAATCACGCAGAGTTATCCGTCATGTCTCAACCACAATCCTCAACCCTGGCCGAGTCTTCTACAAATGCCCGAATCATTGGGTAATAATATGTTTAAATGTTGTTCTGCTACTTTGAATTCCTGATTTTTTAATAGTTTGGTTGATGATCTTCCAATTTGATTCGTGCAAAAAAGGGAAGATTCGTGTGATTTGTATTTCTGGGAAGTTGCTGATGTGGGGGAATGCAACTACGCTTATTATTTGGTTAGCGAGGAATCCCAATGCCAGCAGGTTGGGGTGTTGGACAAATGGCGAAGGAGCGACAAAGGAGGAAGATCGAGCGGGAGGTTAAAGATCAGTTCCTCGATCATGGCCAAACAGCAGTTGTTGAACTGCCTTGACAGACAATGAGGAGATGAAAGAGCTTGTGAAGATAATGGGCAAAATTGATGTGCTCTGTGGGATGATTGTCTCTTTATTTGCAGTGTATGTAGCACTTTCGTGATGTATTCATGGCTATGACATGAGCAATTTGCTAAAACTAGTAATGAATGAAACACATGTGGCAGGTCAGGGCGTAGTGTTGTGAACATCTAATGATTTCTATTACTTGAAATCGGAGGTATCCTTTTACTCATAAATAAATAAATAGCAGAGGCCCTTTTGGTAATAAATAAATAAATTAGCAGAGGCCCTGTCAGGTCAGCTTTGTTCCCATTCAAAGACGTCGAGAAAATTGCAGTCCAACAACAAACTATGTCATCAAATTCAAGGTTCACAGCCAAAACTGAGTACAACTAAACAACAATGTCATCATGTTTTAGTCGTCATACGATCACCAAACACAAATCAACATACATAACAAGTGATGTTCTCATAGAAAAATACTAAACAACATGTTCATCAAGATACAATTGTCATAACAAACACAATTTCACATAGTAGATAAAAAATGTCTTCTGACAGGCAAATACGACAAAAGCAATCTAATCATCATCCGCAGAAGCAGCGTCAACATCTTCGCCATGTGTATCAGTCTGAATCATAATTCCCCACAATGTCATCTTCTTCTTCATCCTTAATGTCCTCGAACGTTGGCTTCTTCTTGATCAACTCTTGTATGTCCATAGCACGACATGAATCTTTGACGTGATGGTTCTCAAAGATATTAGGAACATATGTCGAATCTTGTATATCAGGAGCAGTGTAAGCATCATCTTGTTGTGCAACTTCATTAAACGAGTTCCACTACTCAAACCTTTGCAATACTCTCCAGTCATCGCTACGTGCAAATGTGTCTTGCATGAAAAATATCTGTGTTGCTTGATTTGCCAAAATAAAAGGCTCGTTGGTCTGGTACGCCGCCTTGCCATTGATGGATTTGAAATAATCATCAGCTCTCGGTTTTGCAATCCTGGAAAATAGGTTATACCAACGATAGCACAATGAGAACCACACACGATGATCCTCGGCGGAGATATCTGCAAGCTGAACAATGTCCGTTATGTTAGCATACATTTCAGTTGTCTCTCTGTCGTACGTATCCGTGCTCGTGATGGCATTGTTTTTTGTGTTCCTCCCTTCGTCGCGTGCAAGGGTGTTGTAGCGCACATCTCCAACAACGCAAGATTCATAATGTCTTACCCATCCTCCCGCATCATCAACTGCCTACCCATCCTCCCGCATCTTCTTAACCCATGGTTAGAAAATAGACAAGCTGATCATCTTATGTACTCAATATATTAAAAAAGCTGACAGTGCAATTCAAAAGCTTACATGGCTCTTGAACCATTTCGCAAATCCTATCATAACCAGTTTGTCAATGTTTCTTGGATTTTGCAGCAGTAAATCCTTTTTGTAGATGTTGGACAACATATTGATCACGTCAAACATCTAAATATATAAGAATGTGCTGCAAGTTTAGTAGATTACGATGTATAAGCTGCAGTACTTAGCACTTACTTGATATAAGGTAGTATCTCAGGACAGTTATTCAACACATACCAAACTATTTTGTCCAAATCTTTAGGTTTGTCCTCTTGTCGACTCTTCCCTGTAACTCGAACAGAATAATTGAAAACATCGAGCATGGGATTGTCTTCACCCACCTCTTTGCTAAGCTGATCAGTTGTTTCAATGTATTTTAAGCAGAATGTCAACGCTTCTGTAGCAATGTAGGCCTCTGCAATGGAACCCTCGGGTCTAGCTCTGTTCCTAACATAGCCCTTGAAAGTGCCTAGCCGCCTTTCAATAGGGTACATCCAGCCATACTGTACTAGACCTCTAAGTAGTGCCTCATCAGGTAGATGAACAACCAAATGCACCATCACATCAAAGATGGCTGGAGGATATATCTTCTCAAGGTCGCATAGGATAGTTGGCATCTTGTCTCTAAGACACTCCAAAGCATCTACCCTGATATTTCTACCACAGAGTTCCCTGAAGAATTGTCCCAACTCTGCAACTGCTCTGTATAAGTCTGGGCGGCCCAATCCTCTAAGGATAACAGGTAAAACCCTTTGAACTAGGACGTGGCGGTCATGAGTTTTCAACCCTTGTACCTTGTTTCCATCTGCACTTACTCTCCTTTCGGGGTTGGAAGCAAATCCATGTGGGAATCTCACACGTGATAGGACCTCGCAGAATTCTTTTCTTTTTACCTTGTCCAAGACATACACAGCTGGTGCCATATCCTGTGGTTTACCTTCATATTGCACCTGCAAATCTTGTCAGATACCCAGGTGTGTCAAATCAATCCTAGATTTTAAGGTATCTTTCATCTTGCCTTCAATATTAAGAAGTGTGTCGATAATGCTGTCACATCTAATTTTCTCGATGTGCATCACATCAAGATTATGCCGCAGATCCAAATCTTTCCAATACTCCAAGTCCCACAAAGTGGACCTATGGGTAAACAATAATCTCTCTTCTGCCCTGCCACGCTTCCTTTTCCCGCTACCATTACCAGGATGGTTTCCTAGTGTAATATGCATTACCTTCTCTAATTCCACTTGCAACTCATCAGGGGTCAGCCTCTTTGGCGCATCACGGTTTTCATGCTTTGCATTGAACACATGTCTTTAGTATTTTGTAGGACACGGCTTGTCCTTGGCAAGGAAACTGCGGTGTCCAGTGTAACAGATCTTGCTAAGTATTGCATATGATAGCGGATTCCTGTCACAGCGAACACATGCATTGTAACCATGTGTCGTTCGCCCTAACATAGTGCCCAAATTCGAATAATCATGGATGCACCAAATTATAACACCACGCAGAAAGAAATCAGCTGGTGGGCTGCTATATAGGTCTCAAGTGAGAACACCCCTCCATAGTTGTTCAAGTTTCTCCACAAGAGGCTCCATGAATAAATCAAAATCCTTTCCATGAATTTTTGGACCTGGGATGAGCAAGTCCATCATGTAGTTTGATTCTTTGGTGCAGACATTTGGAGGCATGTTGTAAGTGATAACAAGCACTCGCCATATGCTATATATGGCGCTCTGGTGGCCAAATGGGTTAAATCCATCTGAAGTTAAGCCAAGTCTAATGTTTCTCGGGTCAGCAGCAAACTTTTTGTGTTTCTGATTGAAGCTTTTCCACTCACTACACTACAAAAAAATACACTTCCGTGATGATACGTGTTTGTCACAGTAGGTCGCGTTTTTTGTCATGCATGTACATCCATGACAAATTTATGACATAATCAAGATAGTCATACCTGTGCTGTCGTAGAAGTGTTCCATGACATTACCAAAATTATCATTACGGAAGTGTCCACTTCCATGACGATAAATCGCGCATCACGAAGTGCTTTCGTCAAGGGTGACCGACCGTGGCATCCACCATAGCGGACGCCGTTAAGCCATCGGGTCGGGTTTTGGATCCGATAACCGTTAACAGCCCCAACCAATGGGGATTTTCTCGTGTAAAATCATCATTGGTGGAGGAAACTGCGTGTCGGCTCACCGTTGGGACAGATGTCATCCACTCATTGGACGAAGGCGCCTATGATACGTCGACCGTGTACGCCTAACACAGGCCCATTACTTTGAAAAGGTCAGCCCATTTGACTTGGTCCAAAGTTGGCGGGCGGCCCATGTAAAGCTTTGTTAGCGGCTGTTCACATATAGCCCATTTACACCCGCTAACCCAAGGCCCGTTCGCCCTATCCGAATTAGGCCCGATGGCGTCATCTGGGCCACAATATGATTCCATCCGTTTTCGCCGGCCCATGTATGGCCCATGGCGTCTTCGGCCCATATGAGGCCCTATGTAACTCTTGGCCTATTAACGGCTCGTGGTGAAACTGGCCCGTAATGAACAGTGTATTACTTTACACCCATTAACGGCTCGTGGTGAAACTGACCCGTAATGAACAGTGTATCACTTTATACCCAATAAGGGCCCGTTATTCCGTTGGGCCGTTTCTAGCCCATGTTATCTTTCTCCCTTCTCAGAGCCCATTTATTCTTGGGCTCATTTCCAGCATTCGTTTACTTACTTACGGCCTGTTACTGTCATTTTCTGCTTATGGGCCAAATTCAGCCCGTGGTTACAGTCGGCCCGTTTGTGGTCCGTTAACACGTTGGGCCATTTTCATAGCGTCATGAAATACGTCCTATTAACGATGCCCCATTATGGTCGGCCCATGAGCGGACAATTCCAACTCTAGCTTTGTTTACGGCCATAATGCGACTGTTATTGGCCCATGTTTGTGTCGATCGATCATGCCGTATAAGGCCCATTGATGATACAACCGTAGAAGTCCCATTGTTTCTCTGACCCGTGAAAACCCCTCTTTCTCTGGCCCATAGAAACCCATGTTTCTATGGCCCGTGGGAGGCCTAGTGTCACTCTGATAAATATTAGCCCATGGTTATTGTGGCCTAGTTTAAAAAAATAGGTTTTTGCAGCCATTAGCAAACCGCGGAAAAAGAACTGCAATGACTACAAGCAAACAAATAAACAAGACAACAAGGAAATAAATAAGCAAGCAACTTACGCTAGGCTATCACGGCTATCACACATATTACATCCTTTGGGCATCAAAGTTCACCACCGATTGCAAATAAGCGCCGACAAAAGAATATACAAAACGAGAGCACTTGAAGGCACTAGGCACGGCGGTCGGGCCCCCAAATAGTGAAGAAGCTGAGTAGACCTCAGTTGTGTCAACGATATATGCATCAACACTAGATTTAAGGCATGATGGTGCACACGGTAGTCCTCTGACATCTTCATTGCATCTTTGACTTCAAGTCGGAGCTGAGCTGAAGCAAGCCTTTCCGCTTTAAGTTGAGACTGAAGAAGTCAAACTGATTGAGCAGCGGCTGCCTGAGAGTTGTCTCACGTCTTTGGTGAGTAGCTTCAACTCACTGTCTTCATCAAGACAGGACCTTGGGGTCATCTTGCTGTCCTCAAGATGGTTTGGCTCACTATCTTCACTAAAGTTCTACCTGGCGTAAGAGATATGACTCTAAAAGAGAAACAAGGAGACATGTAACAGGTTTCACAATTATATAAGCAAATAAATAGATCTGTTCTGCATAAGGAACATGTTTTTACAACTACAATTTGAAACTGGTAGTTGTTGCAAACATCCAATCAGATGTAAACAGCAAAGCAAACAGTAGTGGAGGCAATGATGCTTATCCAAATCTATACTAGAACAAAGTTTGAAGGCTTGAGAAGGATGAACTTACATTACATGTTAACATGGGCTGGACAAAGCCCTTCTCCATGTTGATGGAAGGATAATTCAATAAATTCCCCAAAGAAATTTTTTTATAAGCGTTGCCATTATTCTACATTTTGCAAAGAGTAAATATAGATCAAATAATATTGGAAGAAACAGAGGATAATGAAGCTCAGGTGCAGACTGATGATACATAATCAAATAGCAATTAATTAAGTACAACATTACAAGGCAAAAGGGAGAGAGGAACTGACAAGAGCATTGTAGAGCCCATTATTGTTTTGAGGTCGTATGATCCTTTGAGCAAGGAGATTCATCTGAAATTAGTTTTCATACAAGAGACAAGGTAAGGCACAAGCAGAAATTTAGGAGTTCAAATTTTGAATTGATATCATAGACAGTACCTGACGCTGGCCTCCCAGCAGTTCTAATAGGGGTTTGGCCACTTGAGTAGGGGTAAAGTGTGGTACAGTTGGGCCTGTGTTTTCTGTGGCTGCTGATCTATCTGATTTAACATGTAGCACTACCTTTTCCAAATACCTAGTTTGTACTCCTTGAGGATCTGCACTCACCCTCTTCCTTTTGGACATCTATCACGAAAGAACAACATTTGACTGGAAAAACATAGTGTGACGACACATGGAATAGGTATAGAAAAATGGATAGTTATGGCATATACTCATATAGGATGCTTAAACTGAGCAGATGGTGTAAAGAAGTAGAAAAATGCAAGAGGTTAGATGCAAAATATATGCCACCAATACAACTTTGCAAAGTTAGAGCAAGCACCTTGATGGGTGAATAAGATAGGCCATCCTCCACCATGCCAAGTTTGTTAGCGATGGATCGTTCATAATATTCCTCTCGTGCGCCCATTCTCATATTCATTTTGATAATGTACAATATCTGACATGCATGAAAACATAAAAACAAGTGAGATTTTCTTTGTAATGCAGAAGTGATTCTAATCCAATACTGCCTCCCTGTAAATCCCTTTGTGCTACCTCTGCAATTCTTTTAAAAGATGCCATGCATGCTGTAATTTGTTGTGTGCATTAATATAATGTGGCCTACTCCTCAAAATATGAGAGCTCCAGAAGTGATGACACTTCGCAGATGATAGCTTCAACATATAGTAACACTACTAGGAAAAGGGCTATAGATGGAAATGACACTAATGGCGCACCGGAAAGATGGTGCGCCATTAGTATATACTAATGGCGCACCACCATCCGATCGCCATTAGAGTCTAAACTACTAATGGCGCACCATGCTTTGGGTGCGCCATTAGTCTAAATTTTTTAAACTAGTGCGCTTGTCCAAACATACTAATGGCGCATCCTGCCCAAGTCGCCATTAGTAGTTGTAACTACTAATGGCGCACCAATGTGGTGCGCCATTAGTATATAAACTTTTTGAACTAGTGCGCCTGTCCAAACATACTAATGGCGCATCCTGCCCAGTGCGCCATTAGTAGTTATAACTACTAATGGCGCACCGAGGGTGTGGGTGCGCCATTAGTATCAAAGCTTTTTTTGAACTAGTGCGCTTTGTCCAAACATACTAATGGCGCATCCTGCTTAGAGTGCGCCATTAGTAGTGGTAACTACTAATGGCGCACCATGCAAGAGGTGCGCCATTAGTAAGTGGGCAGCAACAAGATATTTGGGACAGCCTCTCCTACCCACACACTCACTTTCTCCCCACTTCATTCTCTCCACCTCCTCCTTGTCTGGGTGCCTCCTCTTTTCACCTCATTTCCACCATAGATTCATTCAAATTAAGTGGTTAAATTACCTTGTTTTAATAGGTAAGTAAGGGGAAGCTATATTTAGGTTGTTCTCCTTACAACAATGTGCACATGCACTTTTCTGACCTAGCTAGATCTATGTATGTTAGTGGTGTTGCATATGTTTGTGGTGTTTGCATATGTGTTTGTGTTTGGAGGTGTACGGTATTTGAAATCGATAGTTGCCAATATTTTGCGGAATGTTGATTCATTTCCGTTTGGCGAGAATTTTGGCATTAAGCATCCTTTTGGTCCTATTTTTAGGGAAAGTCATGCCAAATTTTTCTTGGTTCTAAAATATCGTTTTGCTCTACCCATGACGACCATAGTCCGCACGATGACCGAAGGCATCGTGAATAGGTTTTGAGGTCCGCGAAGGCGAGATGCTTCAAAAGAGCGAGGCGGAGATAAGATGTCCGTGTCGAAGATGCAAGCTGAAGAGCCTTATTGCGGACCCGGATTCCGGGCAGGTGCGGGACCACCTGCTGTTGCGTGGTTTCATGGATGGCTATCGGTGGCAAGGTGATGAAGATGACTACGAAGTCGTCCATGCGGGCGGGCAAGAAATGAGGAAGGGCAGCAAGACAACCACCGGCTCGGGCGGGCGAAGGCGAAGAATCCCGGGAGATGATCACGGCGTGATGCTTGTACCACGATCATCATGTAGAAGATGCAGGACATGATGATGAGGAAGATGCGGAGCAGGAGGCGGGCATGATCATGAAGATGATGATGCGGCGGAGCGACGACGCTGGACCATCGATGGGCTGGGTGCAGGACCCTCATATTCAAGAGCTGCTTCTCAAGCGAGACGGATAACGCATGAGAGCTGCCGCCGAGAAAGCCAAGATGGATCAACTTGAGTTAGGCGGTTACTCCATTGTATGAAGGATGCAGGCCGAGGATACCCTTTGAAAGTAATGCTCATGGCCACGGAGATGAAGGTAAAACACAAAATGACCGGCGCGTGCTTGGCGAGAACATGTCATTCGGCACAACGTCTTCCCAAGGGAACAAGTGCCCGACCAGTTTGGAGGCGAAGAAAATCGTGTGTCCTCTGGATTTACCGCCGTGAAATACCATGTGTGCATGAACAATTGCATCATTTATCGGGATGAGCACGCGAGTCTACCATATGTCCGGTGTGCGGCGTCACTCGATACAAGAAGAGGAAAAAGCTCCTCGAAAAGTGGTGTGGTACTTTCCGATCACTCCTCGTCTGCGGCGCTATTTCGCGGACCCTAAGGTAGCAAAGCTCCTGCGTTGGCACGCGGATAGGGAGGAGAAGAAGCGGGAAGATAGCGCAAATGATCCGGAGATAGATAAAAAGACAAGATCTTGAGTCACCCTAAGGATGCGAGCGGTGTAGCGTTGAACCGAAGACTCGGAATTTGGGAGCGATCCAAGGAACATCGTCTTTGGCGCGAGCACCGATGGAGTCAATCCGTTTGGCAGCGAGAAGCACACATAGCACCTGGCCTGTGTTTGTGTGGATGTACAACCTTCCCCCTGGTTGTGCATGAAGAGGAAGTACATTCACATGAGTATGCTAATTGAAGGGCGAAACAACCAGGGAGCGACATCAATCATGTCTGGGGCTGCTGAAGAGGAGCTTGACACGCTGTGGAAAACGCCCGCCAATGTCGTGGGGCGCCGCAGAGAAAGAATATTTCCCTATGAGAGCCGCCTGCTCACGGCGGTGCCACGACTATCTCGATTCTGGATATGTCGCGGGGCAGGTAGTCCACGGATTTTCGGATCGTAAGGTGCATGGATGACTGGCGTATCGCCAGCTAGATAGAGATCCGGGTCTTGAAAACCGTGTTCATGGGACATCGAAGGTGGCCAGCGACGATGACCCGTGGAGAAACGCATGAGATCTGTTCGATGGTGAAACCGAACCCAGCGCCCGTGTACGAGGCGGCGAGGAAATAGACAAGCTGTTGGAAAATTGGAAAGACTGCCTTGCCGGGAAAGAAGCAAAAGGCGCGAGCAGGAAAGAAGCGAAAGCGCGAGCAGCTGCTGAAGGTATGGAAAGCGAGGTCTGTTTTACGGGACTTGCCGTCTTGGAAGATCCACCGTGTGCCTCACAGCCTTGATGTCATGCATATCACGAAGAGCGTGTGCGAGTCTGCTTGGTACCCTGCTCAACATGCGGAGAGGACCAAAGATGGGCGAAAGCAAGGCGGACTTGAAATCAATGGGCATCGGCGGGAGCTTCACGCTATATATGATGATGATGATGATGATGATGATGATGATGATGATGATGAAGCAGGACACGAAGAAATCGTCGCAAAGGCAAAAAGGCCAAGAAGACCGGAAATGACTACCCTCGCGTGCTTCACTCTAAGTCGGGAGGAGATCGAGCAGTTTTCACCTGCCTCCTAGGAGTAAAACTTCCTTCTGATTCGTGGGAAGATAAGCGATACCTAGACCCAGTGAAGCGAAGTTCAGCGGGATGAAGTCTCACGGTATCACGTCTTGATGGCCTGAATACTTCGATTGCAATCCATTGGGATCATGGGCCGCGCCGTCCGTGTAAGCGCTATTTGGCCTATGCAACTTCTTGACGTCATCTCTCGGAAGTCGATTGGCGTGAGGCAACTCGAAGGCTACGAGGAAGAGATCGTGGTGATACTATGCGAGCTTGAGATGTACTTCCGCCCGCATTCTTGACGTTATGGTGCATCTGCTGGTCCATATAGTGGAGGATATCATCCAACTCGGGCGGCGTTCCTGCACAGCATGATGCGTTCGAAAGGATGAATGGTGTCATCAAAGGATCGTTCGCAACATGTCACGTCGAGAAGGAAGCATAGCGGGGCTTTCGACGAAGAGTGCATCTCCTACTGCACGAATTATCTGAGGCATCGAGAACCCGTTGGTCTGCCCGTCAGCGAGCACCTCGGCAGGCTCGCTGGATGGGGTCACCGTGAGGTCGCCGCGAAATGCATGTCGACTTCGGTCGACTTCGCCGACTTTGAAAGAGCAAACCTAGTCGGCGCTACAACACATAGGCGTGGTCGATCCTTGGGTGGTAGAGCACAAAACCTTTATTAAAAAGGCGTTACAATGACCGAGGCCAGCGAGGGCGGACGGAGATACACTCAAAGAGCACAACTCATGTTTCACGCGTTGGTTCAAGCATAAGCTTACGTCGTACCCTTTACATGAGGATTCTTCGCGGAAGAACAACTCATATTCGCCTTGTCACGGTATGCCGAGCACAACGATGACCTATGAGGCGTCACGATATCATGACTACACATTCTACACGAGGCCAAGGACATGAAGAGCGATGGTTATCGAACTCCGGGGTAGCGATGGAATCCTACACGGTAGCGACAGAGACAGATACTACGGAAGGATCGAGGAGATCTGGGAGCTGAGCTACTTGGAGAGAAGGTCGATGTTCCGTGTCGAGATGGGCCAAAACGTCATAAAGAAGACGGTATTTCACCACCATGGTTATACGAAGCCAAATCCAAGACCATGGTATAAGCGTCACCTTGAAAAATGAGCCATAGGTGCTGGCTTCCCAAGTGGACCAATGCTTCTTCATTACCGACCATAAAAAGCCCGGTCGTGTTGTCGTGAGGAGAGGCAAAAGGAAGATCATCGGAATGGATGGAGTAGCCAATGAGCAAGACTTGACAAATCAGGCGACCGAGGATCGAACATGGCAGCGATGATGAAGTAGCAGCATACACCACAAGAAGAAGCAGGACCACCCTACCTAAGGGCGTCCGTTCCACGGAAGAACTCCATTTGCGAAAAAGAAGGGCAAGAAGATTGTGAGCAGATAGCTAGCTAAGATCGATTGTATTTAAATCGTAGCCTTCATTTCTCGATTGTATTTCATGGGTACTTTTGAACTATCATGAATATTTTTAAATTTCATGGACACTCGATCTCGATCCCCTCCATCTCGTCGCTATCCCACCTCGCGGATCCGGCCCCCCTCGCCGAGCACCCCCAGTCCACGGCCACCGCCGACCCCCGCACCCTCGATTCCCCTCCATCTTTTAAAATGGCTTTTAAATGCTCTTGTCTTATAAAAAAATGCTCTTGTCTTATAAAAAAAATACTCTTGTCTTATAAAAAATAAGTATCAAACAGCTTTTTAAATGCTCTTGTCTTATAAAAAAATATTACTGTTATTATTTAAACAAGTTTGAACATTTTAAACACAAATAAGTATCAAACAGCTTTTTAAATGCTAAAAAAATTTTGTGGAGCCCACCTCGATCCCCTCCATCTCGTCGCTGTCCCACCTCGCTTGATCCGGTCCCCCTACCGAGCACCCCCAGTCCACCGGCCGCCTTGCCCGACCCCCACCCTCGATTCCCCTACTCAACCGCCGCCCGCCCCCGCACCCAGCACCGTCTTATAAAAAAATAAGTATCAAACAGCTTTTTAAATACTCTTGTCTTATAAAAAATATTACTGTTATTATTTAAACAAGTTTGAACATATTTAAACATAAATAAGTATCAAATAGCTTTTAAATGCTAAAAAAATTTGTGGAGCACAGGAGTCGAACCCGGGACCTCTGGTGTGAGAACTAGAGGCTGACCGGTCGAGCTAGTAGAGTGGGCTTGACATGGATAGGTTACAGTAGTAGATAACCTTTTGGCTTTTGTGGAAATAAAAAAAATACTAATGGCGCACCACGGTGAGGTGCGCCATTAGTGAACATGCTAATGGCGCACGTGAGGTGCGCCATTAGTATTGTAACCCCCTCGCCCGATCCCCTTCGCCCGATCCCCTCGCCCGATTCTCTCCCTCTCGCCCCGCCGCGCCGCCGCCGCTGCCCTCGCCCTCGCCCTCGCCCTCGCCCTCGCCCTCTCCCTCCCTCGCCCTCTCCCTCGCCGCCCGGGCGCCGCCCGGACGCCTTGCGCCAGCCGCCCGCCTCGACCCGCCCGACCCGCCGCTCGGGCGCCGCCCGAGACGCCGTCCGACCCGCCGCCCGGCGCCGCCCAGACGCCGCCCGACCCGCTGCCGGCGCCGCCCGGACCCGCCCGACCCCGCCGCCCGGGCGCTGCCCGCCGCCCGCGCCGCCTCGACCCGCCCAGCGCGCTGCCCCACCTCGACCCGCCCGTCCACACCACCGTCGACCCGCCTCCCTCGACCGCCCAAGGTACCCACTTCACCACCGTCGACCCGCCTCCCTCGACCCGCCTCCCTCGACACGATGATCACTCCATTGTCTTAGGAAATACAACTTCACCATCGGAACACATCTAGCTCTGCCTATCTCTTTGTTTTCATTTGTTCTCGGTAGTACTCGATGTGATATTGTGCTTTATTTTTCTTTAGCAGGAGCACAAAACCACAAATTAATATTTAAAAGATTTTTTCTAAAAACAATATTAAATAGATTGTGCCGTGTCAAGAACATATCTGATTTATTGCTTGCCAATGTGACACCAATATTGAGTAGTAGATCACAAATTAATAGTCATATTTTTGAGGAATTTCTTGTAGGTTAAATTTCACAATGTTCCTAAACCCTGATTTTCCATGAATTTTGTAAATCCTGAACTGCAAAACCACTTGTCCAAAACCCGGATATGGTTTAGTTTAAATGTTTTTGCAAAGTGTGGAGTCCACCGATAAATTTGAGCATAGGTTTTCCAAAGCATCTAGCCTAGTCATGTCCTCTCTTTCTTTCTCGCATAAAGCTAGTTAGATCTTGGAATTCTTTCGTTCCTCTGGATGCTGATATATAATTAAGTTCTTGTTCCACGACTTCGAATGGTCGAGAGAACTAATACTAGTCGTGCATTGCATGGCCCAACATATTCGACTCAGTCTTGATCGCTTTAAAATGTAGGCCCTTGATAGGTTGTTTGGACAAGCATTTCCCCTCCTTCGGGTTTAGAAGGCTCCTCATCAAAATTATATATTTTGAGAAATAGAAGCCCGTTAATTAGTATGGCACTAATTAATCACTAGACCATACTACTATCATCTTTCCTCATTAACCACTAGACCATTCTCCTTTGGTTGATGTGCACATCTGACACATACGTAAGGGTGAAAGTAGGTGGGATTTTGTTAGTCGATGTTGGGTGTGGTTCATTAGAAAGATGAAATATTTTAATTGGTCAGTGGGTACTTCTTTTGATTAGAACAACTGAATTAATAGTGCATATTTTAATTCAGTTCTGTTTGTGTAATTCAGTTCATTTGTGTAAGAAGAAATTCAAGAAAAGGCACAAGTCGTGTGGTGCCCAAAGTGTGCGTCTCTTCTTCTACCTCCAGTTAGGTGTGTGTGTGTATGTGTGACCTGGACAAACCCACCAAATGCAATTTAGGTTATTTGTTCGACAACAGTCGATTCTTTGAAAACATACATTGCCGTATCGATATAATCTTTTACCACAAGTTTGAGACCATGTAAATAATATTGCTGTTTGACATGACATGACATTACGGTATATTGCTTATCTAGGCTGTATGGAAAGGCAGAGTACTACTCCTTTCTCAGCCATGTTCAATCAATCTTATGGCTGTCACTTTACAACATATTTCATTAGGAGCTAACGGTCTCATTTGATCACTATTAGATTTACGGAGCTGTAGTAATGATGCTAGCTGTTAAACTCTTTCTTAAGTAATATTGTCCTGCGATTCCAAGGATTGTCATAATTTTTTCCAAGTTTGCAGCGGATTGATGGTGTCACTCATCTAATCCGGAAATGTGCTGTTTTATATACTCTTGCTTGACCTATCTTTAATCATGTAAAGAAAGTCCGAGAAAGCCGTTAAGTTGAGTAGTTGAACCTGGTCCATGGATATTTTGAAAAATTTAAGTTTGTTATATACCCTCCTTTTGACATATTCGATGCAATAAATAATGTCAATTCCATGCTAAGCTGTGGTGTGCCCAATGCTGTTAGTGACAAGCTGTTGTTTTAATTGCAACATTTCTTGACACACCCTTTGTGCTTTAGTGGTTGGATTATTAGTTTAGTAATTTCTTGACACACCCTTTGTGGTTTGCCATGTGTACATGTGTGAGAGATAGTGAGAGGAGACAAGAAGAAGGGATTTTTTTAATTGGCTTCTTGCAGTTTGAAAATTCAGTTTATTGATTCTTGAAAATTCAGTTAATTCAGTTAGGCACACAAATTGATGTGCTTTGTAAAACTTGTTCATGTCTTGAACTACTAATGCCTTGTGATGCTCTGAATTACTTGTGATGCCTCTGAATTACTTGTGATCACATTGAGAAAGACTTGTAAAGATGATGATCATCTTTAACGAGAAAACAATTTGTGATGATTTTGCTAGTTTGCTGGGTTTTGTCTCCGACCATCGTGTCGTGATGATATTGCAGGTACCCGAGAGGCCCTTGAGTTTGCGGAATGTCGATTAACTTCCGTTCCGGCAAATTGGGTACTCCATATGTCCTATTTTCAGCAAAGGTCATGCTGAAATTTTCCGTGAATTTTAGCATGACTTTGCTAAAAATAGGACATATAGAATACTTGTGACTAATGCATGGGCGAGGGTATCTTAGTAGTTAATTAAGTAGGATCAAGTGCCCGGCGTACTTGTGACTAATGCATGGCTTTTAGGGTGCCTCGGTGTCGATAAAAACCGAAATGATGAAAAGTTAGGCTTTTAGGGTGCCTTGGCGTGAAAAACCCTCAATGATAAAAGCTTAGATTTTAGGATGCCTCGGTGTCGACAAACCCTAAATGATGAGACCATGATCTTGTTCCTTGACAATAACCAACTTTTGACCAAACTTTGTTTCTATTTAGAGAAACATGGCCCTAGCGATGAGGCGGGGGTTGAGGCGGCAAGGCATTACAGGAGCTGTCCCGGAGATGGAGGAACAACCTCACTTGTATGAGGCCGCCGCCTTCCCCACGATCCACGAGACCACGGATGGTGCCGCCGAGATGACCACCTGATGCCACCACCGATGGTGCCGCCGAGGATGCCACCATGATGGCGGCGCGCCTGAGATGGCAGCCAGCCGAAGAGGCAGCGGAAGGACGGCGCCGATCGTGCTCCGCACCCTCAAGGAGGAAGTTCTTGAAGTGGACTCAGCAGGGAATCCAGCGGCGCCCGAGCGAATAGTCAAGGGTACTTCGCTTCAGCTCGGGTGCATTGTCCGGAGCACCGTCTCGATCAACACCGAGAACACGAGGCATCGACCGAGGGAATTTGCATAACCTCCTCTTCACGAAGCTGCCTGAGCGATACAAGTTCCCGCTGAATTTGAAAACACAAGCCTCAAAGGGAATAAAGTGAACAATGCTGCCCTCACGAAGATGAGCAAGGCCCTGTCTACTTGGAAAAGCAATGTGAAGAGAATGATCGAGAAAGGTGAGAGTTATGAGAAGATCAAGGAGAAAATCCTTGATCACGAAGATGACTACTAGCGACTTCAAGATCAATTGCTCGAGCACGCAAGCTCCCAATCAAGTGAGTGGGGAAACAAATCACGGAGCTGAACATGGGGAACACACACTCGGTCCGGCGGTTCTGAGTGGCGGAGCCTATATGGGACAAGGAGGAGGCGGACCGTGCCGAGCAAGGCCTACCGCCCCTCTTGATACATCTGGCGGTGACAAGCGGACCAGGAACTTTGTCGGGGCCGGTACAAGAAGGACCGAAAACAAAGGAGCTTACCACGGATCCGAAGACCGGGCAGCAGGCTTGTTACGGTAAGGAATACACCCAGCGTAATTAGCTCCATATGGTTGCATTCTAATTAATGAAGCGAATTTCTAAATGGTTCACATTCCTTCCTTGGTATTGAAAGCGATGGCGGGAGGTCGACTCGAGCAACCCTTGGGACACCACTCTAAATAGGGGTTGAATGTAATGAAGAACAAGGATAAGCTCGATGGCCGGCGTCGGCTGGTGTGTGGCGGCAAAGGCTTGTCGACAAAATGGGGTCATACTATACGGCTGGTGTGCGGAAGGAGAAAAAGACCAGCTCGGAAAGCGGTAGCGAGAGGTTCAAGAACTCAAAGGCACAGGTGGCGCGGATTCGGAGATTGTCCAGAGCAAGTGGAACAACGACTCGGGCAGCGATCACCGCCCTTGTGCCTACCTTGATCTCGGGGTTGAGTCGTGGATTGCGGTCGACCAGCGGGCCGCCCGATTCCTAGCTTCACGGCCAGCAACTCGCATAATGCGATGGCGGGGCCATTGGTGCCTCCAGCGGGGCGGCATTGGTGTCTCCGGCGCCGCACGGGAGCTTAATGCACCGGGTGTCGCCGGCGGCACCTCTGCAGCAAGCGGCCCTCCGTCAGCTGCCGCCCGCCGTTGGCGGTGCCTCTACGATGCCGAGCTCGGCGCCATCATCACGGTAACTAATTAAGCCTCTCTCGGCGAGGACTTCATCTCCTTGCCTTTGGTGGGCATCCTGGCGCCCTACATGTTTTCGCGGGCGCCGCCGACGTTCGTGCACTCTCCTCCGCCGTGAACAACGAGTTGGTCGATGTCGCCAAGGGCAAAATCGTTCAACGGGCAACCTTGTTCCACGGTACCGGATGCCACCCAACTTGTTTAGGGTTCAACTGGTTGGTGCTGCCGAGCTGCGACGACTTGTTACCTCGAATCGACCCGTCGGGGCGGCGATGATGGCGTGATGACCCTCGGCGCTGCTGAGCTGGCCCTGCTTTGGCGAAGAGCAGTTCGTTTGAGGCGGGGACACCACCCAAAGACAACACCGCCCGATCGTGCGGCGCCAAGTCGGCCCCATGGCAAGACCGCCCGTAACGGTGCGGACATCCCTATGCCACTGGATCCAAACATGCATATGGCACGGGATCGAGAATGACGGCGGCGGCGACTATGATACATTTGCAGCGTCGATCAGTACTT
Organism: Aegilops longissima; assembly: GCA_021605205.1. Lineage (NCBI taxonomy): Eukaryota > Viridiplantae > Streptophyta > Magnoliopsida > Poales > Poaceae > Aegilops > Aegilops longissima. The sequence continues at coordinate 337,483,540 of CM038679.1, forward strand.
TGCCGAGCATGGAGTGCGATGGCGACTTCATGGGGCCTCCTTCTCAAGAACCAAACCCAACAAAAGGCGTGTGTGATCTATCTCGTGCCGCGGAGAAGCCAAGTTACAGCAGCGCCGTCGGCGTTCAGCTCTCGAGAGCGCCTCAAGCTGCCGACTTCACCGAGCCTCGAGATAGGCGAGGTGCGAAATATCAGCCCCAACACACTCAAGAAGGCGATGCGTGAGCAAAACTTCGGTCCCATTACAGGAGAAGAAGAAGGCGCAAAAGAAAGACTAAGAAGGGTGCGAGCCAGCCGGCACCGAGTGCGATCCGTGCTCGGGGCGGGCCACCTTCACCGCAGGATATCTCGAGGAGGGTGCATGTGGCGGGTAGGGCGATGCTACCGACAAATATGCTCAATGCTGCAACCGGTGCTATCACGGAGTCTGCATGACAATGTTCTTTCTTTGGAGAAGCGGCGTCTCGGGGAGAAGGATGTGGCATACCGGTTTTCGCGGCCAAGGTGCGGAGGGCAAGGGCTTTGTGGATAACTCCATCGGGCGTCGATCGTCCTGCGTTTTGATGACATCCACGCTATGTTGAACCTTCATCCGCTGCACTACACCTTCGTTCGGCTATTTTAGCTGAGTATGGAATCACGGATCATTAGCGACAAGACCGGACATCGTGATAGTCGACCCCTTCTACATGCGTGCCAAGATCTTGGGCAGCGGGGACCGGCAAGTCGCGAGTTCTTACCTCGAAGGCGTCATTACGGCAAACCAAGATAAGGATAACTTCCTCGTGCCTTACTTTCCGAGTAAGTCCTCCCTCAACGGCCCGTAACATATGAATTCTTACATTTCGATCGTTTTCTTTTAACATTCCGTGTTTTCTGCGGTGACACCGTTGCGCTCATCCTCCTAAGCCCTAAATATTCCATGGCCACGTATTTCGACCCGGACCGTCGATTGAGCGTAGACTACACAAATGTCAAGAAGGTTCTTGATGATGTTCTCCCAGCTCGCCAAATCTGGAGCACCTTCACGGGCCTATTAAATAAATCGGCAAGCCGTGTTCTCCCACAATCGACGTTACGCTGCGTCAAGCAGCCGCTGGCGATCGAAGGGTGCCTACTCGCCATCCATCACATGCGAGGCGATCGTGCGGGACCATCATCAACTTCGCTACGAGTAAACTCAAGATTGGGCGCGGCGTGTCGGCAATCCGGGCGCGGACCTCAGACAAAATTCTTTCGCATCGATCGGAGTTTGCGGAAATCATCCATCAAGATGTCGCCGTTACCTCGGGGCAGTTCTACCTCGAAATCAACCGTCCAACGGTGACATCGACACAATGCTACAAATGCGGGATGACAACGCCCGTTCTTTCATGACTCCCACGATGAGCGGCGGCTTCATCCGCTCCGATCCCTTAGTCGAGTTGTCTAGTTCGAAACATCGATTGGGTCATGTTGTAATTAAACTTTAATGAACTTGTAGTATGTCTCTTTGGTTTGAGAGTCGTTCAACTTAGATGTAATCGATGCTATTAATGTCTTGCTTTTCTCTTCCGATCGTTCTGTTGCATACTTATATATTGCTTATGTATTGTCGTGAATTGGTACTAACGTTTACGTTTGGCTAGTGCATAGCGATGCCGGCGTATGTAGGTGTACAAAGGTAAGGTTCCGGAGTCTCGATGGTGGGAGGAGTGTCGGAGACAGGTTCACCGATTCAGCGATAACAGTTACAAAGGTACACCACTAGGGCGAGGCGAATCTGAATCGCCCGCTATCTAGCGGGAGAGGGAAGGGCGTTGGAGGAACCGGATGAAGGCGAGTTTCATCGTGATGATGCTCATCGTGATGACCGCAGCTCTCTTCTATGTGATGGTAGTTTAGATGATCGATATCGACTTGTAATGCGAAGATAAACTCGCTACTCGCGGTCTCGAGACTTGTAATATAATGTTCTATCTTTGTTCGGTCTTTTCAATTCGGAGACTAATATGATGAATTGTATTAGGAGACTAATATGATGAATTGTATTCAAGGACTAATCTTCTATTGTATTTGATGAATCTATTGTTGATGTGTGATGTCTATATTTTGTCAAATTATACATTTTGTAACCTGTGCAAAAACAGAAAATAAAAAATAAAAAACCTAATATTCATACTAATGGCGCATCACATGACGATGCGCCATTAGTATGACGATCACTACTAATGGCGCATCACGGAAGTGCGCCATTAGTATCTCTTGATTACTAATAGGCGCATCCGGGGTGGTGCGCCATTAGTATCTCAAACACTGGTATACATGCCCCACAGGAGGCATACTAATGGCGCACCCTTGCATATACTAATGGCGCACCAGGTGGTGCGCCATTAATACTCTGAAAACTAATAAGCGCACCGGTGGTGCGCCATTAATAAAATACTAATGGCGTCTTTGTCAATGGCGCACCTCTGATGCGCCATTAATGGCCATATTAGGTGCGCCATTAGTAGTGGTATTTCTAGTAGTGTAAAGAAGAACAACTCGACCTGACCTGACAGATTCAAAATATACTAAGGGAGAACAACTCGACCTGACTAGTCGACCGCAAGAGAAGAGTATCATCTTAAAGAAGAGCAGAAGAGCAAGCAGATTGAACATATTACAAGTGTTTCAATACAATGTCGGTTGGCCACCATGATGAACCGAGCGCCTGAGAGAAATACTATTCTTTCCGGTCTCTCCATATGTGGCTCACATGCATTTGAAACTAAAGTAGGAACATTTAGCTAACCAATTAAACATCTCTCAGTTTTACTAATATCAGCAATAATATCAGATATGAATTTGTACAACTAAGCTTGTTTAGCTCGATGGGTGGAGCAGTGATATTACGACACGAACCACGTAGGCTGATTGTGGTCATCATAAAATGGGGAAAACAAAAGCATGATCGATCAGTGTTGACCGTGGCGGTGGGATGGCAGATCTGAAGCTGAAAACCGGCATAAAGGGTAGTTAGCAACCGATGTTTGCTTTGAAATAACAACTAATATTTGGTATGGACAAGAAAATACGGTCAACAAGTGACAAAGAAATGCAATTATGTTGTCTCTCTATATGTCGCGACATGCATTTGGAAACTCAAGTGGGACCTTTAGCTAACCAACTAAATGTGTCGGTTAACTAATATCAGTATCATATAACAATCATATTTGAACAACTAAGCTTTGAATTCTGAGTGTTGTGTTGTTTAGCTTCAAGGGTGGAGTAATGCTAGTCGACGAAAGCACCTCTGGAGATCATAGTAGAGTAGATAAAGGGAAAACCCTAAGCATCAAGAGAAAAATCAGGAAAGTGGAACTAGCTGGACTAGTGGGTGGCGCACATGCTTTTCGAAACGAATATAGGAACATTAGGTGACCAATTAAATGTTCTCTATTTTAGTGATATGAGCATCATATCAGATTCGTATTTCAACACGTAAGCTTTGGGTTGAGGTCTTGAGGAGCAGTGCTAGCATACGACGAAGCACCTCGATGATGGTAGTGAATATAAAGGGGGACACCATAAGCTTTACGAGTATAGTGCCCGTGCCATGGCGGATCTGAAGGTGCAAACCGACAAAGCTACTTCACAACCAATGTTTGCTTTCAACTAGCCACTACGATTTGAGTACGGACAAGAAAAGTACGATAAACAAATTACGATCTATTTTCGGGTGAGATCAATAACTTAAGCACATATGGAAGAGTACCACCTCTCTTGCGACACCGTGTGAGGCCTATCTTGTCGTTGAGGTGCTGCTTGGTGCGATGGTTTGTCGGTGGCGGGAAGAAGACTTTAGGCGGCGAGATGACGGGTCGGGGATATGTCCTGTTGCCGTGGGCGAGGCGGTCATAGGGCGGCAGCGGCAAGGTGTCTGACGGCGCTGATGAAGCGAGAGGAGGCAATGAAAGGATCTGGTCAGCGCCATGGATGATAGGCGTCCATCTCTTGAAGTGGACGACAGGGTAGGGAGTAGCAGCTCCGGCAAGGTGGAGGATGGGGTGGCGGATGGAGGAGGCTGGCGCGAGGTGGAGGTTGTCGTGCATGACGGTGTATAAATGGGGAAATGGAGGGAGGGGCGATCTCAAACTTTGGGGCGCTTATCGAAAAGGGGAAAATTCTGAACTTATCCCCGTTTAAAATTCAGACATCGCGTCGGTTGGGGATAGGGCGGTAATTCGCATCTCCCAAATATTTGCGGTAACTATTTTGGGCGAGGAGAGGTGTTTTTCCGCCACGGTTGGTGCCACGGTGTATGAGCAGGGCTGACATGTAGGGCGGTTGTGTCACATCGATGGAAGTTACATCTGCCCTATTTAAAATATTAGCCTACATCGATTTGGACGAGGAGAGTTTCTTTTGCCGCCAACCGTGTATGAATGGGAAATGGAGGAAGAGACACATGTCTTTCGGACAAGCTTGAATCAAATGCGTTTTGCCGCCACGTTTGGCGCCCACCGTGTCGAATGGGCTCGAGGCCGTCGTGTCACGTCGATTGAAGTTACTAGTCTACCCCTATCGACAACGGTGTAAATCCGGTTGATAAGGATGTCAAGTATCGGGGGTGACAGTAATTTCCATCTCGCAAACACTTGCTTGACAGCCCACAAATTATAGTGGGTGTTTAGCAGCTTCATTCAAAACTTGGGAGAATTAGCATTCACGTTTGCCACAGGACACGGCAAACTAAATTCAAATCCGATTTGTATTAGATTACGAATATCCACAGATAATTATCGTTTTGTTATTTATTTCTTCAAAACCACAACAAAGATTTATTCCACCTTTATATATGATTATGATTTAGAAATGCCATGATCTTGAATTGATGGGTTGGATACACTCTGATTCAAGCAGTTATTTCATCAATACAATATGCTCACGAAAAATAGTTCACCTTATGTCAATCATACAAATCTTGAGGATTACCTCGGCTAAAAATTCGGATCATTACAACACATGGACAACATGGAATTCGGACAACATAGGGGTCTTGCAACATAATCCATTCGGAGACATGACACAACATGTAAGTACAATAATCTAATGACTATTTCAACTGGTATCTAAAGAAGAACCGGGATTACCTTGGGCTTGGATAGCGAAACAATGAGACCTCCTCTGTCTTCAAATGCAACATTCTTACTTCCTCCAATTCTTGGGTTGCTTGCATAATCGTGCCGCTAATTTCGTAATTTCCAGCCTCAAGATAAAGATTACTTCATTCATGGCAGCCACCATCTCTTTACGCCTCTAGTAGAGCCTCAAGCACTATAATATCGTGCTCGAGGCTGCTCTCGGTGGTGTTGCCTCTGACTTGCTACCATCTGGTAACATGGATGGCGCTTTGCTTCCACAAATAGATTCTCGGGTTTACATTGTGTCCTAGTGTGAACAGCATCCTGAAAGGTTTCATTGGACATAAGTAAGAGATAGTTATCATATGATCCAGGCGATAAGCTTCAATGGTAAGCAGACGGACGAATTATTGCGAGCATGGCAAATTATATTTAAATGGTTGAAGCAGCATCAGTAGAAAAGAAATTAAAATGGTAAGATGAAAGTTGAAAGGAGTGTACAACCGCTATATTTAAGTTGCCAAGGCATCTAATCAGTTGAAATAATCTGAGAAAGCACTTAACGGTGTGGCCTCATATAAACTACGAAGACAGTCTTGTGATGAAGTTGAGAGGAAAAGTTAAGGACTCAAATGAAATAGGCATGCATTTCTTTACGATAGTACAACGAGCCTAGCGACATATTGGCCAACTCAGGTATAACGTAACAACAAACAAGCATTCAAATCAAGCAATACAACCAAGCGAGACAAGCTGAACTATTTGTAATTCAGTTGGATTACACGTTGAGGCACAAGCCAAGAAAGCAGCCCACTCGCATTACATTTAACATGTACTAAAACACACCGGCTTACCATATGTTCTTTGTGAAGCCTAGCTGTTGTTGCGATGTTCTTTGAAGATATAAATCGACATCCGTGGTTGCAAATCTAGTTGTTATAGTTTATTCGCACCATCTATTTAGGTAAAATTAATTTTAATCGCATGCCTTTGGTCGAATTGATCATCAATGGTTCATCTAAACTAATGAAAGAAGGGTGTGTGCATACACGACAATATATCTGCTTCCCTCTATTTTTATGCTTGTTAAGGTGCCAGCACAAAAGAACAAATATTTTGCTTGATGGGGTTGGCAGCTCCATAATTAATAGAAGCATCAAATTAGTCATGCGACTTGGGAATATGAAGAACACACAAACAAGTAATGAGCAGAGGCTCGGAGCAGTGATGTAATAGCTAGCATCGAGAAAATGTAGGGTAAAACAAACAAAAGCAGCGGAACCACATGCTAGTTTGCTGATGTGTAATTAAGCATAGAGAACATTAAGCGATGCGATTGAACCAACGGTGGCATCGAGAACAAAACTAAAAGCATATTAACTATATGTGCCTTTGGTGTAATTTAACACATGTAACATGTTCACTTTGCTAGAAGTATGGCTCTCTGGTGCAAGCGAAATAACGCGTCTCATGAAAAACTGAATGATGCCTGAAGAAATTCAAAGGTATGGTGCTTATTCTAGGAAAGTGAGCGTGGCGCCCGGCGGTGGATAATAGTACACGATTCTCGGTGGCGTATGGGTATCGTTGTCATACTTGATAGCTAAGGATCGTCGATGGTGCTCGTGTTGCGGTTGAGTTTGGGCGGTATGCGCCGTCATTTGAAGCTTCTCGGTGCTACGGTTGCGGCGCTGTCGACATACAACAAAGCTCATCTGTGGTAAGTGAACAGTTGCGATAAAGAAAAACCGAAGGAGTACAAATTGAAATAACTGATGAGGCTGCGGTGTCGATGGCGAGGGCGGTGGAGTTGAATATGGCGTCCGTGGGCGGGTCGGTCACGATGGGCGAAGGCTTGGCGAGGCGTGTTGTATAGTGCTTTCGGTGAGGCGGATCTGTTGCGTCAGACGAGGGCTTGTATGAAGGGCCAGCGAAGGGTGGGCGAGGAGTCGATGAAGGGCCTACGCTGTGGTGGAGGCGCCGTTAAGCAGATCCGGTGCGGTGGACCATGATGGCGGTCAAGGAGATCTGGAGGCGGTGGACAAGCCGATCGCTGAAGCAGCTCCGGTGAAGTGGTGAGTTGGCGGTTAGGGGTTCCAAGGTGCGGAAGGTAGATCCGGTGGGTGTGAGGTCCACCGCTGCGGCGGAGGACTAGATTTGGCGGCTTGCCGTGTTTGAGAAGTGCAGGAGGGAAGGGAGGGCTCTGGGGGAAGAATGTTGGGGCAAGAGGGAAAACAATGGAGTTACCAAAGCAGCCCTTTTCCATTCATGTGGCAGGGGTAAAACAGGAATATCGTAGGGCTAAACTTTCGGCTGCGTGATATTTCGATGTGAGCGGGAAGTTTGAAAGCTTTTAGCGCCTAAAATTATAAGTATTCTGCTCTCGTACGGCCGACTATGATATCATGGCCGACAATTTGTTTGTTTTGCACGCAAAAAAAAATGTGCAAGTTTTGAAAATCAATGTCTCCAACTCGAAACTTAGATTGTCCATTCAATTCAAATATGGATCATTGAGCTACTACAAGCAAATACCATCATACGGTCCAATTCAAATGAAATTCCAAATGTGTTTATCCTAAATATGATGACAAAAGCAAAAAATGTGTATGCGTATGAATAAAGTGGATGATTATAAAGTTTGAACATGCCCGTATGTGTATATCTCTAGGTTTGATATATGAATTTGAAATCACGAAACCCCGACTTAAAAAATGTACCTCCGTTTAAATGAATTACAAAAGCTAATGATGGAGTCGAATTCCAAAATTCCAATCTTAGGTTTGTAATTCTGGTACATCAAGGTATATCACGCATGTGCAAAAGTATCGTTATCTCATAGTACAAACTGTTAAACAAATGGATCAACCATGAGTGCACAATATCTCAATTACGCTAAAGTCCCTCAAATATAGACACCTCACTCTTTATCTGAAGTCAACCCCCCCACCACCTCCACCACCACACACACACACATAGAGAAGTCGTTCTCTCCCCCAAACACCAACACACGAGCACATTAACACCCCTCTCTCTTGTAAAGTCCGGACCCCAACAAGGTCTCTATCAATTTGTCTGTCGGGCATGCACACATCTCTTCCCTCACTCTCTAGGTCTCCCGCTATCTCTCTTACCCAAGCACACGCACTATGTAGAGTGTATATTTCCCATACACACAAAGCGTTAAGCCCCAAGCGTCTATCTCCCTAGTTATGTGGTTCTCGCGCACTCACCTACTTTACTACCCCCCCACTGCAACAAGCACACTTTGTCTCCTTGTGCACCACTCTCCTCTTTCTATCTCTCCCACAGCGGACCCTGAGCTCCTTCCTTGCATACATATATGTCGTGACTCTTTGCATAGCTCCCTAATGTATAATCGTTCTTGATTTAGCACATTGTTCTCTACACCATCTATTCTAGATCTCTCATGAAGTCCCTATCACACACACGATGAATCGCTTCCCTTGCGTCTCCGTTCATAGGACAATTTGGACAACATCAACATTGTCTCCCTATCTATCGCCATTTATGGACACAGAGCGACCCCTCTAGCCCCTCTCTTCCTTTCTCTCTCTCCGTCGCTAGCTCTCTCTTTCTCTCGCTCTCACACCCTCTCCCACACACACTCGATATCTCTTCCAAATAGTCTGCTCCCTATCCCTTCCCGTGCTATCCGCTACTACACATGTCACACCATTCCCCTTCCCTTATACTAGGTTTACATCATCGGTGGTTTTGTTTGCCACGTACACTCTCTCCCTCTCACACACAAGCAGCATACACAAACACACACAAACACGCACAAACACCCATTTATCTGATCCTCATCTCTCCCCATGTCCGCATGTGTATCTCACACACTCACTCTCTAATTATGTATATGTGTCTCCACGTTACACAACACAAAGCCCCATGTACATGTCCCTCTCTATCCTCCACACACATAGACACAAAGAATATGTTATCATTGCCTCAGTCTCTAACATATCACACCGCTGCTTGTCTCTCTCTCTCTCATAAACACGCTCATCAAGGGTTTCCCGTGAATAACTTACGTCTATTCATCAGCGATCGTGGAAGTACATGAACACGAGACATGAAAAAGAATAAATCTACACGTGCTTAGACCACCTAGTATGACTACTAGGACTAGAGCAAGCCAAAAAGTGCGCCGCCGTCACCCCCTCGTTGTTGGTGACGTGAAAATCTTTGTTTTACACAGTCGAGAAGTCATTGTGCTAAGGCCCCACATGCCAAGGCGTTGAATAGAATGTAGATGCTAGTTTACGGAAGCAAGTATCGATAATAGGTTTGTATCTCCATACTTATATTTCTTCACTTATAAAAAACCGAGGTGGTGATGATGGTACGTGTGCCATCTTGCGATATAGACCGTCTGATCTATATCGGCGGATGGAAATTAAACTAAAAGATACCGCACCCTCTCCACATTTGCAGACAAGGCCTTCCCTCATTCATCCTTATCTCCAACAAACCTCATTGTTGAGCAATTGAGAAGGAAGCCTCTGGAACAAATTGGCACAGTGGCCACTACGGCGTCGTCAATCCCCATGGCTCGCTCGGTCCAACCACCAACCACCACCACCCCCACTCCTCTTCACCTTATCTCATATTTCTCGAGATATCATTAGTTTTTACATGGGATTACTCCATGAGGTCAATCACAACAAGTGTTTTATAACAAAATGCATCTTGATGTTTACGTGCAATGCACGGATCTTGCTAATACTCCTACACAAGACTAAGTTGATGATCTTTGGTGTATCGCCATCCGTCGTTTCGACCATTAGATCTACATCTAACGATTGTGAGGTAAGTTGTTGCCTTTTCTCACCAACATCCCACTTGTCTACCAATTTGCGAGAAAAACCAATAATTAGTATCTTAAAACCAACCACATCCCTCCCTGACCTCACCAAAGCAGCCCAAGGAATATATTCTAATTGAAACATATGTATATCAAAATTAGAGTGTTTTGTACCAAGTTTGTGAATAAGTATTATTCTAATTATGATTCGTTGCAACGGACATGAACATTGCTAGTATTTCCAACCATGCATTTTTTCCTAGTATTCCATAGTTTCGAGTTTTCCATCAAGATATTAGTCACTCATGGTTGATATTTACTTTCAATCATGTACACATAATACTTTGGATGCCTGGAATGACACTTTCTCTGCTACTGATGATAGCTCTGAGGACTCTGCTCTAATTTTAGTCCCTCTGTCTGCACCTGTGTATCAACGTTCTGCACCTGCACCTGTTACTATTTCTGTTGCTCTGCACCATGGTGGTATTCGGTTTGGTTTGTCAGCGGAAGGCTCTGAACTGATCAATTTACTGCTGGATGACCCAATCCCCCGCCAACAGCTCAATACTTACATGTTCCATGCTCTTCGCCCTATGATTGCAACCTTTGGACCTTGAAGTGCTGGTTATGGTTTACGGACTAATATCTTGGATCTACAGGTCACTGTGTCCGCTGATACTTCTGGACTCACCTTCTCCCATTGTCATACTGCACGATCTATGCCTACCACCATGACTATTGAAGAAATCCTTGATGAGCCTCCACAGAACACTCTGTCAGATCAGCCAAATCTGTCGGTGTTGGTGCCTGCAGCTTCTGTCATGTCGCCTGCTAGCCCAGGGAATGTTTCTAGCCCCATCACTGACAGAATCGCCTCGGATCCACATGGACTAGCTGCAGTCAATACTATCTCCTTGCCATCTGGGCCTGTGGTCACTCGTGGTAAATCGCTTTGCGCCCTGCTGCTCCTATATCCACTCTTGGCGTTAAATAAAAGCAGCTGCTCCAACAAGTTCAATGGTTTCAAATCTCGGCGAATGGCGGCGCTGCGCCATGATCTCTCGGGTCAAACCACGTATGATCCCTGCAATTGGATCTTCGTCTTCTGCTGCGGATGCCCATGAGTTGATCTTACCTCCCACACCAGTTCCCATGCTTCAAGATATTGGCATCAACAGGTGCGCGATCCCTCCTGCCGAGCTGTCTGAAGAAATCCTCAATGCGGCACCTTCATTAGTCAGGATGGAGTCGCAGGAACATGTCCCTGATTCGCCGGAGCCAGTGGATACGTCCGCTGCTCCCAGGGTTTAACTCCTTACTGATAGCATGTCTCCGCGGATCAACTGGAATGTCCTTTGTTGAAACATCCGTGGCCTAAACTCGGATTATAAGCAACTTGCTCTAAATAATGCGGTCCGCACTAGTGGCTGTTCGGTTATTTGCCTTCAAGAGACTAAAAAGACCTCTTTTGATTTAGCGTTTCTTAAGTCTTGCTGTCCAAGACAATTTGATAAATTTGCTTTTGTTCCCTCCCAAGGAGCCTCAGGTGGCTTAGTTACTGTTTGGAAAAGTTCGATCTTCTCTAGCAATGTTATCTTTTCTTCTGAATTTGCGCTGGTTATTACCTTCACGAGCACCTTATCTGCTCACACTTGGACCCTGGCTAACATTTACGGGTCGTGCTCTGGCGATGCTCGTACGACCTTTACCAATTGGCTTCATGATCTTGTCATCCCCCACTCAAGGCGGCTCTTGCTCGGTGATTTCAATTATATCGGGGCACGACAACCGTAATAAGCTTTGGGGATGCCCATCGATATGTGCACTTTTAATGATATCATCCGCAATTTGAGCCTTATTGAACTGCCCATTAAAGGCCGAATGTTTACCTGGAGTAATATGCAGCAGGAACCACTAATCGAACAATTAGACTAGTTCTTTACCTCGATCCATTGGACTAATGCATTCCCAAACACCATGGTTAAACCCCTAGGTAAACATGTTTCTGATCATGTGCCCTGTCTAGTCTCCATTCAAACAACCATTCCTCGCAGCAAAGTTTTCAGATTCGAACCATACTGGATTTTGCACCCCAAATTCATTGACATAGTTCAAACGGTTTGGAACGTGCCAGTTAGATCCTCTAATGCTGCGACGATTCTCTGTCGTAAGTTCAAGGCGCTACGATATGCACTCAAAAAATGGAGCAAAAACATCTCTCGACTAACTGTTGCAATCACTAATAGTAATGAAGCTTTGGCGCAGTTAGATGAGCTTGAAAACAACAGAACCTTGACGATCCGTGAGATGAATTTCCGTAACATTCTCAAGAAGCACTTATTGAGACTCCTTCACTACCAAAGCGTTTATTGGAAGAAGCGATGTACCATCTGTTGGATCAAGTTTGGGGATGAGAATACAAAGTTCTTCAAGCTATTGCCCTTTGAAAGGTTTAGAGCGCAACAACATTGCAACTTTTAGAAATGATGTTGGGAAGCTGTTGATGACCACAATCTGAAGGAAGCTTTACTTTTCAAACCTATCTTGATCGTCTCGGCACCTCTCGACCAAGCTGAAATGAGGTTGATCTCCTGACATAATCAACGTCACACTAACTTGGACCACATGGTAGAAATTCTCGCATCGGAAATTGATGAAATAATTAAGGACATGCCCTCCGATCAGGCGCCCAGCCGGATGGATTAGTGGTGCCTTTTGAAAGCTTCTTGGCCTTTGATCAAGCATGACTTCTATGCTCTTTGTAACCAATTCAATGAAGGTAGCCTGGACTTGACAAGCATAAATGGCGGCTTCATTACTCGATCCCAAAACCAACTCACAGGGCGGTTAATGACTATCGACCAATCACCTTTGCTCAAGCTGCATGCAAAATTGCTTACCAAACTCCTTGCGAATCGGCTACAACGTGTCATCTTGCAAATTGTTCATGCTAACGATGCAGGTTCATCAAAGGCCGCGCGATTCAAGACTTCCTAGCACAGGCCTTCGGTATATCCACCAATGTCAAGCCTCTAAGCGAGATCATTCTTCTAAAACTAGATTTAACGCCAAAGCTTTCGACCGCGATTGAGCATGCTCTCATGCTTAATATCATAAACACATAGGTTTCAATGACAAATGGCTTTCTTGGATTGACTATATCTTCTCCATTGGCAGATCTTACGTGCTATTAGCGGAGTTCTGGCCGACAGTTTCATTGCCGCGCGGGTGTGCGCCGAGAGATCGCTCTCACCACTAATCTTTGTTCTTGCTTTGATCTCCTTGAGGCTGCCATCAATGAGGCCTTCGACAAGGACCAATCCAGCTGCCTTTCCTTACGCAAAGCCAAGCGGAATATCCGGTGATTCAATCGCGGATGATACAATTCTTGTAATGCTGCGATTACGCAACAAGCTGCCACCATGAAAGGATCCTCCTGACTATGCCTCTTGATCGGCAGAATCAATTTCAAGTCACGCTCATACCAATCAACTTGCGGCGAGGTTGCCACTAAATTTGCTAACCTTTTGGCTGCTCTATTGGATCGATGCCGTTCACCTACCTTGGTTTGCCTCTTGGCACCTCAAACCAATGATCCTTGATCTTATGCCGATGGTGCAAGGCTGAATGTCGGCTCACACCTACCATTGCTATGATGTCGTATGGGGAGACTTACTTGGCTCAATGCTCATTACCTCGCTCCTCATTTGTGCCATGTGCACTCTCAAATTCTCACGAAACTGCTTGAGATGCTTGACAAGATCGAGAAGAAGATGTCTTTGGACCAAGAAAAGTGAGCAAGGGAGAATGCAACTCTCTTGCTGCACAGGATTTGGTGTGTAAACCTAAAAAGCATGGAGGCCTCGGGGTCATTAACATCAAGCTGCTTAATGAAGCTCTACTTTTGAAATTCCTTCATAAGTTTTACAACAAGATGGACATTCCACAGGTTCATCTTTTGTGGAGTACCTACTATCTTGATAAGTCCCACATGCCATGCCACCGGTCGGCTCCTACAGTGGCGAGACATTTTGAAACTCACTCCGATTTTCGTGGGGTCTCTCATGTGCAAGTGGTGTCGGAGCGCGTCTGCGTTGTTTTGGAAGGATTTGGGGACAAGATGTACTACAAACCACACACCCCATGCTTTCTCTTTTGCCATTCAGGAGGATGCTTCCATCAAGGAATTCTTGGAATTACGTTCTTTGGTGAGGCCTTTCATCTACCGCTTTAGCCTATAGCTCTGTCGAGTGCGTGACATCCAATTACTCTCCTTGCATGAGCCCGACCACGTCCGTCAATGATGCAGGCACTATGTTTGGGGCAAAGCGAATTCAGGCCTAAAGACTATTATCGGTATCTCTTGAAATGCCCAAGCCCACCCCATTTCAAAAGTCTTTGGCGCTCTCATTGCATCATAAGGATTAAGGTATTGGTTGGCTCCTTTTCTCTGACAGGCTAAACACATAACCTGCTCAAGCGACACCATTATGACGCCGGAGATGACCATAGCTGCCTCCTATGTGGGGGTCCGGATGAGGAAACGGTGGATCACATGATTTTTACGTGTCCGTTTAGTCAAACATGCTGGGGTAAACTTGGAATCGTTTGGCCCACTTTTCAATGCCGTCTACACCTTCTCCAAACAACTAAAGATACCTGGAACGGGCCCCTTTTCCTTGATATCTTCCTTGTATCTTCCTGGAGTTTATGGAAGGAGAGAAATAATAAGCATTTGGAAGGGTAGACCCATCCATCAACTCTTGGCTTACAAGATTCAAGGAAGATTTTGGTCTCCTGCAACACAGAACCAAGAGAGAGTACTCTGCTCTCATAGACTCCTTCCTAGCTGATCTTTGATACGATACATTTTCATCTAGTTCCTTGTTTGATTAGTGACCCCCACTCCCCTTTGGGGAGTGGTGCAGATGGAGCTGCTGTACATATGATGTAATGATGTAACTATGTAAGCTTCTTCCTTATATATGAAATTACAGTAGGAGCCTCTCCTACTGTCCTTCCCATCAAAAAAAATCTTGTACACATATAGGCTATGTAACTAGCCTTGCTTATTAGCTTCAAAGCTTAACTTTCACTCCTACTTACAATATGTAGAGTATTTAACAAAAACTACCACTTTAAACCAGCCCTAGGAAGAATCTATTGTACAAAAATAGCAAAAACATACCCAAAATTTCTTAATCCACGGCAAAACTACTACCTAGTACTCCTACCGATTAGGTTCGTTTAAACCCATTTATGAGGGTTGGCCCTGCGTCCGTCTTGTGAGACAGCTTAAACCAACACATTTTGTTTGACCGTTGACACGAGGACCCACATCGACCTTCTATCCTGTTATTCCCCTCAAATCATTATTTTTCACGAACATTACTTCAAACAATACTGATTCGTGTTCGTCGGTGGCGCGCGGTGATGGCGAGTTGGCAGCTGCTCCGTCGGACGGCACGGGCCTTGTGGCCTCCGCCGCAGGTTGGTAGGATGGCCCGGCGTGACTCACGGCGAGCAAGCTGCAGCCTGGCCTTCGCAGGCGGATAGCTGCTTTGGCCTTGGCCCAGCGGCAGCGTGAGCAAGCCGTCGTGCTGCCGTGCCAATCTAGCTAGCAAACCTTGCGACAAGCGGCTGGGCGGAGCTATCTTGGCAAGCTAAGCGGCTCTGGCCCGGACGGAGCAGGCATCTGGCTGCCATAGCAGGGGCTCCGCTTGCTTGCCGGTTTTGACCTGCATATACGCGGCCGGCGGTGGCTAAATCCATGGCCGAGGATGACTAGGTGGACGGGCGGAGGTAGGAGGTCACTCGAGGATTTTTGTTGGTAGAGCATGTACAATGGTTGATAAGGTAGTCTTATCTTAAGTCTGCCACGTATACAAGTGGTAGTAGTTTACATGCATTTAGTGGTTTCTTGCATTATTAGGGGTTTCTTGTAAGGAACAATGTCACGTACTACTAGTGACAAAAGCGATTCTAGGTTGCGTTGTAGTCCAGAGTACTACTAGTGGTCGGCGGGAGTGTATACCTCGTTTTGTGGGTTCGATCGATCGAATGCCGTGGCCCTTTTTAAAAATAGTACTACTACACTTCGTTCGAGCCACATTTTACGGCTAGTTTGAGTTTTGAAGTCGAGCGGA
Source organism: Aegilops longissima (assembly GCA_021605205.1). Lineage (NCBI taxonomy): Eukaryota > Viridiplantae > Streptophyta > Magnoliopsida > Poales > Poaceae > Aegilops > Aegilops longissima. Next base: position 337,499,627 of record CM038679.1, read on the forward strand.
CGTGCGGCCCCCTAATCTAGGTGCCTTTGGACAACCTAGCCACGTGAGCAGGTTTTCTTCCCAGCATCCGTGGCTCGCGTGCTCGCCCTAGCCGCACCTAAACGCAGCTTCCTCATCAGACTAGTAGCATATTTAAACTAAGCGCCTCCCAATTAAGCCGAGGCCGGAAAAGCCTAGCGAGGCATCGGGAACTGTGCAATATGGCTCTGTGCGTAAAGTGCTCTACTACTACTACTGTAGCTTGTGGCGTTGCGCATGGACTTCACTCCATTATCGGCTCTACTATAAAGAAATTCCTCTTGGCGTGTTTTTTTTAAGCGGAGCAAAAGCTTTGCTTCATCTCATTCATAAAGAAAAATACTAACAAAGTTCGGCGAGATCCATTACACCTCCACAAATGGAAGTGAAAAGCATAGTCTCATTGTATCAAATAACTCAAATATTACGCCCCCATGGTAATCGTCGATAAGCAGGCTGCTTGTGCGTGCGTGAGAGGAAAGCTGAGTAGGCCAGCTACTCCTACATGAGAGGAAGGCTGAATATAGCACGAAGTACCCACTAGGCCACTACCGGTGTACTTCCCTACATTGATAGTACAACGATGGTTCTAGAGAACAGCGATACCCTCCACTTCCAAGCTGTAGCTCCTTGGCCACGAGATTCAAGAGTTCAAAACTGGTGCACTATATATAGTAGACTAGACTAGAAGTATAGTACATCGCACTACTAGTTGAGAAAATTAATCTTTATTCTTTCTGATGCGATGCGTACTCCTCAAGTCACATAATGTAAGATGCTTTTTGAAACTAGTTGGCGTGTACAAAAATGGCAAAACATACCCAAAATTTCTTAATCCACGCCAAAAACTACTACCTAGTGCCAAAATTTCTTACTAGTGCTATTATTTACAGTATAATGCAATCCCATAACGTTCCACAATGCTAGTACTAGTAGTAAATAATAGCCTCACCCCTTGAGCGAGAGCGATCTCACAGTTGGAAGGGGCGAGGCCTGCGATTACTACGCTCTTATCTCCTCTCTTGATTCCCTCCCGAAGAGAAGGTAGTTCATCGCTGCTCCCATGGATTCACGGGAGGTTCTCCTCCTCGTCGAGGCTAGGGAGACCTTGGGCAGCGATCCTCTGGGAGAAATGTACGCCCGCTCCGGCGTCCTCACCGCCACAAGACTCGGTGCTTCCTGCACCAACTTTTCAAGGCGCTGCTTAAACAGGCTTGGGAAAAGGCCATGCTTATTGGTCTTCCATCGTCCTCGAGAAAGGTTCTTCAATGGGACAATCCTTGAACAGTCCACTTGCTCCTGGCCATGGTTGCCGTTGACTCCGCTAGAGTTGTCGACGTTGAGAGGTAGTCGGATTTTGTCCGATGAGCAGGTCATTAATGGAGTTTGATTATGTAGTACTTAGTTATTCCATTTCCATCCGTAATTTCTCCGCTTACCGTCTTATATATATATAGTGCAGGTTGGTGCCAGCGAAGATTAGCTTGCATACCTCGGCCAGATACCACCATCATTTTGCACAACATCCACAGCGGTGCGGCCGTTCAGTGAACCCTTCTCCACCATTGGGATCGGCCTTCCGGATGTTGGGCTTGATTCACGTATGATGATGCCTACATGAGATTGAAGAAGATAGCAATTGCGGACCCGCCCGACAAAGCGGCAGCAGCTCGGCGATTACTATCTCACACTACTAAGGAAAACCCTAGCGATGGCGCCCGTTTTGTGCTCACTAATGCTTGCGGTGGCGGCGCTACTAATAAGGCGCTACAGCTCTTTGCTTGCGATAGCAGCGTGCCGCATGCGCTTCTGCTAGAGACGAATAGCACCAACGTTTGTTCACTCCAGCGCTGCTAATGTAACTCTTGGCAGCGTGTTTTCTCTCCATCGCTACTAGTGTTCTTTTTTATTTTTTCATTTTTAGTTTATTTATTAGCCATCGTACAAATATTGATACAATACCAGTTATGAGGTTTACATCATTATGTCCATAACAGTGTCAAATAAAGGTGGATTAGGTTCAAATGGAGGCAAAATGTGGTGCATGTCAAAAGTATACTACTAATCCAAAGTTGATCTAGTTTGGACTAGTAGTGATGTGCACCACATGTTGCCTCCACTTGAATCTAATCCGCCCGGTATAAGATATTTAATCATCATCATGGTCATTACCACCAGCAGTATTTATTTAATCACCACTAACACTAGCTAATAATAATCATCATAGTCATTACCACCAACACTAGCTATTTTATCATCATAGTAATAGTGTAGCACATCATCATCCACGAAACTCATTTCTAGCTAGCTAATCACTCCTGCTGCTCTCTCTTAGGTAAAACAACATAAAACATGTGTAGCTCTCCTCCTTGATCAAGTTGGAGCATGCATATGAACCTGTCTCCTAATGCGTGGTAGCGCCTCTGTTTGCTCCTAGTACTTCTGCGCTCCCCATCACATATTTGGTCGATCTTGCACTATTAAGCATCCGTCGCTAACCTTGAATGCACTAAAGTAATCATGGGATATCTTGGCGTAGTGATAATACTCATGGTACCTTTAGTCTCGATCCCATAAGGCACAACATTCATCGAGAGTCCTGTTGAAGAACATCGTATGGTAACATACTTAGCAATGATTTAGCTTCAAAAATAATGTATGGAAAAAGATGCCTTTGAGGACAAATAGTAAAAATCTTACCATCCTTCCTAAATAGATGTGACCGTAGTTCATTACAAACACTATTGGTGCATGCGTTTTCGATACTAACATTTCTAAATCCAGGAAGAAAATTTGTCTTGGCAGTATCAAGATCCTCAAGCCATGAAACATAATGACTTAGCTCCTCATGATTTAGTTCAGCCTCGGGACGATAGTAGGTCACATCTACCAAGCGCCCCAGACATGTTTGCTTCCCAAAAATAAGCTGACAATACAAATTAGTTGTCAACTATTTTGAATAAACAATATCAAAGACATAAATCGGTTGAGAAACTTACATAATGGTATATAAGCTGGGCGTCGCACATCGACCGGATGTCGGTATTACCTTCAATATCATCTTCGGACGAATATCAAAGGTGATAACCATATCAGGCTCAAATGCATAAGTCTTGCATAGTGCTGCGCCATGTTTTGCATCCAAAATAGGTGTAGTCATCTGAATTGCATAATTTTGCATGTAAATATAACCATGCTCAGTCTTCAAATAAACTTTCTTTACCTCCGTAGTATGGTGAAACCTATCTTATCCAATACAAAAACTCTTGCATGGCGGGGGATACGCTAGTAGAATAGTAAAAAGAATATATAAGTTGAAGCAAATGAAGCGGATGTCATGCTTAATTACGAAAAAGACTTGTCGTTATGACTTACTTTATCCGCTTGAAGTTCTCGTCCGACTTGATCTTGAGCGCCTATCATCATCTAGGAAGATTAAAATTACTTACGAGTAGCGCTCTTCTTGATATTGCAAATACAGAAATCCTTTTAGTTGTCGAGACATTTCCTATGTTACGTAGTTAAAACATTAATTGAAAATCAATCGAAGACAACTACGAATACTCAACACACAAATCCGGGGCACTCGATATTTCCTACATAGAATCGGCACAAGTCATGCCAAAATTCACGGAAAATCCGGCATGACTATCGGTGTCAAAACCGGCGGATCTCGGGTAGGGGTCCCGAACTGTGCGTCTAGGCGGATGGTAACAGGGAGACAAGGGACACGATGTTTACCTAGGTTCGGGCCCTCTTGATGGAGGTAAAACCCTACGTCACCTTGATTGATATTGATATTGTGGATGTTTACAAGAGTGGATCTACCATGAGATCGGGAGGCTAAACCCTAGAAGCTAGCCTATGGTATGATTGTGAGGTTGTTGTGATTGTTGTCCTACGGACTAAAGCCATCCGGTTTATATAGACAGGAGAGGCTAGGGTTACATAGAGTCGATTACAATGGTAGGAGATCTACATATCCGTATCGCCAAGCTTGCCTTCCACGCCAAGAAAGTCCCATCCGGACACGGAAGTCTTCAATCTTGTATCTTCATAGTCTTGGAGTCCGGTCGATGATGATAGTCCGGCAAATGATAGTCCGGTGATGATGGTAGTCGGCTGTCCGGACACCCTAATCAGGACTCCTCGGTAGCCACTGAACCGGGCTTCAATGACGATAAGTCCGGCGTGTATATTGCTTGGCATTGCAAAGTGGTTCCTCCTCAAATGATAGAAGATTGTGAACACCGGGATAGTGTCCGGCTCTGCAAAATAAATTCCACATTCCACCGTAGAGAATAATAATATACACAAGTTCAATCTGCGGCGTTTTCGTGGCATGGCGTCACACCACTACCAAGCCATTACTCGAATTGTTTTTACTTTACCACCTCAGCGCATTTAGCGAAGCGATTTCCTTAGCACGTCTTGTCGAGCGGATCGTGTTTCCCTTAATCCGGATTCTCATCAATACAGGCGTGGGTAACCCAACCGCATCATTGATGGTGGCGGCTTAGGAGATAGCGAGTTTTACCGGGCCGGTGGGGGCGTGAGATTTCGCCGCCCATATAAGGGATAAGTTCACCTTCTCACCTCGCCTTCTTCCTCCTTTGCTTATCCATCTCCGGCACTTTCGAGCTCCGGCGCCCAAGTTCACGCATCTCGCCTCAACCTTCTCGACCATGTCGGGCGGGAGGTAAATGGTTGGCCTCCACCGTTAAGGAGAAGCAAATCGCCAAACTAGCGGCGCGGATACCTCTCCGGCGACATCAGCGCCCGGCTGCCCGACGAGGGCAGCTCATCCCCCAGGCCCCATGAGAGGTTGTCTTTCTTTCCCACTTCCTCCATGCAATTGGGCTTTCCACTTCACCCCTTTGTCCAAGGGGCTCATGTTCTACTACGGCCTGGATTTCCATGATCTGGCGAACTTCATCCTCAACATCTCGGCGTTCATCGTGGGTATGCGAAACCTTCCTCGCATCCAGCCCCACTTTGGCTTGTGGCTCAAGACCTTCAATGTCAAGCGAAGGTAGTGAAGGGCATTCAAGCGGAGTCTTGGGCGCCATGTTGGGCAAGATGCCCAGCGTCCTTTAGTTGAAGGGCCTTCGTGGAATCCGTCAAGGGGTGGCAATCGGGTGGTTCTACATCACGAGCAGCGTGACCCTAAGTGGGCGGTGTCCCCGAGTTTAGATCTGGTATCCCACACAGCTCACCTCCTAGAAAGAAGGGCTTGCTGTGGGGCAGTTTGAAGGAGGCAGCGGGACTTGGACACTGTATCAAGAAAGTGGTGAAGAATCTTAGGCTGGTTAACATGGTCCAAGTCATGCTCGTCAGCGGTTCTCCCATGCCAAGCGGGCATTCAATCTATGGGAGTTCGATCCGGAACAGCACAGGCGCTGAACAAGCTCTTGACACAACGTCTGAAGGCGCCTAGAAGGTCTGTTCAAAGCGCAAAGCCCCGCATCCATGTTGAAAACCAGATTTATTTCATGGCCTTGGTGGCAGGTAAGTGGTTCTACCCTATGCGGGACACTTGTTTTCATAGTTTGACTCTATCGGGTTTTAATTTCCCTTTTCCTTTGGCGAATTGGATGAAGAAAGGCGGAGGCAGATTACTGTCCGGCTCCTATGCCGAAAATCAGATGAGCGGCTTTCGTCTAAGCGAGGCTGCTGGTTCGGCACCATGCGTGGTGCGGAGAAGAAACCAAGAAGGAGGCCACGGGTGCTCGAAAGAGTGCCCGTTTTCAAATGTCCGGCGACTCGGGGCGGACTCCTCCCGAAAATGAGGAGGAGGAGGACTCTCTCGGAGGAGGAGAGAGCGAGAGAAAGCTTCCCCAGGCAGGGGGCGGAGGTCAAGAGGAAGGACTATTCCCGGACAGCTCTGCCAGCGTCAACGTTGGCGAGGAAGAATAACCGAGGGCGGGCCTCGGCGAGATCATAAGTATCCAGTTCTGAATGATTTATAATTTCTTTTTTGCGTCACATAGTGTCATTCTAATGCAGCGAGCTACTGCGATCCGGCGATGATGATCTCCCGCTTCATCGGCGGGTCGTTGGCTCGTCGGATGTAGACTCCATCCGACCGCCTCCACCCTCGCGGCCCCGAAGGCGCGGGTGGGATCCCGAAGGACCCATCGGGGAGGCTCGGGCGCCACAGCGCCCCTCCGGACTTCGCGGACTCCACAGCAGAACCAGCGGTGGTTCGGTCAGCGGTACTCGATCGAAGGGCAAGACCGTGGCGCTTCGGCTTCCGTCCAACCGGGCGCCGGGCAATTTGTTGGGCGCTGCAGGCGCTTCCATCAAGGAAGAACACCGCACTATTATGAGTGCGGTGATTGAAAAATGCAGCTTCGCCAAAGGCGAGCTGACCTTACAATAGCCTTCTATCGGGCTTTGAGGTAAGAAGTTAAAATATGCAATATAATACTGCATAGACAGTAGCCCACGATGCTCGGTTTGGTGTTGGAAGAAAAGCGGATGAGGATCTTAAAAAAGATATCTGTGAGGGTTGCTAAAATTTATGTCAATATGGGTTGCAGGCTGCATTCTTGACCTCTGCCTGCCTTGTTGCGGAGGTCGGTCGCGTTGAAGCGAGGAGCTTGGCGGTCCAGGGCGAGAACTCGGCCGCGCCGAGAAGCAACTCAAGACAAAGAAGGTGAGTAACACCACTTTGAATTTGTACCTTCTGAGAAAAGGATTTAGGTTGCGACAAAAATAACAAGGATAACATAGATGCTGCGGGGGCCCGCGAGCGAGGTGGCGGCCACGAAGGAGGCAGTGTCCATGGAGGAATGGATGTACAGAAATCCGAGCCCCTTATTAGATAGGAATGGATGTACGGGAGGTTGAATTGATGAAGAAGATAGCGGCGGGTAAGGCATTTTCATACAAAGCAAGCATGTGAATGTAAATTCGTGATACTTACCGGGTCGGAGCTCTCCGGGCGTTTGCAGATCTGCCTTGCGGCGTGTACGATGCCGCCGCATTCTACTGGAGAGCGAGGAGGGAGCTCAGCGGAGAAGGTCTTCTAGTCTCGATGTATCTTTGAGGCCGGCCATCCGGTGCCCCTAGCGACCGGTGAAGCAGCTAGTCGAGCTTCACAAGGTGGCGAGCAGGCCATGAAGGGCTCATAGTCCGTTGTGGCCGAGAGGCCATGCACAGGGAGTTGCCGACCTCGTCGTGTGGCTGGTGGATCGTGCCCCTGGGTGGAGGTTATCAGCGCTCACCTGTATTGAAGGTGCTCGTCGGGCCCTTGCCCGCAAAAGTGCATTGGGGCAAGCTGGATGCGGAGAAGCTAATCGCGATCGCCACCGGTGAGCAAGGAGCATCGTCGCCGAACTTTACTATAAGGCTGTCACGAAGGGTGCCGCAAGATTGCGGATGAGTGCCCAGGGGATGTAATTATTGAGTGAATTAGCAATGTGTTATCACATGCGAAAACTTTGTTCATATCGCTAAACAACGCTTATTTAATTTAAAATATTACCTTACATGCGGCCGTTTATTATATCGAGAGATGGCAAGTGTTCGGCTTCAGCCCCCATGCCACAGTCTTTGGGGTGTTGAGGGATAAACTTGAGCACTCTTGTTCCCATTTTGGGTCCATCTGGGGGCGCTCAACACTTGCGAACGAGGCAACCAGACTTATAGTGCTTGAACACTCTCCATTAGCCATAGAATTCTACAATTTTAAATTTGGTGAAGCCCCTAGTATTCGGAAGACGGGAATTGAGGCGCTATCACGCCTTCATCGGACATAATCCGAATTTAGCTCGGCGGCATAGGTCTTTAAGGACCGAAAGGACCTCTCGAGCAGCGACGAGTCTCACGCCTTATCATGCGGTCAGTTTAGCTTTCTCCTTTGGCGTTAACCCGACTCAGCAGGCAATCGCGATGGTTCTCCAGGTGCTACCTTAGCGATAGAGCGGCGTAAGGTGCCAAACATGGGAGCTGGGCAAGCCAACTATTGACCCAAGACATGATTGGGGCGATTCATATAATGCTATAAGTTCGGAGTGCCGCACTTGTGAAAGTGTCTTGGACTTTATCACACCATAAAAGCGGAGGACATAAGCCCCTAGTGTGTTTGGCGTACCAAGATGCATGGGTGCAACATGTAAGTAAATGAACATATATATATAAAGTAATGCAATTAAAGGCAAAAAGTGCTGCATTTTATTCAAGAAGATATGCTATCGGTGAGGAATGATACAAATAGTCACGGAAAGCAAGAGTTGGGCCAATTAAAAGCGTCTCCCTCCGAGGGTAGGCAGCGAATTTTGTATTTTAACAAATTTAATGCTCGTGATGGAGACCACACGAGTGTTAATCATGGCCTTTGTCCTTCCACGGCTGTTGCATCATGAGTTCGACGGTTCGCCGCGGACTGAGTTCTATAAAAAGAAAAAATAAAAAAAAAAAAGCGACACACTTGGGAGCCCTGGTGTGGTCGAACCGCCTCTGGGTCTGTTGTGGTTGTGCCCTTCCCCTATGCCCATGGTATCTCGAGCGTAATTATATGTGGAGAGTTTGTCTTGCAATTTTGCGAGGATGGGGTTGGGGCGCATTACTCGCGATGCGGAGCAGTGCCGGTGGTCTTAGTTGATGTTGCTCCGGCGCGTTTGGTGCGTGTCCGGTCGTTTAGCGGCGGACTCGAGAGTACCTTAAAGGCTGATCTGGCCTTGTAGCGAGCAGGCATTGTATGTTCCTCCGTTCGGAGGGCGTTCAAATGTTTCGTTTACGTGATGACTCCACGAGGCCTGGCATCTTGAGCTTAAGGTATGCATAATGCGGCACCGCGTTGAACTTTACAAGCGGTTATTCGTCCGAGCGAAGCGTGATAGCCCGCTGCGGAATGGGACTATCGAAGATTAACTCCTCGCCGGAAATTATCAGGGGATCCGAAGACCACTTCGATGTATGCGAGCACATACAATTGGCCTCTACACAGGTATGGCGCCTTTGAAGGTGCGTCGTTGTGAGGTTTAATCCTTAAAGGTCTATGCCCATCTTGCGCCTTTGTATCACGATAAGCGAGGTTAGACTCTTTGCCGCCGTCCATAAGGACACTTGTGAGGTGAAATCCATCAGCGATTGGGTCTAAAACCAATCGGCGAATCCGCCATGGAGGATCTTGGTCGGATGGTCTCTTGATCGAAAGTGATCGGGCAAGAGGACCATGGGTTAAATTTTAGGCGTGGCTCCGCCAGCATATCGTCCTTAGTGCGCTTCCGCTCCCTCTTGGGAATATCGTTGCGTATATCATGTTCTACCGTCCAGAACTTGAGGGAATCCCTTTTGTCCTTTGTTGTTCAGCGGCGGGTCTCCTCCTCGTCATTCTTTGTGTAGCCTTGTCCTTTGTTTGGCGATTAATTTGCCTGCTGCTTGAATACCCAACAATCTCTGTTGGTGTGGTTAGCTGGCTTTTAAGAGGTACCATGTATTTGACAAGAAGCGGTCGAGTATTGGTCCAAATTGGGCGGGCCGGAGTGGTTCTTTTGAATGGCTTCTTCCGTTGACGGGTTTGGAGCCTCGGAATCCGGCGCTGGCTGCCGTATCCTCATTGTTATCGCCGTTAATCTGGCGTTTGTTTTGTTTAAGCGCAACCTGCCATTGCGGTCCTTAGTATCCGGACTGCCGGCGTTTTTCTTTGAGGTTATTCTTTGGCGAGCTAGCTATCCTCTCCCGCCTGAAGCGGGTCATGAGGATGTGAGGGCTGCCATAGATTTGGCTTCTCTGTCCTAGGTGCCGGGCCAGCCACTCGTCACGGATGTTATGTTTGAAGGCGGCGAGTGCCTCGCATCCGGACGGTCGGCGATTTGATTTTTCTTTGTTGAACCGTGTCCGGGTACTGGGCGATTAAATACGGCTGCTGGATTATGTGGCTAGGTCATCTGCGTCGGGTGGTCGCACATCGTGCCTGGAAGTTGTCGAGAATCACGGCTTCGGTCTTCCGCATCAATTGACTGCGGGCAGGCTGTTAAGCCAATGCCGAGCTGGTCCTTTAAGCAAGCGGGAGATATTTGATGGCGTTAAGATCGTCGCCGCGGGCCATGTGTATATGGAAGATAATCCTCAATCGGTGCGGGGTCTGTTGTGCCATCGTGGGATTCGATATTATGGGTTTGAACCCTTGAGTTTGATGATCCATTACTTCGTCGATGAAGCATAGTGGGTGTCTGGCGCCTCTGTATTGAGCAATATGTAGCGTAGCTCGAGAGGCGTTATGCGCTGTGCCGGCCCGGCGGAGTTGTTGTATCGGTGCGACGGTATTCATCGTGGGTGATTAAGCGTCCGTGATCCATAGATAGATCTGGATTGTCTTGCCTTGTCCTCAATATATCTGCATAAGTCCATTAGCGTTCCCCATGACTTCTTGCTTTAGGCGATCTGGGAGTGCGGTTTTGGTGGAGGGCTTACACACCTCTCTACTCGCGACCCGCAGGGTGGTTGGTCTGCCGTATTGTCGCTGTTGATGCTGCCTCCTCTAATCGGGGAGCAACTTGCGTTTTAGGTAACTTTGGAGGCGTTGAGTTAGTACTCTTGACGCGAGGACCTCGGTCCATCACATCGGCGATGGGTCTTGATCAGCTTGAAGCTGTTGTTGCTTTTCTTTAGGCTGTTTGCCGTGGCCATTAACCTGCGTCTAAACGCTCTTGCTAAGCGGGATCCTCGGGCCACGACAAATTAAATCGTCGTAGAGGCTTGCCCTCGTCTCCGGAGGGAGGTAAGTAGTTGTCATCCTCGACCTCTTAAATGCCACCCTCTCTTGAGGGCTTGCTTACGCCTCCTCCTGCTATGTTGGATCGTCTTTGGAGGGACTTATCTTCGGCACTTTACGGGGTGTTATTACCTCACATGCGAATCTCCATTCTTCTTGTGGCCGGGATTTAGGCGGCCGCGGGCGTCGGCGCTTGGGCTGTTTCTTTGAAGGAATCGGCCTCCTTTGCTTCTTCCGTCCCCATCTTTTGGGGTGTCCACCATGTATATGTCGTATGGCCAGGTGGTTTCCGGTGTCTGTAGGCCTTTGGTTCTTGTAATCTCCGGCATCGTCGTCCATACCGTCGATGTCTTGGTCGTAATCGAATCGTCGGTTAAATCATCGGCGGTGGCTCTGAAGTGGGTGGTGGAGTGGGATCTGAATTTCTTACGTCATCCGCGTCCCAACCGTCCTGCCATAGTTCAGCGAGGGCTCTCCGGATAGCGAAGATGCTTCAATGAATTTATGATATCGCCGAAGGCGAGTGCTGAAAAGATGTCCGCAGCGGTGAATTCCATGATCGGCGCCCAATCGGATTATTTGGCGGTAGCGGGAGGTTGAGTCCGGCACCTCGGAGTCATGGGCTTTCACGTGAGACAAGGTAAGTGTTCGGCTCCATCGCCGTAGAATTGCGGCTCCGGCGGTGTCCAGCCATCCGTCCTCGATTGACGGTCGGCTCGGAGTATGGTCTGGCCGGATCGAGTGCGGCCTCAAAGTCTTGTCCGTGGCGGAGTTAGAGTCATGCCCATCGTGACAGCGTGGCGCGATCGGCTGTGGCTCAGATCCGCCGAGATCAAGTCCCGCGGATATCGGCCGTGAAGTTTAAGCTTCAAACCTGACGGCGGCGGGCGTAGCTTCGATCTGCTCGAGATGGCCAAGGAGTTGGCCTTGATGCAAAACCGCCGAATCTGAAGATCTGTCCGGGAGAAAGGTCTCACCGGGACTGCATCGTTGTTGATTGAAGAGGCCATCAAGCCTGCTCGGTGGCGACGACAGAAGAACTCTCAATGAAAGCACCAATGTCGGTGTCAAAACGGCGGATCTCGGGTAGGGGTCCCGAGCGTGCGTCTAGGCGGATGGTAACAGGAGACAAGGGACCACGATGTTTACCCGGTTCGGGCCCTCTTGATGGAGGTAAAACCCTACGTCCTGCTTGATTGATATTGATATTGTGGATGTTTACAAGAGTGGATCTACCACGAGATCAAGGAGGCTAAACCCTAGAAGCTAGCCTATGGTATGATTGTAAGGGTTGTGATTTGTTGTCCCTGGACTAAAAGCCATCCGGTTTATATAGACAGGAGGAGAGGCTAGGGTTACATAAGAGTCGGTTACAATGGTAGGAGATCTACATATCCGTGTCGCCAAGCTTGCCTTCCATCCAAGGAAAGTCCCATCACGGACACGGGGGAAGTCTTCAATCTTGTATCTTCATAGTCTTGGAGTCCGATGGATGATGATAGTCAAGCAAATGATAGTCCGGCTGATGATGGTGAGTCCGGCTGTCAGGACACCCCCAATCAGGACTCCCTCAATGACCTTTCCTAAAATAGGACATATCGGCGCCCTAAAATTTGCGGAGCGGAAATGAATCAACACTCACGGCAAAACATAGGCCACTGGAGGTGTAACCTAAACATGACCGACCACTTGGATGTTGAGCAACTACAGATATACATTTCAAAATATCTTATAGGACTCAAATTAGCATGCATTCAATAAGCAAAAGTAAATCATCTCTCTAAATACGTACATGGAATTGAATATTATCACTAATACATCACGAATAGTGTCATACATATAACATCACTAATACAACTAAAACCCTAGCACCGCGGCGAGTTATCAGCGCGGCGGTGGACTACGAGAGAAGGAACCATCACGAGATCATAGCTCTAGTGAGATCCACTGGAGAACCTACGGTGTTGGAGAACCTGTGCTCCAACGCAAACAAATAGCGGCAGACGTCGCGTCCTCCTCCTTGACAGTGGCCGCACCACCTCCAGCGGAGTCCTCGAGCCTTTGGACCGTCCAGCGGCCTGTGACGGCCTTGCAAGAAGGTTGGCGAGGTCAGCAGCAGTGGCTCCTCACCAACCTGCGCCCCTCGGTAGGTAGCGCCTCCCGGTACCACCACAGGCGGAGCCTAGTAGTCTGACATGGCCCATCTGGTCAAGCAGGTGCCTTCCTCCCGAGCTCGAGCAGCGAGGGATGCAGGGATAGGCATTGTCCCGTCGATCTTGTGAAAAATTGCTTTAACTAAAAAATAGTACCAAGTTCTTACTAACTAGTTCTATTAATTCAACTAGTTCTTACTAAAAATAAACTTACTATAAATAAAATATTTTAATACCT